>JAYESD010000008.1:69503950-69915353 GCA_036927565.1 Tuctoria greenei
TTGCTTTGATATACCTGTATAAATTGTGGAACTAACCCCATATACAGGGGAGGTTCTGTAAAAATCTCCAGAAAATTTAGGTCAATTTAAACCTGTATTTATTTTACTTCCTAGCTCATCTATAGCTGTATGGGTACAATATGGAAAGTTTGTAAAGTTTACTACAACTTTTGTATTCAGCCCAACTTCTGGATCTGACATTTCCTGTATGAAAATTTTAAATTTATACAGGAAGGTCAGCAGGAACAGACTGTGATTACTACTCCAGTTTTGAATTTTCTTGAACTATTGGAAGTTGGAAACCTTTTCATTGCTCAAGTATCTTTTCCACAGATGGTGGACTTGATGGTACACTTATCAAAAGGATGGGTGTTCGCGACGTGTGCTCATCAGAAAGGTTTTCCGGAGTTGTTGATAGCGCTGCTTGAACGGTTCTGCTACCGCGACATACCAAGCTATTGGGGCAGAGAATTCGATGACGGAGGTGTGACAAGATGCAATATCTTTGAAGATGTGCCCGCCGATCCTTCATATATTGGATGGGCTCCTTTCTCCATCCAGGTGAAATGGGCTCAGTTGGAAGACATGTGGTGTTTTGCCGCAAATGTGGCTATTGCGAGGTTTTGCAAGCTTCATTTTCGTTATTTGGTGGGCACCCCGTTCACGCTCTTTCCATTTGATGGTAGAGCTAGTGAGGAGTGGGCATGTCGAATGAGTGCAGATTATGGAAATCACAGAGAAGTACCCAAGATAATCTTGGTATTATACGCAGCATCATCGTGTCAAGTGAGCGTTACACAACATGTTAGCATTGAAGACTTGCTGGGTGATCTGAAACAAGCTTTGATTCGAGGAGATCATTTTGAGTGGGGCAATGACTCGCTTAGAGCCATGATTGCTCCTCTCAATCAACGTTTAGACGTTAGGGAGAATCAGTGGCACCAATCTGTTCAAGACCTATCGGAAGCTTGCAAGAAGCGCACTGCACAGAAAGCGCATTGGAGGCGAGTCAACTTGAGGTACAGCTGCTGGATGATCAGTTCAGTACGGTGACTCAAGAATAGGATCAATCCAGGGGGGAGACTCAGGATTGCAAAGCCAGTTGCGAGCATGCATGAAAGGAACTAGAAGACTATAAGATGTTTCTTCTACAGGCTGATGTGCAATCATTAGTTGCCACAACTTCATCGGTGGCGGGTGCGGCAGCAACTCCTGCTCCAGCACCCGCACCTGTGGCACCAATTTCTGAGGACGAGGACGAAGAAGATCCTGAAATACTCGTGTACGTCGAATAGAACGTATCAGAGTAGGATGGGGCAGCACTCCTGCCATCATGGTGCAGCGTATAGTTTAGTAGTTGCTCGTGTTTATTTTGTGGCCATGTCTGTGTATTATAAATAGTAGTGAGTATGTATAAAATGACAAAGTGTGTATGACGTCTCATGGAGACCAATAATAGTAGGGATGCACTTCCGTAGTGGGAGTCCGTCATTTTAGAGTTCACTTCTGTAAACTTGGTCATGAGATAATATATCTTGTATAAATTTTGTACTTTATCAATATATGTGAATGTTATGCACTTATTCCCTTGTCAATATTCGCACTATTGTAATATGAGATAGATGGAGGAAAAGCAAACATGTTGCTGATTTTAAATCATATGGATGCAGAATGGTGCATACGCGTTCAACGCCTAAGATGGGAGGTTCAAATCGTGGTCGTGAGGACGAAACTACGACCCAGGAGCAAGCTGTGACACTGAAGCAACAAGTTCCACCGCCACCACCTCCTGAACTTCCTAGGAGTCTAGTGGAGGTTCTCGCCACAGTGCTCGGCTCGAGCGACTAGCAAACCAAGTTGCTGCGGACCTTGGTTCAACATTCATCCCGTCAAGGGGGCGACCAGATGCGGGTCCACGACAGCCCTCTCTGAGTTCATACTCGGACTTCATGTCAATGCACCCACCGGTCTTCATGGAGGACGGTGAACCGTTGGAGGCAGACAACTGGCTCCACTCCATTGAAGGAAAGTTCAGTTTGTTGCGAATGACCGAACATCAGAAGACCCTGTTCACAGCACAACAGGTGCAGGGATCTACTGGGTCATGGTGGGCGAAATATCTCGCCGCACGACCAGCAGACTATGTCGTGAGCTAGGAGTTCCGAGAGGCATTTCGCACCTATCATATACCTCCCGGGATCATTGGGAGGAAGCTTCAAGACTTATTGGAGCTGAAGCAAGGAGGAAGGAGTGCTTACGAGTACTCCAAGATCTCCAATCACATGGCCTAGTATGCTCAGGACCAAGTGAGTATTGAAGATAGGAAGCGTGAGTGCTTCTACCAGGGTCTGAACCCCAAGATGAAGGATAAGCTTGCTTTGTTCAACAGCGGCAGCTTCAACAACATTGTTAACGCCGCAATCGTACAGGAGGACGCTACTAGGGAGCTGTTCTCTGACAAGAAGAAAAGGAGTGCTCCGTAGAGCAGCAGAGGTGGTGCTCCTCAGAAGTACCAAATGGTGTATCGATCACCATCCGGCTAAAGGTGGCAGCCGCCATCGCGACCACCGATGTTTCATGGTCGCCAGTTCAACAACACTAGCTTTCGTTCGCAGCAGCAGTAGAGGATGATTCCGCATGCACCTCCACCTCCACCGCATGCACTGGGATTCCGTCCTCCCTTCCATGCCAGACAGACCCCGTACACGTGTTTAACGTGTTGTCATACGGGGCACTTCGCCAAATACTGCCCGCATAGCAGAGGAAAGCCATTGTACCAGGGGGCAAACCAGCCTCGCAACCAGCCCAAGAAGATAGCCACCAGAACCGGCAACGTCCACCACCTCGCCATCGAGGACGTTCCGGAAGGCGCACCCATGCTGACGGGTACGTTCTCTCTCCTTGGTCATCCTGTAGTCATCCTGTTTGACTTCGGTGCTTCCAACAACTTTATTAGCAAGTCTTATGTCATTCAATATCAGTTGTCTATCTTTTCCACAAAAACCCCATATATGATTTGTTCTCCGAGTGGGAAAGTAGTAGCAGATGAGATGGTCCATAGGGTACCTCTTGATCTGGGTGGGAACATATACCCTATCTCTCTCATTATACTGAAGCATCAGAAGTTAGATGTCATCTTAAGGATGGCATGGTTGCAATACAACTATGCTATTTTTAACATCGTTCCTCGGAGGATATATCTGAATTTTCCACTCCACCTTCCCAAGCTCTCAATCTTGAAAGTATTATCCGAGTGGCTCCAACTACTTACAACACCGAGGCCATTAAACTTGGGGACATTTCGGTGGTACGTGAGTATCCGGACGTATTTCCCAAAGATCTTCCTAGTATGCCACCAGAAAGAGATGTCGAGTTTAAGATTGAACTTGTATAGGGAACAGTGCCAATCTCAAGGAAGCCGTATAAGATGGCACCTAAGAAACTTGCAGAACTGAAGGAGCAGCTGAAGGAAATTACGGAAAAGGGTTTCATTCGTCCAAGTTCATCACCTTGGGGCTGTTCTTCATTGTTCGTGGAGAAGAAGGATAAGACATTGAGACTATGTGTGGAGTATCGTCCACTCAATGCCGTCACAATCAAGAATAAGTATCCACTACCACGCATCGATATTCTATTCGATCAATTGGTGGGTGCTAAGGTATTCTTGAAGATGGATCATCGTTATGGATATCATCAGATCAGGATTCGACTAGAGGATATACCTAAGACGACATTCTCGACGAGGTGTGGATTGTATGAGTACATTGTCATGTCCTTTGGATTGACCAATGCACCAGCTAATTTCTTGTATCTCATGAATTTGGTGTTCATGCTGGAATTGGACAAGTTTGTCATGGTCTTCATCAATGACATCCTTGTGTATTCGAAATCCGAAGAAGAACATGCTCAACATTTGCACATCGTGCTTCAATGATTGCGAGACCATAAGCTATATGCCAAGTTCAACAAATGTGAGTTCTGGATCAGCCAAGTGCCATTTCTATGGCACATCATCTATGCTGAGGCGATTGCAGTTGATCCAAGCAAGATTAAGCAAGTACTCAAATGGGAGTCTCCAATGTCTGTGCATGAAGTTCGAAGCTTCCTGGGTTTAGCAGGATATTACCAGAGGTTCATTCCAAGTTTATCCAAAATAGCTAAATGAATGACAGAACTTCTGATGAAAGGGAAAAAGTATGTATGGACGAAGGAATGTGAGGAAGGTTTTCAGCATTAGTGAAACACCTCACAATAGCACTGGTATTAGCGCAACCAGACACAACCAAGTCATTTTATGTCTATTGTGATGCATCTAGGATTGGTTTGGGTTGTGTATTGATGCAAGATAGAAGGGTGATCGCTTATGGATCACGGCAGCTTCGCAATCATGAGCAACATTATCCGACTCATGATCTTGAGCTCGCTGCCGTGGTACTTGCATTGAAGATGTGGATACAATATCTATTGGGAAACCTAGTGCATCTCTACACCGATCACAAAAGCTTGAAGTACATCTTCACCCATAAGGACTTAAATATGCAGCAGCGAAGATGGCTGGAATTGATCAATGACTATGAGATTGAGATCCACTACCATCCTGGCAAGGCGAATGTAGTTGCAGATGCACTGAGTCGCAAGTCCCATGTCACTAATTATTCCATCACCTCAATAGAAGAAGAAGAGCCGAGCCTCTACTTGGTTCCATATGGGGCGCTCTACAATCTAGCTCTCATTCCTACCATAAGGGGAGATATTGTAGAGACCCAGAGGAAAGACAAGGGCATGTCACACATTCGCCGAAGAATGAAGAAGGGGGGGATGAAGTGTCTTTGATGTGACGATGATGGTACCATCTGGTTCAAGGACCGCATCGTTGTGCCCCGTAATATGGAACTTCGGAAGAAGATATTGGACGAAGCTCATTTGTCCAAGTATTCTATTCATCTGTGAAGTAACAAAATGTACTAGGACTTGAAGAAGAAATTCTGGTGGTCCTGGATCAAGCGTGAAATAGCGAAGTATATAACAGAATGTGATACATGTCGGCAAGTGAAAGCCGACCATTTAAGGATAGCTGGACAGCTACAACCTTTAAGCATATCGGCCCGGAAATAGCAGGACATCAGCATGGACTTCATCATTGGATTTCCTCTCACATTCCATAAGCATGATTCCATTTGGGTGATAGTTGATCGATTGACCAAGTCAGCTCATTTTATACCCGTCAATAACAACTACCATGCACCAAAGTACGCAGAGTACTATATTGCTAGAATCATGTGCTTACATGCAGTACCCCGCACCATTATCTCAGATTGTGGAGCTGTATTTTTGCTCGATTTTGGGAGCAGCTCCAAGCATCGTTGGGTACTAAGTTGATTCGAAGCTCAGCTTACCATCCTTAGACTGATGGTCAAATGGAGCGAGTAAATTAAGTGCTAGAAGATATGCTCCGCGCCTGTCCCATCCACCATGGTAAGAATTGGGATGATCACCTACCATTGGCGGAGTTTTCATAAAACAATGGTTATCAGGCTAGCATCCAAATGGCACCATATGAAGCTCTTAATGGTCGGAAGTGCCGCACACCTTTGAACTTGTGTGAATCCGGTGAACGAGTGATATATGATATCGACTTGGTAAATGAAGCCGAAGAATGAGTATGAGTTATTCAAGCCAACCTAAAGCTGCTCAATCTCGTCAGAAAAGCTATGCGGACAAACGATGTTGACCCATTCACTTCGATGTCGGGGATCACGTTTATCTTCGTGTATCCCCAATGAAAGGGATTCATCGCTTTGGAGTAAAAGGGAAGCTAGCTCCACTTTTCATTGGGCCGTTCGCAATAATCGAGCAATGCGGACCTGTGGCCTCTCGGCTAGAACTGCCAGCGTCGCTTTCAGGGGTCCATAATGTGTTTCACATCTCGAAGTTGCGGAAATGTCTCAAGGCCCTAGCTGACGTCCGTATGGAGGATTTGGATGCTCTCCAACTAGATCTTACTTACTCCAAGCATCCAACCCAGATAATCGATGAGAAGACTCGCACCACAAGAAGCCGCACCTTGCATTTCTACATGGTCTTGTGGGGAAACCACACTGCTGAAGAAGCAACGTGGGAAAGCGAGGAATACCTCAGAACAAACTACCCGGACTTGTTAGTGGCATATGTTCATTAGACCTTTTTCTTTTATCCTTCCTATTGTAATCTCGGGACGAGATTCATTTAAGGGGAGAGGAATGTAAAATCCGAGTTTTCCCTTAATATGAAGTTCAATTACCAGTTTGTTTTCAACCATCATAAAGATCAATTATGGTTGTACTCATGAGCTTGATATCATCAAGAATATTTCTTTCCCTCCTACATAAAATTTTATTAACATAAGGGATGCACTTCACCAATGACCCTAGGATATTTCAAGTGACCTTCCTGCAAATTTTGGATTTTATTAAATGGATTTTGCTAGGGCAAAACAATGCAGTACTAAATATATTCAAATTAATTTGAATATAGCACTGTACATTTAGGCCTTGTCGGAATATTCAAATCTGAGGCTATACTTTTTTCCATGGCCTCATAATATTGCAAATAGCCTTCCCACCAGGTTTCAATATTTGTGAATTCCACTTGCTATTTTATTTGAGACTCTTAGAAAATTCAAGCCATATTTAAGTTCAGATTTTGAATTCTATTCAAACTTACTTGAACATAAAATTTGACCACACCATCATGATCAACATGACTTGCTTGACTTATCCACGAGGTTTCACAATTTTTGAAGCTCAATTGCTATTTAACTCAGTGGCTCCATTGAATTTCATTCAAATTATAATTCAAATTTGAAATTCAATTGAAACTTGATCAATTTGAAGTTTTGATTACAGAATCAAATTCCAGATATTTAATTGAGCCTATCCACAAATTGGGATGAATTTTGGACAAGTATTTGTTGGTGAATTCAGTGTACAGAGAAGATAAGCTTCAAGGGAGAGGTGGGACCCACTAGTCAGTGGGACAATTTCGCCACTGTTCTTCTCAGGGCGCCACCTCCCGGCATGCAACTGCCACAGAGCTGCTTGCCTCCTTGCTTCTACTCCAGCTGCCTACAGCTCATTCCCACCCCCAAGTCGAGATTTTACTCCTTGTTTCACTCCTGGCGCAAGAAACTCACTCCAGTCGAGTTTTTCCCCTCCCCCTCGAAATCCACCAAGGAGCAATGGTATGTCGCCCTGGGTTATTCCCCAACCTCTTGCGCAGCTCCTTGATCATTCTCCTTCACAGTTTGAGGCTCCCCATCGACGGGCTTGAAGATTTTCGGTCTGCCGGCAAACTCCTCTGTTCTGCCGCCTCTGTTACTCCGTGGAACCATAGCTACGGCCACTAGCAAGCTTCGATCATTTAAGGAAAAGGGTTCACAATCATGTCTAGTTCATGTTCACAATGTTTCAGCTTTTGTCATAGCTTGTAGCTCGGGTTTTCCTCGAAGAACCGACGCTTTGTTCTTTTGCGCGCCGTGGTTCTTCACCCAATTCGGTTTGCACCTGCAATAATTCTTTGATTTGCTTGGCAAGTAGCTTCTACACATTCTCACGCACACCCTTGCCAAAAAGGCCCAAAAGTTATCGACCACACACATAGAAATTGGAGTTCTTGCAGTCGCCGGTCAAAATCTGTGGGTTGCTGTTGAACTTGTCTTTGCTGCCATTTCCACCTCATTAGGAAGGAGTTCATTTTGGTCATCCTCATGATCCCAGGGTGCTCTCCGATAATTTACCGAGTGATTTAGGCCCTTGCCGAAGCAAATTCATGTTGGTCAAAACCCTAACCGCCGCTGCTGTCGTCGAGACCTCATCTCCAGCCGCCAATCACCTCCGGGAACCTTACTGTCATGTTCTACATCGGGTTTTAGGTGGGGGCGGTGAGTTTGGAGTGCTGCCGTGCCCTGGAGCAGGCTGCGGCGAGGGGCAACTGTCGAGCGCCGCCCGAGCGCCGCCGTCGCGAGGTTGATGACGACTCGCGGTGGGCCCCGATCGTCAGTCTAACCAGCACGCGCCCCGGATCTGGTGCGGCCGGAGGATCGCATATGGCTATGCGGGTTGAATATGTGGCCCCCGTGCGGCTTCAATCCGATTGGCCCATTTCAAATCTGTGGTCCCAACACTTTATTCAAATGTTTTCCAATTGGAATTTTATTCCAGATTTTGCCCCAACTTGGAAAATCCATAACTCCTAGTAGAATTATCCAAAAATTCCCAAACAAATTTTGTTAGAACCAGCTTGAAGAATACTTTCCAGTGGTCCACTTGGAATTGTATGAAAGTCTATAGGAATTGATCCATAATTCAAATAAGCAAAATACTTATAGAATTAATTCCTATAGTTCTGCTCTTTTAAAAATTACCAAATTTTTCCATAACCTTCATTTTAATATCCTTAAACTCCAGTAAAATTTCAGGGTCATTAGACTTCATTTACATGGTCTGATCACCTGTATATTCTCTATGCACATAAAAATAGCCAAATTCATTTAGAATTCGTACAGAAAATTGTCTAAACTTCTAAATTCAATATCTCACAGTAGAATGCTTAGAAAATTGTGAAACCAATTTTACTAGAACCACTGAGACCCCCTCTACATGGTACATCCACTGGTAGCCATGACAGAACTCCAGAATTTCAACCAAAATTTAGAGAAGGTTATTGCTTACCATAATTTAGAGTGAAAACAAACTTCCTTGATCATCCCCTACTCTTTGCAAGAGTCCCCACTATAGTCCCTAATATAAACCATAAAAGTCCCAAAGCCAAATAAGATCCTTATCTTATTTTTATCACATGATATTAGCTTGTGACCTTAAGCATAATAATTATTTCCAAAGTCATTCATATATAGTATATGCATAACGTGTAGTAACTGAAGTCAAGGAGTTGCCAAGAGCCTTGGAAGTCCGGGTGCCGGAGACTAACATAGACTCAGACTTGCATTCAAGCAAGCCCTGGTTTGCATTTAAGCTCCTAAAGTGTCTTTGTAGTTTTCATTCACCTTACGTCTTCAGATGTTTGTGCATTACGTTTAAGGTGTTTGACATCCACTTGCTTGACCAAATAACCCAGGGAGTGGTTAAGAATAGCTCATAGACTCGTGTAGTAACGTCCATGCTTATATTCATAGGGATCCGGTAGAAATCGAGTAGTTGGAATCTACTCACGAGATAGGATTTTATCACATGAAATGAATTGGATGAAGAAATGGTTTATAAATATAAAATTGAGACCGAGCAGTGGGTAGGATGCAGCGAGACGTGGTCTCACGTGTGTAGCCCTGCTTGCGTCGATTGAGAACCGATTCGTGTGTGGCCCTGCTGGACAAGCTTGAATTGTACCAGCGACATAATGGAGAAATGGGCTCCAGTAAACTGACGTAGCTTGATACTGGTTTGTCGAGGCATTCCGTTCCGTTTTATAGGTGTGGGTTGAGGGCAGCAAGGTGTAAATCAGCTGGTGGGCATGTTAAAGTACGCCCCATGCAGTGACCTCCTGCTCGTCACAGATAGACGAGTTCGGCATTTGAGTGTTGGGTGAAAGGTGGCCATATACGCCTAGTACTAAAGTGCTATGTAGGTACTGCTGTAAGTACACGCTGGCACTTTTGAAAGTGCGTATGTGTCGTGTTGACCAGGTGTGTCCTTATTGCAATCATCGTGCCTCACGGTAATAGAGTACCACTTGTTCACCGTGTCGTGATGTAGTAAATACTTAAGAAGCCAGAAGAATATGATGTATTGAATTATAATTGTTTTGCAACCTTGTATGGATTAGAGATAGCACAATTAAAAGTTTACAGTTTCCCCATACTTCACCTGTAATAGCATTATGTGCTTTGGGCATGTCATATCATCAGCAAAGCATTTCTTGTTTTGTTACGGAGTTTATGATGTGCCGTGCCTGAAGAATGTCATGTGCTACTTAAAACATGACTATAAGGATCCACTTGTAGGTGAGTCCTTTCTGCTATTCCTTACCTATGCTTAGTATTCACCCCTGCATATGTCTAGTTAGACGAGTTAGTCTTGCTGAGCCTTAAGCTCATGTTTGCAGTTAATAAGTTTTTGCAGATTATACTGACAATGGGTTCGATGACAAGGCTGCATCCCCTCCAGGGTTTACAGCCAAGTGGGAACCCTGCACGCCGCCGTAACTTGGGTGTTGCTAGTGCGAAAAATCCAGGGCATGGATCATTTGGCTTTTGCATAGCTAGTGCCGAGAGCGTAGCTATGTTGTATAGTTCTCTTTCCTCTATCGCTTAGTATTGTAAAACTTCTGCTAAGTTTATAAATAAAGACTTGGTATTGTAATTTATTCTTGTTCTTTTCTTGTATATTGTTGGGTGTCGCATCGCACGACACCACCCGATGAGATCCTTGGATGTCGGGATTCCGGTCCCCATAGATATACAAATTGAAGAGTTAGACAGTAGGTGGTGGCAGTCTATCTGTCCTTAGTAATCCTCCACATTCGTCTATGCCATAGGCTCGTGGCGAGAATCGTCTTGTTGTTGCCAAGGGTAAACCCGTGCCTGAAGCAAGCAGCTGATGTAGACTATTGTGGCCTAGATTTGAAACCATTGAAATCCTTTCAAATCCTTGCCAACCAAACAAATTGTGTGTCCTTGGGAGAACAACCAAAACATCTCACACATGTTCCTTGGATTTGATACCCTTGGGAATACTCTTTAAGGAGAAGTGCTACAATGGTATTTCCATGCGCTTGCGAATTATTCTGTTTTTCTAAGAAATATCAACAGTCATGCGAATGAAAAGTTAACTCTTCCCTCGGAACAGCATGACATGGTATTGTTGGACAATAATGAGTCCATGACCTATACTGAAGCGGTGGAGGGATCCAACTCTAAGAAGTGGCTTGGAGTCATGGAATTCAAAATTGAATCCATGCATTAAAATCATGTTTCGAACTTGGTTGATCCATTCGATGGTGTGAGACCTATTGACTGTAAATGGATTTTCAAGAAAAAAAAGACTGACATGGATGGTAATATTCACATCTACAAAGCACGATTGGTGGCAAAAAGGTTGAAAAAATTCAAGGTGTCGACTATGATGAAACTTTCTCACCCGTCGCAATGCTAAAGTTTGTTAGGATTCTCATAGCAATTGCTACATATTTAGATTATGAAAGATTCAGATGGATGTCAAAGAAGCCTCTCTAACTGGAAGTTTTACTGAGGATGTGCATATGACACAACCTAAGGGTTTTGTCGATCCTAAATATGCAATCTTCAAAAGTCCATCTATGTATTGAAGCAAGCATCTTGGAGCTGGAATCTACGTTTTGATGAAGTAGTCAAACGGTTTGGTTGTATCAAAAATGTAGAAAAGCCTTGTATTTATAAGAAGTTTAGTGAGAGGACACTTTTATTTCTAGTCCTATATGTAGATAACATATTATTGATCAGAAATAACATCCCAATGCTTGACGTTGCTAGATCCTCATTAAGAAGAAGTTTCTAAGTGAAGGATTTAGCAAAGGCAGCATACATTTTGGGCATAAATGTCTATTGAGATAGATCTAAAAGGCAAACTGGAATATGCCAAGACACATATATAGACAAGGTATTGAATCGGTTCAATATGCAAGTGTTGTTACCCTGTAGACCGGGTACCCTCGCACAAAGGATAAAGACACTAGGGCATGTCCAACGGCTCCACGTGTCCAGAAGTTGTCGAGGCCTCAGCCTCCCGTTTGATCCAGCCCCGGTGTTGCCACGTGGGGCATAAAGAATGAGATAAAGACCTTCAGAAGGGACGATCTCCCTGGACACCACATGTTAGGACAGGACCTCGCCCAACCTCGGGGGGGGGGGGGGGGGGGAGCTCCTGAGCTGCCTGAAGTATCGAACCAAACACCGTTCCTCAGGGGCAATAGCGGAGCTTCCACGTGCCCTGGGGAGCCCCGGAGCTGCCACGCGTCGCGAAGGACTGGGGCTAGCCTCCCATCGAGGACCTGCCCTGACGTTGCCAAGTGTCTTGCAGCTTGTCCCAAACGGTGAGGTGTGGGAGTTAAAAGGTGGAGTGTTCTGCTCTGGTCATGTATTGAAGACGCGCAACCGCCCCTGGCCCACGACGTGGGGGACAACGGTCAGAGACCCTTATGACCAATCACATCACAGTGAAGGCACTGCATGTCTACCCCACTCAGCCAAGTGGGTAGCTTGCGGCAACAAGACAAGCTGACAGGACTCCTTCTGCCACCGTCAGCAATGGCGCATGGGCTACTGACAAAGGATGCGGAAAGACAGCGAGTCTCCACTGCCACCCTCCAAGGAAGCTTATGCGAGAAGCCTTAGATCTTTAGGATAAGATCGCCCCGGGACCACCTGTCGAGCCCCGGGACCCCACTTGTAAGGCATCCGTTCTTGACCATAAAAGGCCCAACGTTATCGCTACAAGAACAAGACACAGAATCCCCAATACACACACACACACTTGCATGCACACTCACCAAGCAATACAATCCACCGTGGAGTAGGGTATTACGCTCCTTGCTGCCTAAACCACGTAAAACTCGACTGTCTCATACTCTTATGCTAGAACACTAGTTTGAAGCCTAAGCCCCGCTGAACAAGAACCTCCGCGGGCTGCTCCTTAGCAGATCCGAGGGAAGTGTCGCATTGACCCTTCGACATTTTACGCTCCAAGTAGGGGTTTTTCCCTTAAAAAGTGGTAGCACTTTCACCAACCATGTTCATCAAGCCTGAGAGCTGCGGCGAGATCAAGCCGCAAAAGATCGACCATCATGTCGACTAAAACGTGGAGAAAGAGATCCAAAGGCCAAAACACGCCGTTGAAACGGTACACCAGGCTGTGAACTTTGACCTCAATAATGACCATGAGCGTCGCAAAGCACTCCACATTATCTGTGGAGGATCTTGGGAACCCGCTTCCAGGAATGCTGTCAAGACCCTACGTCGCGCAATGAATTAGTCAGCCTCTACGCATTCCTCGATGCCAAATCACAAATGGATGGACACGACGATCAACTTCGACGCCTCCGACTGCCTCGAGAACATGGCAGGAGCCGGGCAGCTGCCCCTCCTTGTCGCCCCCACCATCGCCAATGTAAAGTTTTACCACATCCTGGTAGATGGTGGAGCCGACCTCAACCTCATCAGTCGTGCGGCCTTTGACAAGCTGAAGATCCCCGTGTCTGAGCTCGCCCCGACAAGATCATTCTCGGGGTAGGACCGGAGAGTGTTACCCCGTACAGCTGCATCCCCCTCCGGGTGACCCTAGGGACACCCGAGAACTTCAGGACGGAGAATATCCTATTCGACGTTGCGGAGGTTAGCCTCCCCTACCATGCCATTATCGGCAGGCCAGCCCTGTACAGGTTGATGGCAGTAGCCCATTACGGCTACCTCGTCCTTAAGATGCCGACACCTTATGGCGTCCTCAAGATCAGCGAAGATCGTGCTACTGCAGTGACGGTCTTGGAAAAGCTCTGAGCATTGGCAATGTTTCTAGCACCTGTCCTGAGTGATGCTGAGCCGAGTAAGCCTTCGCCAGACCCACGCACTCGCAACCGCGCCGCTGCACCACGAGTGCAGCCCTCCGACGATGATGATGTACCCAAGACAATCCAAAATGGCTCGGATGCAGCTCAGATCACCCGTATCATGGGGAGTCTGGACGGCGAGCAAGAATCGGTGCTCACTACTTTAATGTCGACGTCTTTGCCTGGCAACCGTCGTAGATTCCAGGCTTCCGCAGGGAAGTGATTAAGCACCATCTGAAGATCTACCCCGACACACGCCCGCAACAACAGAGGCCACAAAAGCAGTCCATCGAGCGGCAAAACTTCATTCGCGAGGAGATCAAGAAGCTCCTCGATGCTGGCTTCATACGCGAGGTCCACCATCCCAGATGGCTGGCCAATCCGGTTGTCATCCCCAAAGCTGGTGGTAAGATTCGGATGTGCATTGACTACACCAACCTCAACAAGGCATGTCCTAAAGATCCCTTCCCTCTCACTAGAATTGATAAAACAGTAGATTCAACTTCGGGGTGCGATATGCTATGCTTTCTATATGCATATTCAGGGTTCCACCAAATCCCAATGTCTAGAGAGGACGAACAACATACCACATTTATAACCATAGATGGACTTTACTACTATGTCTCCATTCCTTACAGTCTTAACAAAGACTTCCCCACCTTTGTACGAGCTATGCAAAAAACATTCGGGGACCTCATTCGGGACCTAGTAGAGGTATATGTCGATGATATTGTAGTGAAATCCAGTCACATACATCATTACTAGAAAACCTTTCCCTAGTATTTGGTAGATTGCGAATCACATGCGCGATGCTCAATCCCGACAAATGCGTGTTCGGAGTCAAACCTGGGAAGCTCCTCGGTTTCTTGGTCTCACACCAAGGGATTGAGGCCAACCCAGAAAAGATTAAGGTGGTGGAGATGATACGGCCCCAACCCGCATCAAGGATGTGCAGAAGCTTGTAGGGTGTTTGGGAGTGCTCAGCCGGTTTATCTCTAGGCAGGCTGAGCATGCCCTCCCATTCTTCAAGCTCTTGCGCTAGTCCGTACCGTTCGTATTGACCGAAGAAGCGGAGAAGGCGTTCACGTGCTAAAGCAGCAGTTGACGACGCTGCCAATAATGGTTGCACCGGAGCCCAGGAAGCCCATGTACCTCTACATCGCCGCAACAACAGAAGTGGTAAGCATGGTTTGGGTTGCAGAGCGGGCCGGTCACCAGCAGCACCAACGAAAGGAAGAGGCCCCTGTAGCTGATTCTGAGCCCCAGGGCTTGGAGCTCGCATGGGGCCCCAACGACAGAGGAGCCTCTGGGTCCCAACCCCCAGAGGTCGTTCGGGTCCCCCAAAGGGTCCCCGGAGACCATGGAGCCTCTGGGTCCCAGCCCCCGGAGGACGTCCGGGTCCCCCAAGGGGGCCTCGGAGACGAAGGAGCCTCTGGGTCCCAGCCCCTAGAGGATCCTAGTCCCCCTAGGGGGGCCCAGAGACCAAGGAGCCTCTGGGTCCCAGCCCCTAGAGGACGTCCGGGTCCCCCATGGGGGCCCCAAAGACCATGGAGCCTGTGGGTCCCATCCCCCATAGGATGTCTGCGGCCCCCAAGGGGGCCCAGAGGCCAAGGAGCCTCTGGGTCCCAACCATGAGAGGATCCCAGGGTCCACCTAGGGGGCCCTGGAAGCCAAGAAGCCTTTGGGTCCCAGCCCCCAAAGGAAGCGCCAGGCCCAGGATACATGGAGTTGCTGGACCTAGAGCAAAGAGAAGAATATGAGCCGGATTCCCCAAAAAGGTCATGAACCGTCAAACGCCCGGTCTAATTCATTAGTGAAGTCCTGCATGAGCCAAAGACAAGGTACCTCGAAGTGCACAAGCAGCTCTATGCGGTGCTAATCGCGTCGAGGAAGCTCCTCCATTATTTTTAGGCACACTGAGTATCAGAGGTGACTTCATTCCCAATGGGAGCAGTGTTGTGCAGCCTGAATGCAACTGGCAATATTGCCAAGTGGGCGGCTGAATTAGCGGAGTTCGAGCTTGATTTCTTGCCACGACATGCAATCAAGAGTCAAGCTCTCACATACTTCGTTGTCGAATGGACCCCCTCACCGAGCAACCCAGGGGGCCAGAAGATCAGCGAGTCGGAGCCCAGGGCTCCGGTACTTACAAGACCTCACTGGACGCTCTTCTTCGGCGGATCCACAAGGAAGCAAGGGGCCGAAGCTGGTGCACTACTCACCTTGCCAATAGTGGTATGCAGTGCGCCTTGAATTCAAGGCCACCAACAACATGGCAGAGTATGAAGCCCTCATCTTCGGACTCACAACTGCGCAGAGTCTCGGTGTCCAGCAGAGGCTGGTCAAGGGAGACTCCCAACTGATCATCAAGCAAGTCCGAAGTTAGTGCTGCTACAATGAATTGCAGGTCGCGGCATATCTAATACATGTTAAGAAGCTAGAAGCTGTATTCAAGGCCTTGGATATCTGCCATGTGCCCCGCGCCAATAACTCCATCGCCGATGACCTGTCAACCATAGCGTCCACAGGAGCCCCCATTCAAGAAGGGATCTTTGGAAGGAAGTTGGTGCGGCCGCCCGCTGTTGACATCCCCTAAGTTATACTAACAAATCATCCCTGACAACGGCGCCAGAAATGCTTGTTGGTATTTCTTAACACCACAGATTATCTCTGGTAAAGAGATGAGATCCGCAAGCGTTCGGAAGATACCGTTGTAGCATTTCACCCATGAGTATTCTCGAGGGTATCGTATTTATCCCAAAGGAAGGCAATGGAGTAAAGTATATACTACTCTTATGGTCAAGCTATGGGATACTAATCCATTATCCGGACAGGGGTAAGTTGATAATAGGGGTAGTGTGACACACACCTAGGCAATCTATTCTAAAGGGTAAAATGGGTCCTAGAGGGAGATTGGATTAAGAGTTAGAGAGTTGCTCCTACAATACTCCTAATACATATACATAGCCTAAGGTACATACTAATGGTCATGTCAATGATGAATTCCAATGCAATGCTATTCAACACATCAGGCACATTCTTACCCCTAGCAATACTAGGGTGACTCCCGCCAAGAGCCTGTGGCATGGCCGAACGCGGAGGATTACAAAGGACGGATAGGGCTGTCACCAACTACTGCCTTCCTCTTCAATCCGTGGGTCTACGAGACATCCAACGCTACTTAAATACCCTAGCACCATGCTAGCATACTAAGCAAATACCTTAGGAGCCATGGCACAAGCCATCCTAATGCAATGACTAACCTAAAAATCGTTGAACCAATGTTGATTGCATAGCGTAAGTCATTCATATTAACATAATCATATCATAACTACATAGACTATAGTGGGGGTCTATAGTGTTTATGACCATAAGATGTGTCATGAGAGTGATATCATAAAGACTATACCTTCCACATACATGGACCACAATCAAACAAGAAACACATTGTCCAAGTATACGTATAGAAGAAGACTAAAGAGAATATCTTTATTGAGCACAAAGTCACAAATACAAGAAGGAATACATAAGCCATACCTTTGCCAATGTGGAATTGGGAAAAGAGACTCCTTCTACAACTTTCCCAATTTAGACTTGGGACTAAAGGCTCTCCTATCTACATCCGAACTCCTCTAAGGACTATGGAACATAGTATATACAATAGAATGATGCCCAAGTGGTGTTTGTTGACCTAGTTATGTTATAATTAACTAGACTATAGTGGGGGTCTATAGGTTCTATGATAATGAGATATGTTCATGATGAAATAGTCATAGAAGCTATATCTTCCACATACATGGACTCCACAATTAAAAAGAAATGCTTTGCCCAAGTGTATGTATAAGTATACTATCTTTATTATGCATAAAGTCACAATTACAAGAAAGAATACATGATCCATACATTTCCTAATGTATGATTGGGAAGAGAGAGACTCCTTACTCCTTCCCCAATTTGGACTTGGGAGTAGAGACTCTCCTCTCTAGAACCTAACTCCTCTATGACTATGGATGATAGTGTATACAATAGAGATGAAGCTCAAGTGGTGTGTGTTGAAGTGAGGGGTAAGGGGTTCTATTTATACTAGTGTTGAGGTCGGTTCCTGCCACCAAAAGCACGCGAATCAGTCACCATTGACTCCAGGGAGCCGGGAGGAGCCAACATGTGGAGGCTGACCGAGTTTGGTGCAAAGACCAAGTCGGCCGACCCCCTGGTTCGGCCGACCTGGTCATTGCACCATTTCTCGTGTGCTTTATCTGGGTGGCTGCCAGGAGGGTCCCATTGATGTATATGGGTGATACACCGTAGGATCTCCTTGGATACTTTTGTTTGTGGGCCATTTGATCCATGAGATGGCACATGTCGTCGCCTGATTGGCTTGGATGATATTTTACAGGATTGGTCCCTCTACATTTCCTCATTTCCTGCATAAAATGCTGCATACACATATTTCTCCAATTCCAAGTGGAATTGGGTTGGATAGAAAGGTGATGTGTGCAAGAAATGACAAATCCTTCACATAATTGAGTTAAATTGACGGATGAAATTGGTATATAACAGCCGTCAACAAACTCCCCCAAGCTTATCCTTTGCTCGTTCCAAGCATAGTCAATACTTTAGGTTGATGATCAGGAGTTGCTACAATGTCTTATTTTCAATAGTATCTAATGCACAACAAGATACTCTACCTAGTATTGCAGAAATTGGCTATGATACCCTACCTTTCTTAAGTTATCATGGGGTTTATGCTTTTTCATATTCATGAGTTGTTGAAAGGTAGAATAACAAATGGAGCAAACATAGCCTAGAAATCAAGTTCCACTTAAATCCTGGAGAATTCAATTTAGATATTAAGTACCTCAATTTGATTCTCTCAGTCACTCCATTGTGGATAGTGGAAATATTTCCTCACCAAAGCATTATGCCTCTACTATTCCTACTCAATTAATATGGCTTGTATGTGGAGCTTGGTAAGGAAAGTAAGTAGGCATATTTGCATCACATATATTGCTAAGTCAAAAGAGTAAGCCTTAGGAGAATTCAATTCAAAACTTTTTGATTTGAGACTAGTGCATGTGTGATGGAGTGGAAGTGGATGTGGATACTTGAGATAACTCCTTTTTGGTATAATCTCTCTTTCTTTTGCAGGGATGATACATGGCTACTTTTCTTTTCTCTCTTATTTTTCTCATGCTTATGATGTAAGCATGCCCTTTTTTTATTTTTTAGCTATGTATTCTACTCCCTTTCTTTGCAATAAATTTTGAAGAGAGTGCTAAACATGAATAACATGGAGTTTCTCTTTTTGTCATGGTATGGTGGATATGATGGACGTTTTGCTTACTTCTAGTGTAGAAGTATAGCACGTGCAAGTGAAGTCTTGAATTCAAAAAGAGTTCAATGATTTCTCACATAGGTCTATACTAGTTTGACTAGGCTCAATGTGAAAGCAACTAGCATATGCATAAGGTTTTGTCTATGTATGGACACCATATGGCTTTGGTCGGTATTTCCAATAATTTGAGGGAATCTTAAATCTTTTTAGAATTTCTCCAGAAATCTAAGTTTTACTTTCAAACTAGGACTAGCAGCCCTATTACCAATTCTAGTCTTGCAACAACCTAGAATTAGATTAAGCTTTTACTACCCACAAGTTCCAAATTAAGGTAAAGGTATTTCAAACTAATGAAAGCAATATTCGGAGAGTAGCAAGTTGGAAACTAGAGACTTAGGAAAATAAAACAGAGCAACTATTCATCATTTCATCTATGTGAATTCTAAATCATTCTTACCGCACATCTTTATTTGATGAAAGCAAATCTAACATACTTTTATATATATGTATTTTTTTAGTGAAAGGTGGATGATGGATGGATGGAAAATAAATATGCAATGGATGATTTGAAATAAAAATGTAGTGGGTGTGATACAAGTTACCTCAAGTGGTGGTCCTCCCCCAAGCTTATTCTTGATCAAGGTCCGTGATAGGGGTTGAAACCCTAACAACGGAGGTAGGCCATGATTTGGCCTATCCTTGTTGCAGCATGACTTTGACAATGGAGGGTTGAGTGTTGATTGTTGTCTTGCCTCCCATTGACACCATAGAGTGTTTTCGATGTTGATCGTCCGCACATTAGGGTCTCCATGTGTTGTGTGTGATTTGCCATTCCTTCGCTAAGATAATGATAACCTTTTAGATCCAAAGGAATGAAGTGCACTCAACATACATTGAGTATGTTCTTCATTCTTTGTCTAAGGTGTATCACATCTTTTTGCCATAAGGGAGTGACATGTGCCCAACATGCATTGGGAATGATCAGTTGTTCCTTGGGTAAGGTACAACATACCTAGAACCACAAAGGAATGACATGCACTCAACATAGGTTGAGTGTGATCTGTTGTTCCTTGGCTAAGGCATGACATACCTTCTAGCCACATAGGAACAACTTGCACCCAATATAAATTGGGTGTGATCTTGTCAGTCCTTGGTCATGGTACATCATAACTCTTAGCCACATAGGAATAACTTGTACCCAATGATGGTGGCAAACCCCATGAGCTTGAATGAGTGCTTAAAATAGTTGAGAGCATAATGCTCTCACTCATTTGTGGCAGCTCATTGGTTGCTCATGGAGGGTTCCCATTTCAAATCTCTAGCCTCGTATAGTTATGATTGACCTTCGGGCATAATTTCCGATAGGTAGCAACTATCCTCATTTACTCCTTGGCCAAGAGATGTTGAAATGGGATCCTCTAGGGATCCCAACAATTAGCTTCTTGAATGCCTGCTTAGTAATATTACTCCTGCAAGCTTCCTCTCTTGAATAGAGAGGGATGATTAGCTCTCGAGACTTGTACAAATGAACGTTCGAGTTAGGTAACCGAACTTTCATTTGTATATACGGAGAAGAACAATCTCAAATATGCATTGGATCCAATGTCAAGTGTTTCTATGATCAATGTGTTATTCATTGATAAGAGTGGAGCTTTACGGATAATTCATGTTGCATATTTTCTAAAGCTCCTACTCAGAGCAATGCATGTGATAGAAATACACTATATGGATCCCAACACCTTTTAATGATTCTAACCATCTTAGCTTTCAAGAGCAAATTTTTATCATTTAGACCATGACAAACAAGACTCTTAATTTTATCCTCCTGAACCTCACTAGGAATTTGAAATTTAGTGACTCCTCCTAAAAATGCAATTCAATTTTAGAGCAAGGATATCACTTATTCCTAAGAGTTTGAAATCTAGTGACACCATCTATGCATGAAGCTCAATTAAAAATTATGGTTGTCACTATGCCCAAGTTCCTATATGCCGATTCACCAATTAAGTCATGCCCAAAAGTTTTGTTTTCTAAACCTCGACAAAAATGACTAAGTTTACAAGACAATTCTTAAAGGATTCTAGGTACTTGTTTGAGATTTTTCCATGTAAGGTGGGATTTCCTTTTGGAGATCCAAAAGTCAATACCCACGCTTACTCTTGTGAGGATGCTTGAGAATTGAATGATGAAGAAGTGTCAACCTTCCTCACAAATGCAAGCAAATACATTCAATTCTATGGCAAACCAAACAATGAAAAATTCTAAACTCATACCTCATTTGAAGAGCATTTGGTGACGAAGGTCTTTGTGTGAGAAACTCACAACCTTGATTTTTGGCGTAGGCTTGATGGTTGATGTCAAATGCCAAGATGAGGTTGGATTTGGCGATGGATTTGGTTCTGGCTCCTCCATTGGGTCATCCTCTTGAACATTTCTCTTCCTCAAACTCAAAATGAGTTTGAAGGAGACATGTGTTCTCAAATCCTCCCAATGGTGACTTGAGCTTGATGAAACCTTCCACTTTCTTCCCAAACCACCACTTCACAATTTTGACCTAGCTGC
Organism: Tuctoria greenei; assembly: GCA_036927565.1. Classification (NCBI taxonomy): domain Eukaryota; kingdom Viridiplantae; phylum Streptophyta; class Magnoliopsida; order Poales; family Poaceae; genus Tuctoria; species Tuctoria greenei. Next base: position 69,525,420 of record JAYESD010000008.1, read on the forward strand.
ACTTTAATCAGGAACACACAAAACAACTCGAAAACGAGTTATTAGCCAAAAGCAGATTGAACCCAATTTTCAAATTGTCTTACCCAACTTGAAATAACATGTAAATGCAATGAGGGTCAAAGCAAATCTTTTTGGTTTGAAGTAGGAAGATAAATTCAAGTGGTCATGCACGTACTTCATATCCAATTAAATTTCTCCCCTAATTCAAATTTTTAGTTTTATGATGGTTGGAAATTTTAGTTTCCAACATGCAAGTGTGGAATTTCAAAATGCAAATGCAAGGGTTGATGCATTTTGGAAAACAAATATGAGTGATAACTACCAATTAACCTATTGTCGAGGACTCACTGAATTTTTGAAGTCCGATGAGTAGGACCTACCTCCGTTCTGTTCAGCGCGATGATTTGTTGTCCAGTCCTGGAGTTGAAGATGTGGACAATTTCTTCTGTTTTGACATGCCAAACTCATTTGGCTGTCATTTGGACATGTGGGCCACATGGTGGCCCTAGCCTCTCCCCATTGTATTGATATAGACATGTTGTTGTAGCAATGGGTTCTCCCTCTTCAATGTATTCCTTCATGAGCATGGTGAGGCTTTGTCCTTCTTAGGGGAGCCACTCTGACCATATTGATATTCCATTGAATCAACCCATACCTTTATCATGGGTCAAAGGCTTCCTTGGGATGATGACATGTGGACTCCACAATCAAACAAGAAATGCTTCATCCACAATGTCACATGCCCTAGGTTGAATGGGTTTGGTCGAAGTGTGGGAATCCCAACAAGTGATGTGGGAAATTTTGGACTTTGAATGCTCCTTAAGTTCTTGTCCTTGGCCAAGAACTTCATGTGAATGTTGTCTTATTTCTGCTTGGCCAAGATACTTCAAGGTAGGCTAGTTGAACTTAAATCCCTTGGAAAGCCATAGCCTCCTTGAATACAAGGGTGATGTTAATTTCACCCTTGACCTCGTTGTGAATGGTAGCCATTGGAGTTGTTGTTTGAATAAGGTCCTCATGGTTCTTAGGGAAATAATTCACAGGCATCCCATGTTGACATGGATTTTCACAAATCATGTGAATATCCACTACTTGGATTATCCAAACAAATCTCCATTGACTTGGTATTCATGATACTTCAATGGGAGGTGTAGTTCCATAACTAGCATGTCCACCTTGTGAAGTGGTGTGCATGACAAGCTATGGGAACTCGAGCATTCTTCAATTCACCCCTTGAGTGGAGACCTTCTTCTCATCCATGTTGAATGAGAATAGGACTGCTTCAGCTCTAGCATGAATGTGGTCATGGATTGGTGGAGCCAACCCATGACACGAGTGTTGGATGAAGAGTCAGCTATCCACCCCATGGTGGAGGCAAACCAAGAAGAACTTCTTGGATCCTTCCCCATGCTTGGGTATGGATGACTTTGGCTCCTACTGAAAGCTGAAATTCTTTCTCAATAGGCAATGGTGTTGCCTAGCGGACATTTGTTGAGGTATGCCTTGAATCTCCTGCAGTTGAGCACTTGCGCCCTCGTTGGCCATCCCATACAATGGGTTAGCCAACACTACCCTATTTTCACACAAAGGAGAAAACAAACAAGGGTAATCCTGCCCAATAACTATTAGTACCTATAGCTTAATCACAAGTGATAGCTATCCTTCGCTTCCTTTGCCTTCCCTGGCAACGGCGCCAGAAATGCTTGTTGATGGATCCTAAGTTATACTAACAAATCATCCCCGTCAACGATACCAGAAATGCTTGTTGGTATTTCTTAACACCACAGATTATATCTGATAAAGAGATGAGATCCGCAAGCGCATGGAAGATACCGTTGTAGCATTTCACCCATGAGTATTCCCAAGGGAAGGCAATGGAGTAAAGTATATACTACTCTTATGGTCAAGCTATGGGATACTAATCCATTATCCGGACAGCGTTAAGTTGATAATAGGGGTAGTGTGACACAAACCTAGGCAATCTATTCTAAAGGTTAAAATGGGTCCTAGAGGGAGATTGGATTGAGAGTTAGAGAGTTGCTCCTACAATGCTCCTAATAGATATAAATAGCCTAAGGTAGATACTAATGGTCATGTCAATGATGAATTCCTATGCAATGCTATTCAACACATCGAGCGCGGGCTTACCCCTAGAATTACTAGGGTGACTCCTGCCAAGAGCCTATGGCATAGCCGAACGTGGAGGATTACAAAGGACAGATAGGGCTATCACCACCAACTGCCTACCTCTTCAATCCATGGGTCTACGAGACATCCAATGCTACTTAAATACCCTAGCACCATGCTAGCATAGTAAGCAAATACCTTAGGAGCCATGGCACAAGCCATCCTAAGGCAATGACTAACCTAAACATCGTTGAATCAATGTTGATTGCATAGCATAAGTCATTCATATTAACATAATCATATCATAACTACATAGACTATTGTGGGCGGTTCTATAGTGTTTATGACCATAAGATGTGATCATGAGAGTAAAATCATAAAGATTATACCTTCCACATACATGTACTCCACAATCAAAAAAGAAATGCTTTGTCCAAGTATACGTATGGAAGAAGACTAAAGATAATATCTTTATTGAGCACAAAGTCACAAATACAAGAAGGAATATATAAGCCATACCTTTCCCAATGTGGAATTGGGAAGAGAGACTCCTTCTACTCCTTTCCCAATTTGGACTTGGGACTAGAGGCTCTCCTCTCTACATCCTAACTCCTCTAAGGACTATGGAAGATAGTGTATACAATAGAATGATGCCCAAGTGGTGTGTGTTGAAGTGAGGGGTAGGGGGTCCTATTTATACTAGTGTTGAGGTCGGTTCCCGCTACCAAAATCGCGCGAATCAGTCACCATTGACTCCAGGGAGCTGGGAGGAGCCAACACGTGGAGGCTGACCGAGTTTGGTGCAAAGACCAAGTTGGCCGACCCCCTGGTTCGACCGACCTGGTCATTGCACTATTTCTCGTGTGTTTTCTCCAGGTGGCTGCTAGGTGGGTCCCATTGATGTATATGGGTGATACACCGTTGGACCTCCTTGGATACTTCTGTTTGTGGGCCATTTCATCCATGGGATGCCACGTGTCGTCGCATGACTGGCTGGGATGATATTTTATAGGATTGGTCCCTCTACATTTCATCATTTCCTGCATAAAATGTTGCATACACATATTTCTCCAAGTCCAAGTGGAATTGGGTTAGATAGAAAGGTGATGTGCGCAAGAAATAACAAATCCTTCACATAATTGAGTTAAATTGATGGATGAAATTGGTATATAACAGCCGTCAACAACCGCTAGGCCGGCAAGGCCTATTGAAGATGGTGATCCCAGCTCCACAGAGCTGGCAACCACGGCAGCCCAGCAACCATGGGGGCTGCCAAGGTTCTTGAGCGTCACCAGGGATCCCCAATCACCTGACACCAAGATCTGGAAGTCTAGGAGAGTCCCGATGTATGGATCACAGAGGTCTGGGACTACTTGAAGGACAACCTCCTCCCTGGGGACCCAGCATCCGCTGAGAAGACCGCGAGGATGGAGAAACACTACATGTTGGTAGAGGGTGATCTCTGCCGATGTGGCGCCAATGGCGTACTGCTACGATGCATAACTCAGCAGGAAGGTTGCGGCTTGCTCGCGGAAATCCACGAAGGAGTGCGTGGGAATCACGCAGCCTCCCGCACGCTAGTTGGAAATGCCTTTTGGCATGCTTTCTACTGGCCAACAGCACTACAATACACCGTAGAACTGGTCAAGAAGTGCAAGGCATGCCAGTTCCATGCCAAGCAAATTCACACCCCAGCGCAGTCACTACAGATGATCCCGCCCTCCAGGCCTTTTGCGGTCTGGGGGTTGGATATCCTGGGACCCTTCCCCATGGCAGTCGGAGGGTACCAGGTCCTCTACGTCGCCATAGATAAGTGCACCAAGTGGCCGGAGGCAGCCCCAGTGATAAACATCAACAAGGAATCAGCAGTCAAATTCATGAAGTCAATTGTCTGGAGGTTCAGTGTCCCGAATAGGATCATCACCGACAACGGGACCCAGTTCACCAGTGTAGCTTTCCAGGAATACTGAGAAGACCTTCGTGTCCAAGTTTGTTATGCATCTGTGGCTCATCCAAAAAGCAACAGACAAGTCGAAAGGGCCAACGCTAAGATCCTCAGGGGCCTCAAGACACGCACATATGATAGCTTGGATAAGCATGGTGCCAAGTGGGTCGACGAGCTCCCCTGTGCACTATGGGCAAGCTGGACATCACCCAGCCGTGCCACAGGAGAAACACCTTCCTTTCAGGTATATGGGGCCGAGGCCGTCCCCCCCCCCCCAAAGATCGTCGTGGGCTCGTTCAGAGTCTGAGCGTTCGATGAAGCCTCGCAGGACCATCTCCGACGAGAAGACGTCGACCTCATCCATGAAGCAAGGTGGCACGCCACCATCCGAAATGCACGTTACAGACAGGTGCTGAGAAGCTACCAAGAGCGGTTCGTGTGGAGTAGAGATCTCAAGATAGGTGACCTGGTGCTGCGACGCATACTCTCTCGAGAAGGGTCTTACAAACATTCCCCCAGTTGGGAAGGCCCATTCCGAGTGATAAAAGTATCCCGCCCCAGATGTGTCCGCCTTGCAACGGAAGAAGGAGAGCCCCTCCCCAACCCGTGGAACATAGTGCACCCCCGTAAGTTCTATCCCTAAGCTTAAAAGTAGGACAGTGTAGGGTGTCATGGTGCCAGGGAACGTCATGTAGGACAACCAAGCTCTGGAAGGGACAAGTCCAGAGTGTTTAGCTGCTTAGATTGGTCCAGTACCCTAAGCATGAACATTCTACCTCTCTCGCTAACTAGAGTGGGTCGTTGCCTTATTGTAAAGCCAATTCACTCCTATAAAAACCAATGATAAGAAATTCACTGTCTTACCATATGATCTCTCTTATGCTCACTTATGTTACCTGTTAATTTTGTGATCAATCAAACTAGACTCATCTTCCGTACATCGTCTTCATGTACTTGATGAAATCATTTCTGTATCACCCCTAGTAGAGTCATGCAACCCTACTACAGGTGGAAGTATTTGAGGTACCTGCAAGGTGTCTTGGAACCTCGCAGCTACCCTCTTAGTTGGGGCCCTGTGGTGCCAAATGGTTCCCCACGAAAGGCCAACGCCGAGCTGGAGGTCCTGAGCGCGCAACATGCTTAGCTTGGTCCTGTACCATAAGCGTATGCGCTTTGCCTCCCAGTGCTGTAGCTAAGTACGGGGGGCCAGGACGCTCACACCCCAAATAAGAAGGAAGCCGGACCCTGAGCGCCAATGCATAGAATTACCCAAATCCCGTGTACTAGCCCGAGACTATAAGACATGACTAAACTTAAGGATAGGAAAAGATCACCAGCGAGCAAAATAATATGTGCCTCCTTTATGTATGCAGTATATACAAAGCAGAGTGCAACGGAGCATCCAGCCTCGACACCTTCCAAGGGGCCGTTGTCGACGTACCTACAAAGATGGTGGGCGACGTTGGAGTATCTAGCTCCAGCACCTCCTAGAGAGCCTGCCGTCAACGTGCCTACAAAGATGGTGGGCGACGCCAGAGCAACCAGCTCCGGCACCTTCCAAGGGGCCTGTCATCGACGTCCCATAACGTCAACAACAGCACCAAGCACGAATAAGTGAGTAAACTCTCCTGCCCCCGCACTTGTTGCTAACAGGTTTTCTCCTGCGATAGCCTGTACACCAAGGTCCTGCTATCGACGTCCCTGAACATCATCAACAGCACCAAGCGCGAATAAGTGAGTAAAATCTCTTGCCCCGCACTTGTTGCTAATAGGTTTCTCTTGTGATAGCCTATACACCAGGGGCCTACCGTCGAAGAATTCACGACGGTGGTGGATGACGCTAGACCATCCAGCTCCAGCACCTCCCAGGGGGCCCGATGTCGACGTACTTACGAAGATATTGGGCAATGTCGGAGCATCCAGCTCTGGCACCTCCTAAGGTGCTTACCATCGACGTCCCAGAACGTCAACAACAGCACCCAGCGCGAATAAGTGAGTATTTTCTCCTGCCCGCACTTGTTGCTAACAGGTTTCTCTTGCGATAGCCTGTACACTAGGGGCCTGCCGTTGACGACTCTACGAAGATGGTGGGCGACGCCAGAGCATCCAACTCTGGCACCTCCCAAGGGGCTTGATGTTGAAGTTTCCACGAGGATGGTGGGCAGCGCCAGAGCATCCAGCTTCGGCACCTCCTAGGGGCCCGCCATTGACGTCCCACGACATCAACGACAGCACCAAGCGCAAATAAGTGAGTAAACTCTCCTGCCTTGCACTTGTTGCTAACTGGTTTCTATTGCGATAGCATGTACACCAGGGCCCTGCCGTTAACGACTTCACGACGGTGGTGGACAACGCCGGAGCGTCCAGCTCCGGCACCTCCCAGGGATCCCGCCGTCGATGTACCTATAGAGATGGTGGTCGACGGCGGAGCATCAACCTCCAGCACCTCTCAAATGTCCTGCTGTCGATGTCCCAGAACGTCAACAACAGCACCAAGCGCCAATAAGTGAGTAAACTCTCCTGCCCTACAGTTGTCGCTAACAGGTTTCTCTTGTGATAGCCTATACACCAGGGGCCTGTCGTCGACGACTTCACGATGGTGGTGGACGACGCTGAAGCATTCAGCTCCGGCACTTCCCAGGGGGCCCACCGTCGACGTACCTACCAAGATGGTTGGAGACGCCGGAGCATCCAGCTCTGGCGCCTCCCAAGGGGCCTGCTGTCGACGTCCCAGAACGTCAACGACAACACCAAGCGTGAATAAGTGAGTAAACTCTCCTGCCCACGCTTGTTGCTAACAGGTTTCTCTTGCAATAGCCTATACACCAAGGGCCTGACGTCGACGACTTCACGACGATGGTGGATGACACCGGAGCATCCAGCCCTGACACCACCCAGGGGGCCATCGTCGACGTACCTAGAAAGATGGTGGGAGACGCTGGAGCAACCAGCTCAGGCACCCCCCAGGAGGGTCACCATCGATATTTCTTTGAAGATTGTGGACGACACCGAAGCATCCAGCTCCTTCACCTCCCACGAGGCCTGTCGTCAACGACAACACTCAGGAAAAGCCCGACGCTCCCGAAAGGGGTATGCCGAGAACAGTCACTCGCACTCCCCCAGTCCGTTGGGGACTTGTTGAAGACACCCCGCGTTCAAGTGGCAGGCGTACCCAACAATCTGTCCACGCCTACCAAGGGGCCTCTCAGAGGGGTTCCATAGGCAGGACGTCACCTAGCGACAAACCGGCGGTGTCAATTGTGCAAGCGTTGGTCCATAAAAGGCTAACAGCGTCAACAAAGGCTCTTCAAGACCTTACACAAGAGAAGGAATTGGGCAACATTTTGGAAGCACGCGACAAAGCCAACAAGCAAAACAACATAATCCCAAATTCATGTTGATTTATTTTCACAAAGGGGTCATCCCCAGATACAAAAACATGGCACCTAGGTGCCGCCAGCCTCAGCTCTGATGGAACAAAGAAGCGACCTCCTTGGCATGATCTTGGACTTCGGCCCTAGCCTCATCCTCTCACTCGTCGAGGGGACCTTTCTCCACCGGCTCCAGCAGGATCTTCGGGTACCATCTTCGAAAGCACACCAGGACGTGGCTTGCCACCAGCTCAGCCAACTCCTTTCCTTTGGCCCCCATCTACCCTGCAAGGACAGTGTTTACCGACCCCAACGACAAACAGAGGGACTCCAGGGCAGGAAGCAGCTGGGCCACTCCATGGGATGGCTCCCCACGTGGCACGGGACCAAGGCCGAGGGGTTACAACACCGCCCAGCACAGGCCAGGAAATCCCGGACCCCTTGGGCCTCGGCCATACGGGAGGCCTTGAGGCTCTTTGCCTCTCTCTGTGTAGTCACCTCCTGGTCAGGAAGCTCCCGAGCATGACGCTCCAGGTCACGGCGATGGATGGCCAGCCCCAAGTCCTGCAATGCTCGACGTTTCTCCAGGCTCCGGGAGACCTCCTCCTCCTTCGCCACCATGTCCCATTCTACATCAGCAACGGCAACCTCGCGACAGACAGACTCCAGATGCTGATCCTCGCAGAGCTTCAGCCGGGCATTGGCGGCAGCATGGGCCTTCAAAGCCTTCACCTCAAGCTCTTTGTTCTTGGCGTCAACCATCTCCACCAAGCGCCGTTCCTCCACAAGCCGATCCCACTCTCGGGCGAAAGTAGCCTGCATCTGGCGCAATATGGACTTTGCCGCGGCAATTGTGTCGGCGAGAGGGATTGGCTCGACCGTCGCCACCAACGATTGTCCCTCTGTCCTTCCTACTGACGCTGCAGCAGACATCAACTCTCGGGGACTAGAAGCTTCACGGGGACCAAGAACCGTCGTGTCGCAGTCCGGCTATGCATCGATGACGTCAGACGCTGGTGCCGCTTGAACGACCAGTGAGTTAGCCCCACCAAGGGAGGCAACCACGACCAATGTAGCCCCCTCCGTGCTTGGTACCTCCTTGCCCAGCACCTCCTTGCCTGGCACTCCCTCACCGGACATCACCTCGCCTAGCACGGCCAGGCTTGGCACCACCTCTACCACACCCACCTCAACGGATGGGGGTGCAGGGTCATCAGCAGCACCTAAGGCGATGCACCTTTGGGCGTAGGAGGCGGCGCGGCACACCTCGTTCTGGTACCAGGAAGGGCAGGAACAATCAGGTCCGCCCGTGGAAGCGCTAGGGGCACCAAATTGGTCAATGAAGCCTTGAGAAACCAAGATAAATCTTCATAAGAACAAAAAAGGAAAGGAGACAAATAGCAGAGGGAAGAAGTTGCAACTACCGGCATGTCGGGCCACTCCAATGACCCTGGCCTCCCGCCCCGCGCGATAGATCAAGGTCGTCGGGACCTGACAACAAGGTCGGTGCAACCGTCGCAGGTACTGACTCCCGATCAACCTATGTCGGCGTCAGCTCAGGCCCCTTAGCACGTCTTGCGGAACCAGGGCCACTACTGGAGTCGGAGACTAAATCTACGACAGAAGCTTCAGCCTCATCGGTTCCCTGATTACGGGAGATGGGAGTACCGTCCCCCAAAATAACTTTCGCTTCTTCGGAATAGAAGTAGTAGAGACCGCGACAAGCGTGCGGTAGCGCTTTATTGGCTCAGAGCTTGTCCCGGCTGGCTGACATCTGCCTTGTTGGAAGTAGTTGAGGGCTCTGCTTCCTCCCTTGTCGAATGACGCGAGGAAGACCCTAACCCATGATGCGCAGCTTCACGACACCACTTTAGGACTGTAGTGGCACCAGCCATGTCTTCAGAATACAGGCGAGCGAGGCCAAACATGTTAACCTTCGGCATTCAGCTTCGCAGTTCAGTCCTCACGTCGGTAGTCATGTGGAGCGGCTGGCAGTCATTCGAAATGGAGACATGCTCATCATCAACAACGTCGGAGGTCACTGTTTTCAGCATCTCCTCCAACATCTTGAGAGTTGGGTTGTCCAGACCCATCCGAAATTCGTCATACTTACCGTGGTAGACACAGGCAAAATATGGACGCCACTGGAGAGGGTCAGTACGACGAAGCAAGAAGTCTGCCAACACCGTCACTAAGGTCAAGCCCTTGCTAGCCAAGAACCGAATCCTCGTCAGGGCTGGCCTGTATTCCTCTAGAAATCCACAGGATGCCTCCCAAGTGATAGCGTCGGAGCCTGGACCGTTAGAGGGCATCTTCAATGAAGGATAAGGGTCTGTCCTCACAACCGCCCAGTAACCCTGGGAGGTATTGTCCCGGTGGCAGAAATAGTAGGCCCCCACTTGAGTTGTCGCACACCTTCCGTTCGTCTTCATCATGAAGAAATGTCGTAACAACTCCACCATGGGCGGACAGCCTTCGAACGCCTCACATAGGTGGACGAACAAAGAGACCAAGGCGATGGAGTTCGGCGACATATGGTGAAGTTGTGCCCATACTCCCCCAGCACTGCAAGAAAGAACCTTGGCAACAGGAGTGCGAGCCCAGCAGTGGCGTAGGCAACAAAGAGAACAGTCTCATCTTCACACAGATCCTGAAGATCAAGAGATCCGCAGCGGATCATCTATCTGCACTCTGGAGCTGCCCAGCCAAGAAGCTGCCTCATCGACACCAGTTCTTTAGTCGATCGGAAGTGGGAAGGAGGCAGCAGGGAAGCCATTGGAGTGGGCTAAAGTGAGAGCCTTGGCAAAAGGGGTGAAGGATGTTCAGGCGCTCTAGGAAGAAGGCAAAAACTCTGGTTACAGGGTTTGGGTAAGGAAGGAACCGTTCCCTCTAAACGGACGTTTTCCCTTCTTTGCCATCCCCACGACGACTAAGTACTCCGAGCGAGGGATCAGACCGCACCACTCAGCGCACCGCACCCATGAAAACGGGTCCTACATCCCCGTTCAGATGCACTGACCCAGTCGATCAGCTGCTTGGGGAAGCCACTGAGGCATCTCCAAGGAAATGTGCTATAAGGTGCAACGGGGACCGCTGCAATTAATGGCACTGCAGGGGACATATATATTACAACAATCAAAGATCCCTTCGCCATAGCAACTCAAACCGAAAGAGGACGCGTGGCCACGATTGGTAGAATCACCCACCGCCTCAACTACCCAAGACAGAATTCAAATCCCAGTGTGGAAAAACAGGGAAAGGGCTCCACCTTTGGGCTCCCCATCATGCCGCAAGGTGGACCCAGGGGCCACTGTCGGTACCCTGCAGACCGGGTACCCACGCACACAGGATAAAGACACTGGGCATGTCCGACGGCTCCACGCGTCCAAAAGTTGTCGAGGCCTCAGCCTCCCGCAAGATCCAGCCCTGCTGTTGCCGCGTGGGGCGCGAAGAATGAGATAAATCCCTTCAGATGGACAACCTCCCAGGACACCACATGTTAGGATGGGACCTCGCCCAACCTCGGGGGGAGCTCCTGAGCTGCCTGAAGCACCAACCAAACGCCCTTCCTCAGGGGCAAGAGCAGAGTTGCCACGTGCCCTCAGGAGCCCCAGAGCTGCCACGTGTCGCGAAGGACCGGGGCTAGCCTCCCCAGCGAGGACCTGCCCCGACGCTTGCCCGAGACGGTGAGGTGCGGGAGTTAAAAGGTGGAGCGCTTTGCTCCGGTCAAGTCTTGAAGACCCGCAACCACCCTTGGCAATCGACATGGGGGACGCCGGCGGTCAGAGACCGCTATGACCAATTGCATCACAGTGAAGGCGCTGTAGGACTACCCCACTGAGCCAAGTGGGTAGTTTGTGGCAACAAGACAAGCTGACGGGACTCCTTCTACCACTGCCAACAACGGCTCATGGGCTACTAACAATGGAGGCGGCAAGACGGCGAGTCTCCACTGCCACCCTTAGTGGAAGCTTATGCGAGAAGCCTTATATATTTAGAATAAGATCGCCTCGGGACCACCTGTCGGGCCTCGGGACCCCACTTGTAAGGCATCCGGTCTTGACTATAAAAGGCTCGGACCGCCATCGCTACAAGGACAAGACATAGAATCCTCGATACACACACACTCGCATACACACTCACCAAGCAATACAATCCACCGTGGAGTAGAGTGTTACGCTCCTTGTGGCCTGAACCACGTAAAAACTTGATTGTCTCATACTCTTCTGCTAGACACTAGTTTGAGGCCTAAGCCCCGCCAAATAAGAACCTTCGCAGGTCGCTCCTTAACAAATTCGGAGGATGTGTCGCATTGACCCTTCGACAACAAGATTCTAAAAAAGGTGTCTTCGCAATGTCACAATGCATCACTCTAAGCAAATGTTAGTGTCCTTCGATGTCTAATGAGAAAAAGAACATGAGAGTGATTCTTTATGCTTCTACTATCGGATCCATCATGTATGCCACGTTGTGCACACACAAAGATGTGTCCTATGCTCTAAGTGTTACAAGTAGGTATCAATCAGATTATGGTGAGGCTCATGTTAAAAACATCTTAAGTATTTAAGAACTAAGGATGTGTTCCTAATGTTTGGATGTGAAGAGCTCATTGTAAAATGTTACACCGATGCTAGCTTCCAAATAGACAAGGATGATTCCAGATCACAATCAGGTTTTGTGTTCTACCTCAATGGAGGGACGGTGAGCTGGAAAAAAGTTCCAAACAAGATATAGTATAGATTCAACGATGGAGGCAGAGCATGCTGCAACTTCTGAAGCTGCAAAGGAAGCTCTTGGATTAGAAAATTTCTTTCTGAGTTCGGTGTTGTTCCTTGTGCGTCTGGTCCTACTGATCTCAATTATGACAATAGTGGAGCTATTACACAGGCGAAGGAGCCTAGATCACACAAAGGATCCAAGCATATACTACGACGTTATCACCTCATCTGAGAGATCACCGACCGAGGTGATGTGAAGATATGCAAGGTGCCTACATATTTGAATGTTACAAATATGTTGACAAAGCCTCTTCCACAATCAAAGCATGAGGCACACACGAGATCTATGGGTATTAGATCCTTACATCAATGATCATTGTGTGTAGTGGGAGACTTGTGTCATAGCTATATTTATGTACTATTAAGTAAATTTTTATATGTTGATGATTATTTACTTTGATCATCAAGTATGTGACTTGTTCGTGAAACTCTTAGTTAATTACAGTGTTACTCGAAATAATCCCTAGTCTATATCATTGTATGAGATAATGATGACACCCAGGCTAGCACATTTATTAATTGATAATCACGTTTACGGATTATAGATATGGAGATATCAAAATAATAATATGAACACATGTTAGTGAACATGGTATTGGATTGACCTACTCCGAGACACTGTTGGGATTATTATTTTGTGTGTGCCATCAGTTGGTCTCTAGTGATACACCTGGTAGATCCTTAGACCTAAGATCGCCATTGTTTCTCGCTATGTGTAGTTGTGTACTTTGAGACTACCAAACGCTACCCTGTAACTATGTAGTCATAAAAGTAGTCTTCGGATACATAATAAAACATGGAATGCAATGTGTGCGGATCAAGATGAGATTTGCCCCTCTTAAATAACAGGAGAGATACATCTGGGTCCCATGATATAGTTTGATTTGAAAGTGCTTGACATGCCAAGGTAACTAAATGTAAATCACAATGATTAAAGGTTAGTCATGTATTGAATCCACTATTTGGTCGAGTGAATGGTCGAGCTATCACAAGGATGACACATATCATGCTTTGAGCTTGATCGGTATCGTGTGGCAAAGGATTATCATGTGAATGTATCTACGTTCAGCCAATAAGATGTTTATGTACATTATGGAGTCAGTGTGTCCTGCTAGGCACCTCTGCTGACCTGTGGTCTGAAACAGTTTTCATTCACATCCTACTGCATATGAAGCTAACGGGTCACACGCTTAAGGGGTTGGAATATTGAAAAGCTTGCACATATGATTGTCTCATGTGCAAGTGGGAGATTGTGGGTGATATGCCGTGACACCCGATTCTGAAAATGAACCAAGTGAACACATATGTGTGCCCAGGATGTTCATCACACATACACGATAGCTTCACTAACGATAATCAGAAATAACCACGTCACAAAAACTGAATACGTACCTTATTACAATAACTCAATGGTACTCGAATTTCAATTCTCTAATTATTGCAGCAGAAAAATAAACTAAGCAGCGCGACTCCATTCCACATGCAATTGATGATAGCAAGCAACCTAGTACTCCGCATGATCCTCATGGCGCTCCCAAGCATCAATCGTAACTGTTTTTGGGGGAAATCGCAAGGGTGAGTACACGTCGTACTCAGCAAGTGTGGGAAAAGTATGACATGTAGCATAAACAAGAATGATAATAAATGGCTAGTTGTAGAAAAGTACATTCCATGAACTTGTAAAAGCATTCCAACTATGTCTATGTGAGTTTAAATCCCATCATAACCCAGGTAAATGTCATAATCCATATCCAACATTCTCAATTACCATGATCCCCAACCAGCCAACAAATTATACCATCACCATATGCCAATCTCATCTCTTCTCATAACCAACCAACTCATATGACATAACCCATCCCATACTGAACCGTCCCAACAATCCAAGTCCAACTCTAATCATGGATGTTGTCTAGGTGCACACAACCGGGAGCACGACTATCATGATAATTTTCAACACTCTGCAGAGGTTGTACCGCTTTACCCACAAGTTCATGGTTTTGTCCCCTTTCGGTGACTAAAGAACCTCCATTATGCCCGTGACCTGTCGCTCACATTACACACTTCTTACAATGTGCGGCCAAGAGATCACAAAATAGCCTTTACAAAGGGACTACCAGCATGTATAGACCCACTAAGGTTTTACCGAAGGTGATGTATCACAACTGAGCACATCCATCCAAGGGACCCTTCATGTGCCATTCGGATCCCAAAGCAGTCTTGCCACAAAAGCAAATCCAACCGAGTCCCATTCCCCAAGCCTTCCAAATGATACGAACAATGTTGGCAATACACCTAATTAATTGGCTAGGTCGCACTCATACTTGGCCTTGTGGTGGCGCTGTTGTCCTGGCTTATTCTGGCATGAACCGGTCCTTAGATCTAAGGCTAGCGAAACCACCATCTCATCGAACCAATTCACAACCATGCTTGCTTAGATCATCCAAATTCCATATAGCCAAAATAGTCATTATCACTAATTCACTTAATCCATATGTTCATTAGTGGTTAAGTAAGCCATTTGATTATCTCCAATCCCATTTTAGTTAAGCGGAGCATAAACTAGAAAATACCCTCCCCGAATCTCTACATTATATCCCAACCCACAAGGATGGGTGTACAAGTCTAGTAAACACCTATCACGTGTTCCCCATCAATTTGACACAAGCATGCAGTTTTGCAAACAGAACATTTGAAAATAGGATCAAAATTATCGAGGACATTTGCCTTGCTCCTGTGGCTGTTTTGGATCAGGAGCTTCGAAGTTCTGGTGCTGCACATCCTCATAAGCACCTTCTACAGTGTTAACTTCTATTCCGCACGACAAACATGCAAAACAAACATTACAATCAATAAATGCTCGCGTAGTACTCAATATGCCATGATATGCATGAATGATGTAATTATGTGGTAATACATTTTATTACGGGTCTATTATTGCTTACTAACTAGTTACAATTGAGTTTTACATGTTCAGGCAAGTTTCAAGTCATTTTGGAAAAAAACATGGAAAGTTACACAAATTTCAGAATTCAGAGGCCGGACTAGTCCGCACCAGGGGCCAGACATGTCCGCTCGACACCAGAAAGTTCAACGGACTAGTCCGCATAGGACAGGACAAGTTCGCCATGCCTAGGGTTTTCCAAACTTCCCATCTAGGGCATGATTTAAATCAAGATTGGGATCGAAATTGACATGGAAAGTTGGATCTAGGATAGTTACCGTAAATCTATTGGTTCAATGGTCGAGGATTAGGTGTATCACGTGAATCATGACATCTAGATCCGATGAGGATGAAGGATTGGTGGAGAAGAACATTGATGTTGAAGAGTTGATGAAGTTCGCAGCAGCGACGCTGATCTCACTTGGTTCCTTCCTCTCTTTCTTCTTCCTTCTCTTCCCTTCCTTCCTCTCCCTTCAAGAGTGGAGTCTATTGATGATGGTCCTTAAGTGCCATATTTAGACCATCAATTCACCTGATAATGGGCACAAAAGAGAAACACAACGTAGTGGTAGGGTTAAGAACTAACCAATTCCACAAGTGTTGTTGTTTATTTGTATGCATGTGAATTTAGACCCAAAAATACCAAGACATGTTGGGAGTAATCCATAAAATAGTGTTTCGACAAATCAAGCGATGCCACATGTCATCACATGGATCAAATGGCCCACAAACAGAAGTATCCGAGGCCATCCAATGGTGTACCACCCATATAATGGGATGGGACTCACCTGGCAGAGATATGGAGAAAGAACAGCCCCAACGGGGCCAAAACCATGTCAGCCGACCCCCCTAGTCGGTCGACTAGGTCATGGCGCCAATTGCGGTCAAACACCACATGTTGGCTCCTCCTAGCTTGAAGAGGTCATGGGTGACTGATTCACGTGTAATTGGTGGTGAGAACCGACTTTTCTCCCCCTATAAATAGAACCACACACCTCACTTTACGCACACACCAAAAGTTGAGAATAGAATATCACTCCAAAGGTTTAGAGTAGTCTGAAAGCTGCCAAGTGGAAGGAGAGTGTGGTGAAGAGTACAACAAAAGGAGGCTTGGGCTTGTCAAGTCCCTCTTCTACACTTGTACCCCTACAAAGGTGTTATTCAAATCAAGTAAGCTTCTGTGAATTCAATTCATGTTTGATTCTCAATTCATAGTAGTATGCACAAGTAGTTACTTGTGGGTTCATTGCTTTAATTTATTAGGGGCTCTAGTTGTAGCTTTTTGTTCAAAACAACTAGAGTTATAATTTAGAACGTAAGCGTGGTGCTTAGGTTAGAAATCACCAGTGAGTAACTCTTAGACCCACGGATTGAAGAGGTAGGCAGTAGGTGGTGACAGCCCTATCTGTCCTTTGTAATCCTCCATGTTCGGCTATGCCATAGATTCTTGACGGGAGTCGCCTAGTGTTGCTAGGGGTAAACCCATGCCCGAAGCAAGCAACTACTGCAAATTCCTTTGAATTAGAATCAATACTTTGAATTCCTCTCTCTTCCTTACCTACCAAACAACTTTATGTCCTTGGGTGAATTAGTTCGTAAGATTACACACACGTTCCTTGGATTCGACACCCTTGGGAATACTCTCTTAAGGGGAAGTGCTATACGACAGATTATGTGCGCTTGCGGATTTTTATCTGTGACGTAAGAAACGTCAACAACATGCATTTCTGGCGCCGTTGCTGGGGAACGGTTGCTGTTAATCTTCGAACCTTGTCCACCCTGGTATCTATCTTCTCATCTTATCTTTCCTTTTCTTACCACCACCACCTATATGGAGCAGCGCACCATTCTTTCATATTCTGCCCCCAAAGGGAAAGTTCTGTGAGCCACCGCCTTCGATGGAACCCATTTGTTCTACTAGCTATGAACTTTGCCCTGGCTTCATAGCCATGGATCGAGAGCAATCCTTCTTAGGAACGGATTGTGAAAACCCTTACCACCATCTAAGAGAATTCGAAAAATTGTGTTCATGCCTTCTAATCAAGTGTATGACACAAGGAACTCTCAAAAGGAAGTTGTTTCCTTTTTCCCTTAAGGAAAAAGCCAAACAATGGTAAGACCATAACGTTGGGAAGACAAACGGAAATTGGAATGAATTACGAGACAAATTTTGTTTTGCTTTCTTTCCAATTGCCAGAATTGTGTCCTTACAGAAGGAAGTACTATGATTCTAGTAGATGGAAAAGGAATCCATAGGTGCAGCTTGGGATAGATTTTCTCTTTCAAAAATTTCGGCCAAGATTTGTCTATCCCTAATCCGTTGCTCTTGCAACACTTCTATATGGGATTGAAGAAAGAGTCAGCCCTACACCTTGACATTACGGTTGGATGATCTTTCCTCCATAAGACGCCAAAAGAAGGCAAGTATCTTCTAGACCGAACATAGAAAATTCTTCCTTCATTATGGGTCTTAATGAGCCTCCTCAAGAGGGAGTAGTGTCAAGATTTGAGGATGAATCCATGTACAAAGAAGAACACATCTCTTGCTTATCCCACGCCTTGTCAGAGGAATCCTCTCTCGAACCCGAAACTATGAAGGAAGGAGAAATTAAACCTTCGAAGTTTCCCTTCTACTTTGAGGAAGAGATATTTGAAGATTTTTGGAAATAACTCGAACTATTGTTGCCATAGGAAACCATCATTGCCTTTAACTCCTCCTGACCCACTTGATGGAGTGTTCGTCCAACAGACGGTCAAGGAGTTAACCTCTATTTTAAGTAGGGAATGGACTACAGAAGTTGAGCTTTACCCGAAATCCTTCAGATGACCTCACCTTTGGCAACTACTCTATGCTACATTAGAGGGACACCAATGAAGGTACTATAGAACCCCAGTGTTTGAGCAAATCTCATTTCCGATTCTTGTGCTCTCGCCATTCTTGGCAATGTGCCATTGGCACCAACATGTAAATTCTTCCGAGATTCTTTTGGAAACATCCTTGAAGGATGCGGGGTTTTGCAACAGGTGTCTATAATACACGATGATATTGAGGCAATCCTTGATTTCCATGTGTACGAAATCCAAGATTTCGATAATATGATTGGAATTCCTTTGGAAGGAAAACTCAATGTCAACCTTGAAGGTAGAAAATTTTCTATTCATGTCTTGCATTCCAAGAACACATCTGCAAAACTCCCCATCCAAGATGAACCATTAGAGGAGGTTAAAACTCTTAAATTTTTAGCTCCTCCCGAAATAGAAGGAGTAGAAGATTTCATCCAAGAGGATGATGAATTTCAGGAGGCAATTGAATTGCCAAAAGAAGAGTTCTTCCCAAAACCTCCTGTTGAGTTAAAAATTCTACCTCCAGGCCTCTGTTATGCCTTTCTCAATGGCGATTTGGAAGCCTCTTTCATCATAAGTGACAAGATTTTGGATGATGAGACACTCAAACTCATTACCATGTTAGAAAAGCATAGAGTTATTTTTGGCTATTCCTTAGAGAATCTTAAGGGAATTAGCCCTGCGCTATTTACCCATAGCATTCCCATTTACCACGAGAGCGTCGCCTCAAGGGAACCTCAAAGGCGATTAACTAATGCGATGTGGGATTTGTCAAGAAGGAAGTCTTGAAACTTTTGCATGCTAGGATTATCTACCCTGTTCCTCATAGTGAATGGGTAAGCCCAGTTCAAGTAGTTCCCAAGAAGGGAGGTATGACGGTCGTTCAAAACGAGAAGAATGATTTGATTCATCAACGAACCATCATGGGATGGAGGATGTGCATTGATTACCGAAAACTCAACAAGGCTACAAGGAAGGATCATTTTCACCACCCTTCGTCGATGAGATGTTAGAGCGGTTGGCAAAACATTCCTACTTTTGTTTCCTTGATGGGTATTTAGGTTATCATCAAATCCCAATCCACCCCGACAATCAAAGTAAGACCACATTCACATGTCCCTATGAGACTTATGCCAACCGGTGTATGTCTTTTAGACATTGTAATGCTCCTGCCTCTCTTCAAAGATGCATGATGTCTATCTTTTCCGACATGAATGAAGAGATCATGGAAGTTTTTATGGACGATTTCTCCCTCTATGGGAAAACTTTTGATCATTGTCTAGAAAATTTAGACAAGGTCTTGCAAAGATGCCAAGAGAAGGATCTCGTACTTAATTAGGAGAAGTGCCATTTCATGGTTTGTGAAGGCATCGTCCTTAGGCACTTAGTGTCCAAAAGAGGGATAGAGGTGGACATAGCAAAGATTGAAGTCATTGAAAAACTTCCACCTCCTATCAATGTTAAGGGAATCCACAACTTTTTAGGTCATGCGGGCTTCTATCGGTGATTCATCAAAGATTTCTCAAAAGTCGCTAGACCCCTTACTAACCTATTAGCTAAGGAAGCTCCCTTTGATTTCGATGATGAATGCCTTGAATCATTTGAAACACTCAAAAAAAACACGCATCTCAGCTCGAATCATTCAACCTCCTGATTGGGTGCTGCCATTCGAAATCGTGTGTGATGCTAGTGATTTTTTTGTTGGTGTGGTCCTAGGCCAAACCAAAGACATCATGCAATAGCCTACGCTAGCAAAACTATAACAGGAGCTCAACTCAATTATGTCACAACCGAAAGGAACTCATGGCTGTAGTTTTTGCTATCGATAAGTTTAGGTCCTATTTGTTTGGAGCCAAGGTCACAGTCTATAGAGACCATGCTGCCTTGAAGTACTTGCTCACCAAAAAGGATGCTAAACCAAGGCTAATCCATTGGATTCTTCTACTCCAAGAGTTTTACTTATAAATCAAGGATGAGAAGGGAGTAGAGAATTCCGTGACAGATCATCTCTCACATATGCAAGTCACCCAAACCATGGACATTCCTACCAATGACTTCCTACAAGATGATATGCTTCTTAAGGTGACTAAATCTCACCCTTGGTATGCGGATATCGTGAACTTCATGGTCACGGGATACGTACCTCCGGGGGAAAACAAAAATAAACTTATTTATGAGAGTCGAAGACACCTTTGGGATGACCCATACCTCCATCAAGTTTGTGCTGATGGCCTTCTTAGATGGAGTGTCCCATCAATCGAAGGCACCAAAATATTGAGAAATGCCATGATAGCCCCTATGGTGGCCATTACGGTGTTTACCGTACCCAGGCAAAGATCTGGCAAAGTGGATTCTATTGACCTTCTATATATGAAGACACAAAAGACTTCATTCGCAGATGTTTGAAATGTCGAAAGCATGGAGGAATTGTAGCTCGCAATGCGATGCCCCTAACATATAATATCCAATAGGACTTATTTGATGTGTGGGGTATTGATTTCATGGGGACTTTCCCTAGGTCTTATTATTGCGAGTATATCCTGGTGGCTGTAGATTATGTGTCAAAATGGGTAGAAGCTCTGGCATGCAAAAATGCTAATTCCATGCAAGCTAGGAAAATGATCCATGAGATCATTTTGCCACGCTTCAGCACTCCCCATAAGATCTACAAGGAAAGAACTAAAATATGGCACGATAAGAGGATTATGCCTAAAGAGTTCAAACATGGAGATAAAGTTCTACTCTTCAATTTTAGGGTTAAACTCTGTGGACATGGGAAGCTCAACAGTAAATGGGAAGGAAATTTCACCGTAGTAGAAACCTCATTCCATGGAGCAATCACACTCCAAGGTTATGACGATCATCTATTTAAAGTGAATGGGCACCGATTCAAATTATTTCTCAAATCCCATGAGGATGAGACGGAAAAAAATTGACATGATAAATCTTATTTATTTTCATTCCATTTACTTAAATTATGTCTAAATTCTCCGTGTCCATTTAACTGGCTTATCCAATTATTCATCTATGGGGCCCATTAGGTCAACCCACGA
The DNA here is from genome assembly GCA_036927565.1 of Tuctoria greenei. Taxonomy (NCBI): domain Eukaryota; kingdom Viridiplantae; phylum Streptophyta; class Magnoliopsida; order Poales; family Poaceae; genus Tuctoria; species Tuctoria greenei. Next base: position 69,546,482 of record JAYESD010000008.1, read on the forward strand.
AAACATGGCCCAAACGGAGCCAGGAAGGGGTCGGCCGAAACCTAGGGTCGGCCGACTCACCCCTTGCGCTGCCAGCCTTCTGTTTCCTTGTGTGGACTCTCCCGACGTATCTCAACAAGACTCTCGATGCTATCGTACTTCCCCGGCTTATTTATTGACAGGAAAAAAGAGGGGATCCTTGCACCATATAGAAAAATCCATCTCCTGTTCCAAGTCATGGCCGACAAGAAGATTGTGCCTCATCCCCACTCTAGCTCAACCATCAACCTGGGCGGAGACATCACGCTGGCCAATGACAAGTCCCCCTCGCTTTGGAGTCTGTCCTTGCATTGGATGTTGTGCCCCTTTCTATGATCCTGCCACCGACGAAGACTCCGCGTGGGCGTAGCACCACACCTCGTGGTGCTCAACGGTTGCTCTCCCCTCAGAGGATGCCCAAGAAGTTGATGCGCCTGCACGTCGTCCGACTACCGCTGGCCTTAAGTCAGTCAAGACCCGTTTTTTTCTTGAAAAAGACGAGTCTCTCCCAATGTTGCAGCCCGGCGAGGAGTTCATGTACAGTCTGAAGACCAAGGATGGTGACGTAGCGAGCCACCACTACAAGTCACCTACGCGTACCTCGCCTGAGCGTATGGGAGACCGCCTCATTATCCACATGCTGCACAAGCCTGAAGGAGGATATGCAAAAGGATTTTTCAATCATGTGGATAATTTGGCGATGGAGGATTCGACGGGCTCATAACCCTCAAGGATTAGGAGTCACCTATCGTCGCCTGCTATCAGGGGTCCAACTGGCCATTTTAAGGATAGCGTTGGGAAATCTCCTCATGCACCTAAAGTGGCATAGCTTTCTAAGGAGTTAGCTTCTCTTCGTTTGGAGAACAAGAAGCTATCGGATTTTGTGGCTGAACGGCGCATCGAGAGGGCGGAACTGAAGGATGAACTCATATCCCTAAAGGAGGAGACCTTCAATTTGTGTGAAACCTAGAGCAACCAACCTAGCCTTATTCCTAATCTCAACCCCATCCCCACATTGTTTATTTTTAAACACCAATTTAGTTCCAATTAAAGTGTGATCTTGAGGTGGAGGTACAAGTTTCCAAACATTATTTCTTTCAAAATTTTCTAACTATTCTTGCATGGCAATAATCCAAGATTCATTAGTGAGTGCGTGTGATATATCTTTGGGTTCAAAAGAAGCAACAAAAGCAGAATGAACATGAGAATTGGGGTCGGAAAACCTAGATCTTGTAACTCGTTCATTCAAGCTACCAATATCTATTGCGGGGGGTGATTCTTGTAAATTCGTAGGGGAACAAATGTCTCACAAGCTTCTTCTTCATCAGGTTCATCACAGATTGATGAGCTTGTGGCCTGTGGACGATCAGGACCTGCAGAGATGGTAGTCGGAGCTTCTTCAAAGTTCGGAGCTGGACACGTGTTAGCTTCAGAACTATCAGGCAATATCATCGACTCTTCTTCTTCTTTGAAAATACCCTTCCCCTGAGGATATGGATCCGGACCTACAATTTTTGAGCTAGTACATGGGCTAGCTTCATCAAAAGAGACCTCACAAGTCTCCATAATTTTGTTAGTGTCAAGTAAAAGAACACGGTAGCCTCTAGTATGAGATGGATAACCAAGAAACATGCCATCAATGGATCTAGGTTCAAATATATCAAGATTACCTTGTTTCTTAACAAAGCATTTGCATCCAAAGACCCGAAAGTGTGTAACACTAGTCCTATGTCCAAACCGGAGCTCATATGGTGTTTTACCTAGCTTAGCACGCAAGAAAATACGATTTGAGACATAACATGCGGTTGCAATTGCATCAACCCAAAATTTCCTAGGAATTTGATATTCATCAAGCATAGTCCTATCCATCTCAACTAAGGTTCTATTTTTTCTTTCTACAACACCGTTTTGTTGAGGTACATATGGTGAATAAAATTGATGATCTATTCAATTTTCAGCGCAAAAGTGATCAAAAGATTGATTTTTAAATTCAGTTCCGTTATCACTTCTACTTGCTTTTAAAGATCTGGGTGATCTATTGATAATCTAAGAATAAAGTTCTAAAGTGACTAAAAGCTTCATTCTTAGATGCCATAAAGTAAACCTAAGAGTATCTAGAATAATCATCAACAATCATAAGAACATACCATTTACCTCCGAAGGATTGAACACGTGAAGGTCCTACGGTGTCAAGGTGCAAAAGTTGACCCAGTTCAGTTGTAATGATCATTGTGAGAGGAGTATGTGAACCAGCAACCATCTTAGCATGTCTACAAGAAGAGCACACCATTTCTTTGTCTCTTTTCAGCTTAGGCAGCCCACGTATGCGATCAAGAGCACTAACACGCGTGAGATGATCAAAGCCTACGTGACCAAGTCTACGATGCCAAAAATGTGAGTCTTTGGAATCATTAGCAACTAGACACCTATGCTTAGATGAAGACACATCAAAATCAGCTTTAAAAACTCTTCCAAACCGATACATGTTAAAAATAGCTCACTATTTAAATCTACAACTTTGTAGCAATTTTTATTAAAAATAATTTCAAAATTTTCATATAACAATTGTGAAACAGAAAACAAGTTGTATATCAAATTTTTAAAAAGTGCAACATCTTTCAAAGTGTAGTGATCATTTACCATAACCGAACCCTTAGCAATTATAGGAGTTCAAGAATTATCGACAAAAGTAACATTCTCTACACGTGACACAAAAGAGAGGGAGCAGAACCATTCTTTGTTACCGGTCATGTGGTGTGAGCAACCTGAATCCACAATCCAAATGTTCTCCTTCCTAAAGCGTGTAACCTACATAGAAGAACAGTACGTCGATGACTCAATACTGGGGTTAGTCAAAAGGCATTTAGGAATCCAGTACTGAGTCACACTATGTGCAGCAGAAAAAACTCGCCAAAGCTAAGATAAAACAACAGGTTTATGAGTCCAAGTTTGAGATTTTTTGTTCTTAACTACTGACCTATAAAGTGGTACTTGTGTAGGAAAAAAATCAGTAGCTCCAGAGGTAACAACAGAAGGTTCGAAGGAAAAAACTGAAGCTCCAGAGGTAAACTTTTAATGTTTTTGACTCATAACAGCAGGTTGCATGTTACTGACATTCAGTTTAGTATGTGCAACAAATTTTGCATGAGAGTTATAAGATCTAGCTTGCATTCTTTCTTTTATGTTGCTTAGCTAGTCTATAACAAAAATCTATGACATGACCATCTCTACCGCAATAGGTACAATGAAATTTAACTTTGTGTTCACGTCTAGATGAGCATGCAGTATGTTTATTTGAACCTAAACACGACAACACTCCTGCAGATTTAAAAACCACCTCATTTTGTTTAGGAACTGTTTTAATCAAACCACTTCCTAATGACTTTACAATTTTAGGTGGATGTGCTTTATCATGAGCATGAGAATCAAAACCTAAACCAGTTTTGTCATTGCAAGATTTGAATGAATTCAGTAGCAAGTTTAGATTTTTGTTCCCAATACAAAGCTGTTCTAGTGTCCTATTCATGTCATCAAGTTTCTTATACAAAGTTTTTCCTTTTAATTTGCAAATAGAACAATATTTTTTCATGAGCACGTAAAGCATTGTTCAGTATTGAAATTTCATTCATAGCATCTTTTAGTTTCTTTTCAAGATCATTAAAGGTAGAACAATGCAAATCAATTTTAAAACAAGAAGCATCTTTTAAGTTTCTGTCATAAAGTGCAGCAAGCTTTTTGTTTTTTTCAATCTCTAACTCAAGTTTATCAAGAGTGGAGGAGTGTGCACTTCTTAAGGAGGACAATTGTTCATATATTAAATCGCATGAGGAACAAGAATCATCACTAGGAATCAAGGTTTTCAAATGTTTAATTTCAGATTCTAGTGACTCAATTTTAACAGCATTGCCCCTAAGCTTTTTGTCCTTTTTCTTAACGATAACAGTTGCACAGGAAATAGAATCACACATTTCTTTACAAGTAGGACATACCTCTTCATTGTCACAGTTGTGTTCTGCATCCTCCATACTTGATCTTGATTTGCCCGCCATAAAGCATATGTTTGCCAGATCATCTTCATCTTCGTCACTTACAATGTCTACATCAATTGAGCCAAGTTCTTGAAGTGCAGTGATGAAACTGTTTATCAGTTTGCATTCTGTAAAACCCTTCTTCTTCTTGTAGGTATTGAAAGAAGAGGACTTGACTTTATTCTGCTTTTCGTCACGGGTAGAAGGACCTGAAAGGTTAGGGCAATCTGTACGAAAGTGTCTTGTCTTACCACATTCAAAGCATCATTGAGGCTCAAAGCTTCCTCTCCTTGTAGTTCTCACCTTTTGCAATGATTTTGAGAACCGAGTAGAGATGAGCGCAAGCTCATCTTCTAGAAATTCTTCAATCTGTTCCAGGGTTAGTGAAGATAGCAAAGCAAGTGTATTGCTAGATGAAGATTGGTCGCAGCTAGGCATATCACGTTGAGAAACAAATGCAAGAGACTTATTATGGTTCTTACGTGAGATTATGTCAATTTCATGAGTTTTCAATTTAGAATATAGCACATCTAATGTAAGTGTACTCGTGAAAGTAGATTCACAAATAGATGTGATTTTCATATCCCAAATTGACATGTCTAATGCACTTAACAATTGCCTAGCATTTCAGCATCTGAAAAATTAACAATGACACTACACAAGTTGCTGAGAATTTTATTAAAGTGAGCAAAAAGGTCATCAATGGACTCACTGGGTTGCATCTACAAACGCATGTATTCTTTCTTGAACATATCCTGCTTTACCCCCTTGATCGTGTTGAATCCTTCGTGGTAGTCACAAAGTGCTCTCCACGCATCGTATGCCGATCGGAGGTGTGCAACGCGGTCGAAGTCGCTCTGCGTTAGTCCTTGGATTATCAAGTTGCAGGCTTTGTAGTTGATGTCGATATCTCTTAAGTTTGTGTGACGCGATGTGGCACCCAACAGCACACACAAAAAGAATACGACAAAATACAAAGTTTTATTTATATAAATAGTGGAATTCTTTTACAATACTTAATGTACAGCGGAAGATAATACTCATAGCTAAACTCTCAGCCTAGCTATGCAAAAGTACAGCCGTTTAGCGTGTGGATGCTGCACACTAGCCACACACAAATTTACGGCGGCATGCAGGGCTCCCACACAGCGATATACCCCGACGCGGGCATCGCCTCATCTTCGGGCTCTTCCTCATATGTCTCACCTGCAAACAATTTAATATAGCAACTGTGAACACAAAGGCTCAGCAAGACTTAACCGTCTCACCTAAACATAGAAATCTATATGCAGGGATACTTAACATAGGCATAAATATTGCACTAAAGTGACTCACCTAAAGTTTGATCCTTAATTTTCGATTTATTAACAACAGCTTACAAGTTTATCAAAATAACTTTAGTGAGCATAATTGGCAGCAACAAAAGTTTCAAAACAAATATAATTCCATAGATTGTATTCTCCTGACTTCTTCAGTATTCACTACGTCACAGCGTAGTGAACAAGCGGTACTCAAATAACTGTGAGGGATGGTGATGGCAATTAGGACACACCGGGATAACACGTCACATACACCCATTCCTGAAGTGGATCAAATCACACTACAATACTATGCTCTATGCAACAACCTTTCAAAGGAACCCAAATGCCGAACCGGTCCTTCCATAACGGGCAAGAGGTCCCCGCGCGAAGCTTCTTCTATGCCCGGCGACAGATTTACACCTTGCTACCCTCAGCCCACTCCTATAAAACGGTAGGGTAAGCCTCGACGCCCAGGTTAACCAATTACATTGGTTTTCTGGTTTCCATATAGCCAATATGAATCTGGTACAGTTCAAACATGTCCAGCAGGGCTACGCACGTGAGACCACATCTTGCTGCATCCTACCCGCTGCTCGATCTCAATTTCATATTCATAAACCATTCTTCGATCAACTCCTTCCTGTGTGATAAAAATCCTATCTCGCGAGTAGATTCCAACTACTCGACTTCTACAGGATTCCTGAAACTTAAGCATAGCATTTTCTACTCATCGGGTTGTAGACCTACCCAATACTCCATGGGATTTATGGGTCATGCCTGTGGAGTAACAAGCACCTTACCCCTAATGCACAAAATTATCCTAGACATAAGTGATACAAATATAAAATTTTGAAATAACACTTAAATGCAAACCGGGGCTTGCCTGGTTATGAGCCAGAGGGGAAGTTAGATTCTGGGAGGATGCTGTCCAAGGCCTCTGGGTCCTCCTTGATCTCGGTCACTATAAAGTACACGAGTGATAAAGAAACTATAGAAGAGATTTATAAATACAGATCAGGTATGTAAATGATTTTAATTGTCTTTGTGATTTTTACAGTGCACACTAGGTTTGATGAGGAAGATCCGGACCAAAAATTGGAGATGTTCAAGGAAGCTTGTTGTCTCTAAAATTCCAACAAGTAAAAGAATTCTCTGAATTTTTGTTGTAATTCTGGAGCTTTTTCATGGCCAAAAGTCGATGATCATGGTAGAGGGGGTCTCACTGGTTCTGGGAAAATTTATTTCACATTATTATGAGCTTCCTACAGGGACAAACTAATTTTACAAGTTCGGGGAAAAAGCAGAAAATGGTTCTGTACTTTTCTTAATTCTTCACTACATAGAGATTCAGAACACTAATCTTCACAGTAATTGAAGTCCAATGACCTTGAAATTTTTACTGAAGATCAAGTGTATTTTTATGAGAGTCCAAACCAAAATTGGGAATTTTCGAATTAACAGAACAGGAGTAATTAATTTCCTAAGCAATTACCTCAAAAAAATCAATTGTGAAAATTCTGGAAGTTTCATGTCTAAAAAATGGAACCACTGCAAAATAGGGGTCGAGATGAGTCTACCAGAATTTATTTGGAAATTTTTGAGCAATTATACAAGGAGTAATGGATTTTTGAAGTTTGCTGAAAACCTGGAACTTTTTTATTATTGGAAGTTTAAATAAACCCGCTGGCCACACTCCATTTCAATGGACCAATCAGAGCAAAGCCGCACCGAGGGCCACGGATTTATCCTGCAGCCGCACCGGATCAAACAGCCGCAGCTGATCCGCGCGGTTGAATGAACTACTGACAAGCGGGGCCTGCCGGTTGTCTTCAACCTTGCGACGTGCTGCTCAGCCGCGCCGGCGCAGCGCCGGCGAGCTCGCCGGGATGGCTGCATCGACCTCCTCTCAGCTTGGCCGTGACCGCCTAGCCCTAAAATTGGGCGTGCTACGTGCTGGTCAGGTCCAATCGCGATGGCGACGACCGGAGGTGAGCGTGCGACGGCGGCGACGGAGCTAGGGTTTTGGTAATGGCCAGAATCACTCGGGAATGGCACAAGAAGCTCGGGGAAAGGCTGGGAACATTCCAGGAAGCATGAGGAAGATGACCATGGGGACAAAAAGGGATGAAATCGCAGGCAATGTCGACTTCGACAGTGGATCGACGGATTCTTCGTGGCGGCGGGGAAAACTTGAAATCCGACCTCGTCACTCGATGACTTCCCTTCATTTTTTGTGAGCTGGTGCACCGGAATATCTAGAAGATATTACTTGATTGGATTGAAAAATCATTGCACGTAGAAACAGAATTGAACCAATGATCCAGTGACCTCGGTACGAACTAGCTACGGTGAAACTCGAGATACGGAAGCTAGGAGTCATGATAGGGGCTGAAACTTCACCAGTAGAATCTATGTTCCTTTGCGCACCTGTTTGTAGTTGACGGGGAATAGTGGAACGACCTAGAACCTCGGTTCCATGGTGGAAGAGAGGAGGTCCAATGGCGGCTGCACGATGACGTCCGCGGAACTTCAAAATACGGGCACGACAATGAGCAAAACGATAAGCCAAAAAGCTGAGATGATAGAGCAATGAGTTGGGTTACTTTTTATCTTCTTGGAGCTTGGCGCAACACTGCTTCTTTTGGCCAGCAAGCTTGAGCGACAGCAAGGTGGTGCTGTGCGTGCGGGCGAACGAAAAACATGGAAGCTTTTCAGTTTTCACCGGGGAGATGAATGGGAACCGATGTGCTCGACTTCATTCTGTATACGAGCTGTTTCCCAGAGGGCAGAGGTGGTGAAAATCGGCAAGGAGGAGGTGGCCAGGTCGCTCGTCTGTGGCGCAAGCAGAGGATGTAGAAATGCGGCATGCAGAGTAGGGTACTGACCAGTGGGTCCCACTCGACATAACCAGCCCACTTCTCTGTTCTATTTAATTCACCCACCCACAATTGTCCAAAAATTCTAGATTTTTGTGGATGTGCCAATTTAATTATGGTGATAAAGATTCTGGAATTTTATTTCAAATTTGGACAGGTTTCATATGGATTTCAAATTAAAATTTGAATTTGAAAAGAATTCAATGTACCCATTGAATTAAATAGAGTTTGAGCTCCAAATTTTGTGAAAATTGACAGGGATGCTATTTGGAAGCTTTTTGTGAACTCAAAATTTTATTTTGGTGAAGTTTGAATAGGGCTAAATTTGAATTTTTTAAATCCTTCAATTAAGGTTTAAATTGGTTTGATTTCTCATTTTCCAATTGAGTTTCTTTTTCCCATACAAATTTCGATATCTCCCATCTGAACTTTGCATGTTTAATTTAGGGCTTTTACATCCCCCCCCCTTAAAAGAATCTCGTCCTGAGATTATAAATAAAAGAGACGGAGGTGAAAAGATTACAGGATATGCGATGATAATAACTCCGGATAGTTTGATCGGAGATAGTCCTCGCTTTCCCATCTCGCTTCCTCGGCGGTATGGTTGCTCCACAAGACTTTGTAGAAGTACAAAGTCCATTTTCTTGTGGTGCGAGTCTTTTCATCGGTAATCCGGATTGGATGCTCAAAATAAGTGAGATCCGGGTGGAGAGCTTCAATGTCTTCGGTGCGGATTTCAGCTGAGGATTTAAGACACTTCTGCAGCTGAGAAATGTGGAATACATTATGAACTCCCGAAACTGATGCCAGTAACTCCAAACGATAGGCCACGGGTCTGCATTTTTCAATGACGGTGAACGGACCAATGAATCTTGGAGCAAGTTTTCTCTTCATTCTGAAATGATGAATCCCTTTCATCGGAGAGACACGGAGATAAACATGGTCTCCGATGTCGAAGTGGAAAGGTTGATGTCTTTTATCCGCATAGCTTTTCTGCTGAGATTGAGAAGCCTTCAAATTGGCTTGTATCACTCGCACTCGTTCTTCGGCTTCATTTACAAAATCAATTCCGTATATAACCCACTCGCCAAATTCACAACAGTTGAGTGGTGTGCGACATTTGTGGCTGTAGAGAGCTTCAAACGGCACCATCTTGATGCTAGCTTGACAGCCATTGTTGTAAGAGAACTCCGCCAACGGCAAATGACCATCCCGATTTTTACCGCGGTGGATGGCACAAGCGCGTAGCATATCTTCCAAAACTTTTTTCACCCGTTCAGTTTGACCATCAATCTGCGGGTGATATGCAGAGCTTCTCATCAGTTTTGTCCCCAATGACGTGTGCAGCTGCTCCCAAAAACGAGCAACGAACAGCGCACCGCGATCTGAAAGAATCATCCGGGGAACTCCGTGCAAGCACATGATTCTTGCAATATATAACTCGGCATATTTCTTGTCAATGTACTTTGTATGTACCGGAATAAAATGAGCTGATTTGGTTAGTCGATCGACTATCACCCAAATCGAATCATACTTGTGGAATGTGAGAGGTAATCCGACAATAAAATCCATACTAATGTCCTCCCATTTCCAAGCCGGAATTTTCAATGGTTGCAGCTGTCCGACCTTTCTCACATGGTCGGCTTTCACCCGCCGACACGTATCACACTCTGATATGTACTTTGAAATTTCTCTCTTCATCCATGTCCACCAAAATCTGGTTTTCAAATCTTGGTACATCTTGTTGCTGCCCGGATGAATAGAGTACTTGGACAAGTGAGCTTCGTCCAAGATTTTCTTCTGAAGTGTTATATCACGGGGTACCACTATATAGTTTTTGAACCATAGAGTACCATGTTCATCACTCCGGAAACACTTTATTTCCCCATTCTTCATTCTCCTCCTGATGTGCGACATACCCACGTCTTTCTTTTGAGCTTCCATAATGTCCTCTCGTATGGTAGGGACGAGAGAAAGGTTATATAATGCTCCATATGGAACCAAATATAAACTTTGTTCGTCCTCTTCCATCAGGGTAATGGACATATTATTGACGTGAGACTTGCGGCTCAGTGCATCGGCCACTACATTCGCCTTGCCGGGATGGTAATGAATTTCAATCTCATAATATTTGATCAGTTCTAACCATCTCCGCTGCCGCATATTCAGCTCCTTCTGAGTGAAGATATGTTTCAGGCTCTTGTGATCGGTGTAGAGGTGCACTAGGTTTCCATGTAAATAATGCCTCCACATTTTCAAAGAAAATACCACAACAGAGAGCTCAATGTCATGAGTTGGATAATGCTGCTCATGGTTTCGGAGCTGCCGTAATCCATACGCGATCACACGACCTTCTTCCATTAACAAGCACTAGGGCTGTTGTGAGATGTTTCACCAATGCTTGGAATGCATCCTCACATGCCTTGCTCCAAATATAATTAGTCCCCTTTTTCGGCAGCTCTGTCATTGGTTTAGGAATTTCTGAGAAGCTCGGAATGAACCTCCGATAATATCCTGCTAACCCGAGGAAGCAGTGAACTTCGTGTACATACGTTGGAGACTTCCATTTCAGCACTTGCACAATTTGGCTTGGATCAACCGCAATGCCCTCCGCTGAAATAATGTGACCCATAAATGGTACATGGCTGATCCAAAACTCGCACTTGCTAAATTTTGCATAAATCTTGTGATCTCGCAATCGTTGGAGCACAATATGCAAGTGTTTGGCGTGTTCTTCCTCTAATTTAGAAAAAACCAGAATGTCATCGATGAAGACCATGACCAACTTGTCCAACTCCGGCATAAACATTGAATTCATCAAATACATGAAGTGAGCCGGCGCGTTGGTAAGCCCAAACGACATGACGAGATATTCATAGAGGTTGTATCTTGTCGAGAATGCCCTCTTCGGTATATCATCCGGTCGGATTTTTATTTGATGATATCCGGACCGAAGATCCATTTTTGAGAATACCTTAGCACCCACTAATTGATCGAATAAAATATTGATGCGCGGTAGTGGATGCTTGTTCTTGATCGTCACGGCGTTGAGCGGACGATAGTCCACATAGGCGTAATGACTTGTCCTTCTTCTTCACAAATAATGCGGAGCAGCCCCAAGGTGATGAACTTGGGCGTATGAGATCTTTGTCCAGCAGGTCCTTCAAATGCTCCTTTAATTCTGCCAACTCATTTGGTGCCATCTTGTACGGCCTTCGCGAAATAGGCGTGCTTCCCGAAATAAGTTTAATCTTGAACACAATGTCCCTATCCGGTGGCATAACCGGAAGGTCATCAGGAAACACGTCCGAATATTGACGGACCACATGAATGTCTTCAAGCTTTGTGGCTTCCATGTTATATGTGGCTGGAATTTCATTGATAAGGTGGTCTAAATAAGAGTGTGTGGTTCATGTAGTGGAGAGTTCAAATGGACCACACGTGGAACAATGCCGAGAACATCACCATGATGGTGCACCCGCGACCTTCCTAAGATGACATCAAGCTTCAGACTCTCCAATATAATTAGAGAAGTCGGATATAGATTTCAACCCAACTGAAGTGGTGCTCTATAGACAATTCTATCAGTTGCCACTGTCCCACCCGCAGAGCTAATCAAATATGAACATTTTGTGGGAATGATTGGTAATTGGTATTTGATGACATATGATTAGCTAATGAAATTATGGGTGGCACCGAGTCAAATAATATGACTACGGGATTTTTGAGTAGAGAAAATGTACCCGCAAAGACGGGTTCGCCTTCCAGCACGTCTTCGATAGCTAGGTGGTGGACATTGCCGGGTTTTGCTGCAGGTTTCTTTGGCTGGTTGCGGGGTTGAGCTGCACCCCGATATGACACTTGCGTGTTGCCTGGTCGCTGTTCGGAGCAGTCCTTCGTAAAATGCCCGGCACGGCCACACGTGTAGCACGTGTATTGTGTCGGGTTCCCTCCAAGCTGCGGACGGAATCCCGGTGCACGTGGTGGAGGTGGATACGCATGCGGTACCATCCTTTGCTGCTGCTTCTGCTGCTGTGGAAATGTTGGTTGGAAGTGCGGTGCGTTGAAAGAACGACTGTGGAATGGCTGCGATCGCGCCGGTGGCTGCCATCGCTGAACAGATGGTGAGCGATACACCACACGGTACTTCTGTGGACTGCCACTGCTGCTGCTCGAAGGTGCACTCTGTTTCCTCTTATCAGAAACGAGCTCGCACTGAGCATCCTCTTGTACAATCGTGGCATTGATGATGTTGTTGAAGGTTTCGCGCATTGTGCGAGTTGGACCTTCATCTTCGGATTAAGGCCATGGAAAAATATATCTCTCTTCCTATCTTCCGTCCCCACATATTCGGGCGTGTACTGCGCCAAGTGATTGAACGTGTGGGAGTATTTGTGGGCACTCCTCCCACCTTGCTTTAGCTCAAAAAATTCTTGAAGCTTCCTCTTCATTATTCCGGGAGGGATACGTTAGGCGCGGAACGCCTCCCGGAATTCGGTCCACGTGACCGCATGACCAACCGGCAGTGATGCGATGATGTTCGCCCACCAAGCGCCGGCGGCTCCCTGGAGTTGTTGCGTTGCGAACAGCGCCTTCTGTTGTTCGGTGCATCGCAGCAAACCGAACTTTGCCTCGAGCGTGCGGATGAGTTTGTCCGCCTCCAGGGGCTCCTCGGCCTCCGTGAAGACCGGTGCATGTGTCCCCAAGAATTACGAGTACGAACTCTATTGGGGCTGGCGTTGCCCATTGTCTTGTCGTCCCCCTTGACGGGACAAATTTTTAACCAACATCTGCAGTAACTCGGTTCGCTCGTCGCGCGAGCTGAGTACTGCGGCCAGAATCTCCTAGAGCGTCCTCGGAGGTTCAGGTTGTGGTGGTGGAGGGACTTGTTTCTGTGGTGTCGCGGTTTTCTCCCGGGTCAGAGATTCATGATCACGACCCCGACTCGAGCCTCCCATCTCGAGTGTCGAACGCGTACAATATATTATCTCATGACCAAGTTTACAATAGTGATTTCCAAAATGACGGACTCCCACTACGGAAGTGCATCTCAACTATACTTGGTCTCCATGAGATGTCATATGCATCTTGTCATCTTCTACACACCCAATACTATTTATAATATGACACAAACATGGTTACAAAATAAACACGAGCAACTACTAACTATACGTTGCCCCATGATGGCAGTAGTGCTGCCCATCCTACTCAGATGCATCGTCATCGGCGTACTCAATTATCTCTGGATCTTCCTCCTCCTCTGAATCTGAAGGTACTTGCTCACCCATGTTCAGTGGTATGTCATGAGCCGGTGGATACACAACTCGTTGCAATTGTGATTCGGCCTCAATCAAATTATCCTGAAGTTGCTCTGCCTCATACTCCCAATTCTGAGCTTCCTCGATGGCTTCGTGTCGTGCCTCGGTGACTACCAACAGCTGCTCCTGTTGTTGTTGCACCTCCAACTGACTCGCACATAGTTCACCACGAGTTTGATGCAGATCCTTGTGAGCTTGCCGCAGTTTGGCATGAGCCTTCCACAGTCTAGTGCGAGTGTGATGCAACTGATCCTCGCATTGATTTAGTCGGTGATTCGTCGGAGCCAGGAACGAACGAGGTTCTCATTGATATAATCAAGAGTGTCTTCCCATTCAGTCGCTTGCCTCAAGGCTTCGACTTGCTCCTGCAGGATTACACCTTGTGCAAGAACCACCATGCTGGATGCAGCGGCAAATGTCCCAAGTGTTGTCGAAGTCGTGTCGCCATATGGTCGATAGGCCGCAACCATATGACGTTGCCACTCAAAACCAGCAGCACCCGGACCAAGAGAAGAGCAAATTGTGTCCCAGCCATGACATCTTGATGAAGCTCGCAAAGCTTCATAAGCGCTCTGCCCACTGCAAAGGCCCATGTGTCCTCCAAACGAGCTCCCTGGATCGTGACCGAAAAAGGAGCCCATCCATAGAAACGAGGACTTGCCGGGATGTCGACCAGGACGGTACATGATAGTAAGCCTCTGTCAACGGTCACTAGACCCTAATAGCATGGCATCTTGATGAAGCCAAACTGTTGGAGCACCTCCCGGAGCATACTCGGGAAGCCCGGACGGCTAGCGCACGTGGAAAATAACCATCCGTCCAGTAATAGCATCACATCCGTCATCCATAATGGAAGTACTTGAAAGAGTCAAATACTCAAATTCAACAAAATTTGTTGATAAAAATATCATGGATGTGAAAATTGAATTATGAAAGTGAATTCAAATTCAGATGCCAGATGAAACATAACACTGGAGTTCTGTCTCAGTTTCTGTTCATTCAGACCAGTCTTGAGAAATTCGAAATTTTCATTCAGTTAGGGGCACATTCAGGAATTCAGTTCAACTACAAAATTTTAGTACACTCAAATATCTTTCCATGATGAATTTATTTGACACAAGAACATTTTTGTATAAGGATATATGATTTTTGCAAGTTTACAGATTTCTAGAAAAAGTTTGACAGCATCTCCTCTGTTTAAGGCTCATTTTGTCCACTTTTCTCCAGATACAAAACATCAATATATGCAAAAATCATAAACTACCCATTGTTGTATACATCCTCAGGATTACATAAATGTATTAAATGAAGTCATACATTGATTCTACAAAGATATATGATGGAAACAATAACAGGGTACAGAAACTGTCCAGTCTCTGTCCAGATTTAACAGAGTTTCGAAATTTGAATTTTTCTATAGATTACAGGGGGATTCTGATTTGGAGTTGAACATAAGTGTTTTAGAGGACTCTCTAAACTTTCCAACCATGTGTGTTATACATTCAGGGGTAAAATATACAGGAATTTATGCTGTTCCAAACTTAGACAATTTTCTGTCCATTTCACAGTTTGAACAAGGAACTGGTTACTTTAAGTTCAATTGAAGTTTTCAAGTTTTAAATACTGAAATCTGCCTTGGAGCTGAAAATGAAACTTGTGGAGGACTTCCTCAATTTCCCAAATCACAGGACTGCATACCGCAGCGACCCCGTGATTATTTTTAAATCTGACCAGGACGCTCCAAAACAGAGATTACAAATTCAACCCGAGTCCTAAGTTGGGAATTTTTACTTGTTGTCGAGTCACACCAACAGCACGGATATTGTCGTCGACGTGCCTGATGGGACTCGAATGCACTTTCGGTACTATGCCCTCATCAAAGAAAAATCCTAAGCCGGTATTCCGGCATACGTCTCAATGGTGGCAGTAATGACGTTCACTCGCAAATGTTTTCTACTCGAGCTACTCAAGCGTGGTTAGTGTACTGCATCTACACACAAACGATAGATCAAACATATGGTGTCGTACGGCACAGCCCGCACAGGCGAACAGTTCACAATAATATGTATGAAAGTAAAAAATTCGTCGCGTATCATTCCATACGGGCCGCCTCGAGTTAAGCCACGTCTCGAGGTACCTGACCAGGTTTTCTACCACCCGACGGGGTCCCACGTCTTTGCACTGCGCATCGGGTTATGTCCCACCCGATGGGGGCTCCCACTAATTTTGTAGCACGCTGGGGGTACCACGTGTCATGTTCTCAGAAACATATAAAGTTTTAGAGACTCATATTAACATTTCCGTGCCAAGCCACGGAAACAAGCACATGCTACCTCTCGCATGGTGAGCTTACCACAATTGATCCGCTTGTGGTGACATATCTTACCTCTTACCCGATGTCAGACCATTGTTATAGAATTTAATAACACATAAGTTAGCTTGCAACCTTAAGTAACTAATACTATAATAGACCTTATGTGGGCATAGTACTAATCCTCACTCGACTACTCTTATGTTTTTAAAATAGGCTCTTTTCAAGCGTGCTATTCCCAATGCGGCTCTGATACCAGGCTGTGAGCATCGGGTCCACACATTCCAAGAATCGCAGAGTGTGGTGCCGTGTGATGCGGCACCCAACAGCACACACGAAAAGAATACAACAAAACACAATGTTTTATTTATATAAATAGCAAAAGTCTTTTACAATACTTAATGTACAGTAGAAGTTAATACTCATAGCTAAACTCTCAGCCTAGCTATGCAAAAGTACAGCCGTCCAGCCCGCGGACGCTGCACACTAGCCACACACAAATTTACGGCAGCGTGCAGGCCTCCCACTCGGTGGGATACCCTAATGGGGGCATCACCTCATCTTCAGGCCCTTCCTCATACGTCGCACCTGCAAACAACTTACTATAGCAACTGTGAGCATGAAGGCTCAGCAAGACATAACCGTCTCACCTAAACATGGAACATGCAGGGATACTTAACATAGGCATAAATATTGCAGTAAAGTGACTCGCCTAAATGTTGATCCTTAATTTTCAAGTTATTAACAACAGCTTACAAGTTTAATAAAATAACTTTAGTGTGCATAATTGATAGCAACCGAAGTTTCAAAACAATTATAATTCCACATATCGTATTCTCCTGACTTCTTCAGTATTTACTACGTCACATCATAGTGGACAAGCGGTACTCAAATAACCGCGAGGGGCAGTGATTGCAATCAGGAGACACCCGGATAACACGTCACATACACCCATTTTGGAAGTGCATCAAATCACACTTCAATACTATGTTGTATGCAACAACCTTTCACAGGAAACCCAAATGCCAAACCGGTCCTTCTGTAACGGGCAGGAGGTCCCCGCACGGAGCATCATCTATTCCCGCCGGCAGATTTACACCTTGCTACCCTAAGCCCGCTCCTATAAAACGGTAGGGTAAGCCTCGACACCCAGGGTAACCAATGACATTGGTTTCCTGGTTTCCATATAGCCAATACGCATCCGGTACAGTTCAAACTTGTCCAGCAAGGCTGCACAACGATTGGTCCTCAATCGACACAAGCAATGCTACGCACGTGAGACCACGTCTCGCTGCATCCTACCCGCTGCTCGGTCTCGATTTCATATTCATAAACCATTCTTCGTTCAACTCCTTCCCTTGTGATAAAATCCTATCTCGCGAGTAGATTCCAACTACTCGACTTCTACCGGATTCCTAAAACTTAAGCATAGCATTTTCTGCTCGTCGGGCTATAGAACTACCCAATACTCCATGGGATTTATGGGTCATGCAAGTGGAGTAACAAGCACCTTACCCCTAATGCACAAAATCATCCTAGACATAAGTGATACAAATATAAACTTTGAAATAGCACTTAAATGCAAACTGGGGCTTGCCTGGTTGTGAGTCAGATGGGAAGTTAGATTTTGGGAGGATGTTGTCCAAGGCCTCCGGGTCCTCCTCGATCTCGGTCAATATATGATATCCAATATATAATGTACATGAGTGATATAGAAACTATTGAGAAGATCTTATAAATACTGAACAGGTATGTAAATGATTTTAATTGTCTTTGGGATCTTTACAGTGGACACTAGGTTCTATGAGGAAAATCTGGACCAAAAATTGGAGATGTTCAAGGAAGCTTGTTGTCTCTAAGATTCCAATAAGTAAAAGGTTTCTCTTAATTTTTGTTGTCATTATGGAGCTTTGTCATGTCTAAAAGTGGATGGTCATGCTAGAGGGGGTCTCACTGGTTCTGTGAAAATTTGTTTCACATTTTAACGAGCTTCCTACAGGGAGAAACTGATTTTACAAGTTTGGGGAAAAAGCTGAAAATGGTTCTGTACTTTTCTTAATTTTCAACTACATAAAGATTTGGAAGACTGATCATCCCAGTAACTGAAGTCCAATGAACTTGAAATTTTTAAGTATTTGTTTGAGTGTCCTGACCAAAATTGGGAATTTTCCAATTAACAAAACATGAGTAATTAATTTCCCAAGCAATTAGCTCAAAAGAATTAATTATGCAAATTCTGGGTGTTTCATGTCTAACAAATTGCACCACTGCCAACTAGGGATCAATATGAGTCTACCACAATTTATTTGGAAATTTTTGAGCAATTCTACTAGGAGTAACGGATTTTTTAAAATTTGATCAAAACCTGGAATTATTTTATTATTGGAAAGTTTAAATAAACTCGCTGGCCCTACTCCATTGAAATGGACCAATCAGAGTGAAGCCGCACCGAGGGCCACAGATTTACCCCACAGCCACACCGGATCAAACAGCAGCAGCTGATCCGCTCGATTGAATGAACCGCTGATAGGCGGGGCCCGCCGGTTGTCTTCAACCTTGCGACGCACCGCTCGGCCCCGCCAGCGAGCTCGCCGAGATGGCTGCGTCAACCTCCACTCGGCTGGGCCATGACCGCCTAGACCTAAAATCGGGCGTGCGACACGCTGGTGAGGTCCAACCATGATGGTGACGACCGGAGGTGAGCGTGCGACGGTGGCGGCGGAGCTAGGGTTCCGGTGATGGCCGGAATCGCTCGGGAATGGTACAAGAAGCTCGGGGAAAGGCTGGGAACGTTCCTAGAAGCATGAGGAAGATGGCCATGGGGAGAAAAATGGATGAAATCGCGGGCAAAGTTGACTTCGACAGTGGATCGACGGATTCTTTGTGGTGGCGGGGAAAACTTGAAATCCGACCTCGTCTCTTGATGACTTCCCTTCATTTCTGGGGAGCTGTTGCGCCGGAAGATCTAGAAGATATTACATGATTGGATTGAAAAATCGTTGCACATATAAATGGAATTAAACCGATGATCTAGTGACCTCGGTATGAACTAGCTACGGTGAAACTTGAGATACGGAAGCTAGGAGGCATGATAGGGGCTGAAACTTCACCAGTTGAATCTATGTGTCTTTGCGCACCTATTTGTAGTTGACAGGGAAGAGTGGAACAGCCTAGAACCTCGGCTCCATGGTGGAACAGAGGATGTCCAATGGCGGCTGCACGACAATGTCTGCGGAACTTCAAACTACGGGTAAGACAATGAGCAAAACGATAAGCCAAATGGTGGAGATGATAGAGCAACAAGATGGGTTACTTTTAACTTACTGGAGCACGGTGCAACACTGCTTCTTTTGGCCGGCAAGCTTGAGCGACGGCAAGGTGGTGCTGTGCATGCGGGCGGACGAAAAACAGGGAAGCTTTTCAGTTTTCACGGGGGGGGGGGGGGGGGGGGGGGGGTGAATGGGAACCGATGTGCTCGACTTGACTCTATATATGAGGTTTTTCCCAGAGGGTACAGGCGGTGAAAGGTGGCAAGGAGGAGGTGGCATGGTCGCTGCATCCGTGCCGCAAGCAGAGGAGGTAGAAATGCGGCATGCAGAGTATGGTACTGACCAGTGAGTCCCACTGGACCTAACCAGCCCACTTCTCTGTTCCATTCAATTCACCCACCCGCAATTTTCCAAAAATTCTAGATTTTTGTGTGTATGCCAATTTAATTATGGAATTAATTTTCTGGTATTGGATTTCAAATTCGTATAGGTTTCATAAGGATTTCAAATTCCAATTTGAATTTGAAAAGAATTCAATGTACCCATTGAATTAAATAGAATTTGAGCTCCAAATTTTATGAAAATTGACAGGAATTCTATTTGGAGTATTTGGAAGCTATTTGTGAACTCAAAATTTTATTTTGGTCAAGTTCGAACAGGGGATAAATTTGAATTTTTGAAATCCTTCAATTAAGGTTTAAATTGGTTTGATTTCTCTTTTTCCAATTTAATTTCCTTTTCCCATCCAAATTTCAATATCTCCCATCTAAACTTTGCATTTTTAATTTAGGGCTTTTACAGTTTGTAGCCGTGACTTCATAATTTTGTGGCACGTCGTAAGGCTTGTACACTTTTTCCCATATCGCGAAGTCTTGTGCCTGGATAAAAGCTTCCATGTGTGCCTTCCAAACCTGAAAATCAATACCAACAAACACACAGGGTTTAGCCGAGTATTTCTCCATGAGGATTAGTCAAAAGCACGTGTGAATCACAATTGTTAGAGCACCGTGGCTCTAATACCAATTTTAGGATCGAAGATCACGTGTAAAGCTACCAGAGGGGCGGGGTAAATGGTAGATTAAAACTTTTCAACAGAAGCAATGAAACATCCCTCGGCATAAAATAGATCTATTAAAGAAACCGTGTGTGCGACTAATCTAAATGTGTTCAACTGTGACAAAACTAGTATAGATCGTAGAGAATCAAGTAACGAAGATGTCACAACAATAATCATGCAAATCCGTCAAGAAAAACTCAAGTTACAATTGAAAAACCAGGGTCAATCTGTCTTACCCAAGAAAAACAGTTCAGGAATACTGCAAAGAAACTCATGTCGATCCAAAATCACAAATCTAATGACCGTGAAATTTTTAAAAATGATAGAAAATCAAGTTGTAAAAACAACCCAAAAAGATTGACGTCAATCGTATCTGTAAAAATCGAGTTATGATAAAACTACCGAAGAAAGGTAGTGCTTTGTAGAAACTCAAAGAGAAACACTTGACAAAAACAAGCCGGACGAATAAGGCACAAAAGTTCCTTCAAACTACGAATTTTATTGATCAAACCACAAGAAGAAAATCCCCAAAGTCGTCTCACACGAACTCTGGCCTCCCTTGCTTATATAACCAGCCCTTAGGCCAATCCAAACCTAACAAGGTCTCTAATCCTACTCAATTCACGAATCGAAACTTTCCATAACTGATCAAGACTCTTCTTTACGCAGATAAAAGCAATCTTAAGACTTCCAAACACCTTAGGAACATATCCCACATTCCTAAAACAACTCAAATTCATGACCCACACGAAATCCTATCATAACTAACTCAACTTTCCATATTTTAGTCAAACACGACTCAACCGCAGCCTGAGTCCATAACCTAGACGGTTGGACCTTTCCGACCATTTTTTTACGTCCACATCTCTTCATCACGCCTAGGAACCATGTAGCCACGTCCATGCACTCCTTGCACACGTGCAAACACCTTCCAACGACGTCCACGATACTTTCATATGCATTGTTCTTGATTCAAACATGTTGCGCGATCTCCCGACCAACTCAACAACAATTCCTCCTGAACTTGGTTGTTGAACCTCATCTTCTCCCTAAGAATATTTCAATAGATCTCGTCACCAGCCATTTCTTGAAATCAAGCAACACCTGCACATGAATAAACAACCGATACTTCCGAGCACAAGTCCTGGACTTGACTCTCGTTAGTTCTGATAAACACAACACCTTACATGGGCACCTCACATAAGTATGTTGCAAACCTTATCAAAATGATATCAAAACATTAACCACTAAGACACAACAAAAACTTTGTAAAAGAATACTAAGTTAATTTTCCATAGATGTAAAGCAAGTTCGAATGAATTCAAAGTAAAAGCAGAACCACTGCGATCAAGCTTCGAACCTTGCCAAAAGTAACCAGACCTTAAACCAGATCTTACCAAAGCTAGCAAGACCTAGCTCCGGAACTTACCAAATCTAGTCGGACCTAGCACCGGAGCTTACCAAGGCTAGTCAGACCTAGTGCCAGAGCTAACCAAAGCTAGTCAGACATAGCGATGGAGCTAACCAAAGCTAGTCGGACCAAGTGCCTGAGCTAACCAAAGCTAGTCGGACCTAGCATCGGACCTTGCAAGAGCTCCGACCTAAAGTATTACCTTGTTAAAAAGGTGTTCTGGTAGTATTCAAAACTTTTATCGTGAAAGCTAATGTATTTAGCACATAGGTCTCACATGGATACATCAATTTGCACATTTTTCTAAAGCTCCTACTCATAGCAATGAAAATGATTTAAATACACTATATGGATACCTTCATCTTGCAAATTTCTAACCATAATAGATTTTTACACAAGAGAAAATGTTTATCTTTTAGGTCATGGCAAACAAGATTCTCAATTTTATCCTCCTGAACATTTTTAATTTTCTTGCCTGGGAATTTGAAATTTTGTGATCCATGCATGAATGAGTTTCAAATCAAAATTACAGACATCACTATTCCTAGGTTGCTACATACAACTTCAACCATATGTCATTCCATAAGCAGTACCTGGGCAGAAAATGTCTAGGTCAATTTTAGCAATGCTTATGAATTTCTATGTACTTAATTAAATTTATTCCTAAGTAAGGTGAAATTCCTTTTTTGAAGAATCAAAAAGAGTAATTTTAGGACTTACTCTCATGAGGATGCATAAGAATTAAATGATAAGAAGGTGTAAACGTTCCGTACCAATGCAAGCAAAAATCATTGAATCCTAATGTAATTCAAATGACAGAAAATTTCAACTTGTACCACAATTTGAAGAGCAGTCTTGGTGGAAGGTCGTTGTGTGAGAAACTAATGACCATGGGTTTTGGTGTAGCCTTCATGTTCAATGTCTTGTGCCAAGTTGAGGTTGGAGTTGAATGGGCTTCATCTTGCTCCTCCATTGGGCCACCATCATGAGCATTCCTCCATCATGAACTCAAAATGATATTGATGGTGGGGTATGCACTTGATGAGGCCTTCCAACCTTTTTACAAATTTTGGCCTGGCTGCACTAAAATCTAGAACAAACAAAACAACTCAAAAACAAATTACGTTAGCCCAAAAGCATGTTCTACCCTTTGCCAAACTGTTTTGCCCAACTTGAAAGAACTTGCAAATGCATTGAATATTAATAGAAATATTTTTGGTTGGAATTAGTAATATGAATTCAAGTGGTTATGCCTAAGGTTCATATCCGAATAAATTTATTCCCTAATTCAAAATTTTATTTTTATAATGGTTGGAAATTTTCCTTCCAACATGCAAGTGTGAAAATTCAAACATGCTAAATGCAAATGAGAAATTCAAATATGCAATTGGGGAAAACAAATATGGGCTAGCTACCAATTTACCTACTGGCCTAGACTCACTGAATTTATAAAGTCCGATGAGTGGGACTTACCTCCGTCCAGTTTGGTGCGATGATTTTTTGTCCAATCCCGAAGTTGAAGATGTGGACAACTTCTCTTAATTGGCATGCCAAGTCTACTTTGGAATGTTAGTTGGACATATGGGTCACATGGTGGCCCTAGCCTCTCCGTCGTCATGATGAAGACTTGTTGTAGTGACGGCTTTGCCTTCTTGAAGATATTCTTTTAAGAGCATGGTGAGGCTTGTCCTTCCTTAGTGTGACACCCGGTTCCAAAAATGAGCCAAGCTAACGCATATGTGTGCCCAGGACGTTCCACACACATACACGAGTGCGTTCACAAAAGAGTATACAGAAAATTATGACAAAACAAGATTAATTATCAAATTTTATTGCACAAACCATATTATCCTCGAATACAAACTCTAATGAATATTAATGACAAGTTCAACTAATGCAGCGGAAATAAACTAAATAGGGAATCTAAACAGCTAGGCAGCATAAGCGATAGGGTATAGCGCAGCTACAAAACACCACATGCAAAGCTGACGGCAGACACGACCTAAAACTCCGCATTACCGCCATTAAACTCCCAATCCTGACCTGCAACTGTTGGGGGGATTGCAAGAGTGAGTACATGTCGTCTCAGCAAGTGTGGAAAGTATGACATGTGGCTGATTCAAATGATGAATATAATAATGGCTGAGTGCTGAAAAGTACATTAAAACATTTGAAAAGCAATATATTACATGTATGTGAAGTAAAATCATCATAATCATAAGTAATATCATAATACCAATCTGAATTCACTACCATCATCAATAATTCCAGATTTCAACATTTGCCAGTAACCATATTCAATACCAGAAATTAATCCATAACCAACCATGACCGTAAATCCAACCATAACCATCCCAAATACCACCCCAATACCGAGTTCCCTCTAATCATGGAAGTTCTCTAGGTGCTCATAACCGGGAGCATGGCTATCATGATAGTTTTATTAGACTCTGCAGAGTTTGTACCACTTTACCCACGTGTTTGTGATTTCATCACCCGTCGGCGACTAAAGAACCTCCCTTATGCCAATTATACTTCCTTTGGTGTATGGCCAAGAGATCACAAAATAGCCTTTACAAAGGGATTACTAGCCTATTTAGACCCCACTGAGGTTTCACCGGTGGCAATGTATCCCATAGAGCACATCTTCAACCAAGAGCCCCCTCTTGAGCCATTCGGATCCCAGGGTACTCCCACCATTCATAAACAAACCCAATCCGACTACCCCTTACCCAGGCATCCACAATGGTCCAAATAGAACTGGCAAAGCCCTAATTAATCAGCTACGCCGCACCCATACCTGGCCTCGTGATGACACTGTAGTCCTAGCTTATTCTCGCATGAACCGGTCCTTAGATCTAAAGCAAGCAAACTACCATGACATCCAACACATCCACATACCAGCTTGCTTAGATCACCCATTACCATATCATATTAACCAGTTCATGTTAACCATAATCTCATCCGTGCATAATTAAGTTGAGTGGTATAGTTGTTTCCCATCCAAGTTGATTAAGTGAAGCAAAAAGGTAAAAAGCCCTTCCCGACTCTCTACCATATATTCCAGGTGACAAGGGTGGTCAGACAACGCTAGTATACTTCCTACCATAGGATTCCCATCAAATTGACACAAGCATGCAGTTTGCAAACAAAGCATTTATTTTAAAAACAGGATAAATATGCTTCAAGGAAACTTGCCTTGCTCTTGGAATTTGTTAAGGTCAAAGCCTTCAAACTCTTGGTGTTGTAGATCCTCCGCGGAACTTTCTAGCGCAAATCCGTCTAATTCGCAAAATAAACATACAAACAAGAACACAATCAAAGAGTGCACAAATATTACTCAATATGACATGACATGCAGGATTAATGCAAATGCAAATACAAACAAGAACACAATCATAGATTGCTTTTAATGATCACTAACTAGTTCTAATAGCTTTTAACAAGATTATACCAGTTCGGATGTGATTTGATCTACTTTTAGAATCAATTAAACACAATCTAGTCAGCAAAATCGGGCTAGTCTGCAGAAGGTCGGACTAGTTCGTACTTCGCAGGACTAGCGAACTAGGGTTTTCTAGATCGACATAAAGTTGGAGATTAGGGGTTGAATTCACGTAAGGAAAAGAGAATAGAAGGTATACCAGGTGTTTAGGACTCCAATGAATCAAGAAACTTGGAGGTAACACTTGGATCTTGATGATCTAGGGTTGGGGATGATCTTGGAGATGAATTGGTGATGAAGAATGAAAGCATGGTGGAGATCTTGATCCTCATTTGTTTCCTCCTCTTCTTCTTCTTGCTTGGGATCTTCTCCTTCCTCCTTGGTGGTGGCTCTCCACGAACTAGGGTTTGGGTGGGGTGGAAAAGTGGCAAATAGATGTCAAGCCAAGGGGTGGGGTTGTTTATATAGAGGTGGAGGCTAGGGTTAGATGTGTTTCGAGTTTGAGATGAGTAGAGGACGGTTTAGAGTCCCACATGGGATATAAAAGAGTTAGGCACGACGTCCCTAGGCCCACTTAATGTGAAACCCAAGGAACAAGTCGTAAAACAAAAGATCAATTCGGAGTCATGAAATATCGGACAAGTTCAGAAAGGACCGGACTAGTCCGAAGTTGTCCAGAGAGAAAATCGGACAAGTCTGGCCTAAAATTAGCCAAGTCCGACTTTGTCAGAGAGGAAAATGGACAAGTCCGCTGGAACACTGGACTAGTACAGAAAAGTCCAGGGACTTAGCAATTTTTCAAGGATTCTTGGAATATCGGACTAGTCCGCACAAAATCGGACAAGTCTGAAAGTTTCCAGAGGCAAAATCGTACTAGTCCGCAGCAAAAATGGACAAGTACGTTTTTAGTTAGAGAGAAATCGGACTAGTCCTTTGTAAAATCGGACTAGTCCATACTTTCCTGCATTTTAAGTGCGGTTTTGTTCCAAATCAATTTTAAATGCTCCAAACCAATTTTAAACTCGTTCCTCTTGTTGTGGATTAATGTTAAATATGTATATGAGTGTATGCAAGACATGATGCATGAAAATGAGGGTGTTACAAACCTACCCTGCTTAAAATGAAACTCGCCCTTGAGATTCAACACGGAAGAGAAGAGATAGGGAAATTCCTTCTTGACTTCATCCTCCAATTCCCACGTCGCTTCATTTTCTGTGTTGTGCTTCTATTGAACTTTACACCATCTAATAACCTTGTTCCTTGTGACCCTCTCCTTAGTTTCCAATATTTTGGTCGGTTGTTCGGTATAAGTCAAATCTTCCTCTAGTTCCAATTCTTCCATTGGAACTTGTCCTTCCGGTACTCTCACGCACTTCTTGAGATGGGAAACATGAAAGACATCATGGACATCCGAAAGATGAGCTGGCATCTCCAACTTATACTTCTCCTCTTTTGTCCAAAATCTTGAATGGTCCAATATAACAAGGTGCGAGCTTGCCTCTTATGTTAAACCTCTTATGACCCCTCATTGGTGACACCTAGAGGTAAACAAAATCTCCCACTTCAAAGGCTAATTTCCTTCTCCTATTGTCCGCATAGGCTTTTTGTCTTGATTGTGCAGCCCTCATGTTCTCACGAATTATTTGGACTTGCTTTTCGGCTTCTTGCAACACATCCGGACCAAATACTTGAGTTTCTCCTGCTTCATTCCAGAACAAAGGTGTGCTACACTTCCTCCCATAAAGCGCTTCATATGGTGACATTTTCAAGCTCGCTTGGTAACTATTGTTGTATGAAAATTCCGCCTATGGCAAGCTCTTGTTCCAAATTTTCCCATGCTTTAAAGCACAAGCTCATAACATGTCCTCCAATATTTGATTGGTCCTCTCGGTTTGTCCATCTGTTTGAGGTTGATATGCTGAACTAAAATTCAACCTCGTTCCCAAAGCTTAATGCAACTTTTGCCAAAACCTGGAAGTAAATTGAGAACCTCTATCAGGGACTATCTTCTTCAGTACTCCGTGTCGACACACAATATGCTCCATGTATATTTCGGCAAATTGTGCAGCTGTGTATTTGGTATTCACAGGGACAAAATGAGCTGACTCTGTTAAACGGTCTACAATTACCCAAATTGAGTCATACCCGAACTGAGTACGTGGTAACCCAACTATGAAGTCCATTCCAATTTCTTCCCACTTCCATTCTGGGATCTTCAATGGTTGCAATAATCCAGCTGGCCTTTGATGTTCCGCCTTGACTACATCCGCCTTGACTCGTTGACATACATCACACAATGCTACATATTCAGCTATGTCCTTTTTCATGCTATCCCACCAACAGCAAGTCTTCAAGTCTTTGTACATCTTTTTACAACCAGGATGAATTGAGTATGGTGAGTCATGTGCCTCTTTTAATATCGTCTCCCGAATATGCTTCACATTAGGCACAACAATTCTCTTCCCAAGCCATAAGGTACCATGTTTGTCTTCATCAAATCTAAATTCTCTCCCTTCCTTGGTCCTTTCCTTGATTTCCTTGATTTTCTTGATCTCCTCATCCTTGGTCTGTGCCTCTCGAATTTCTTGCTCCAAGGTTGGGTTTAACTCCATCATCTCCATCTAATTTATAAATCCCACCAACCCGCAGCTGCTCCAACTAGTTGATGAGAAGTGAAAAGCACATTCTCGCGGTCACTGCATTGGAAATTAGCAAGTTTCTTCTCCACAAACTTGAGCCAATCATCTGCATCCATAGGGTCAGCAGCTTGAGCAAAGGTTGGCGGCCTAGTCCTAAAACTCTCCCAACCGGTTATGAGGAGGCGGGGGTGGCGGTGGAGGCATGTGGGGCTGATTGTTGTTATTGCCAGCCTACAACTGTCCCATAGTTTGTATCATGGTCTGCATGAGCTGGTTTTGCATAGCCAAAAGCCACTCAATAGTGATAGCTCCACGAGCAGGTCCTCTTCCATCATTGTTCTGAGGCACGCCATTGTTCTCCTCCTCATCATTTCCATCCCCCTGGTTGCGAGTCCTCACCATCTGGAGAAAAGCAATAGGTAAGAATTAGAAAACGTCCCCAACTATATGCATCAAAGGATATGAAACTAAAAAACTAGCTATACTAGCCTAGGTGGACATGGCAATGCTAAAGCATCCCAAAATCCTCTATTAAGCACACAAGCAAACAATATATATAGCAAACAGCACACCAACCAAAAACACATCGGTTCCTGAGTGCTCCTATGTGCTCTAAAGTGTCCATTTTATCTAGGTTGCATCCTACAGTCAACCCGTGGCTCTGATACCACATTGTGACACCCAGTTCCAAAAATGAACCAAGCTAACGCATATGTGTGCCCAGGACGTTCCACACACATACACGAGTGCATTCACAAAAGAGTATACAGGAAATTACCATAGAACAAGATTAATTATCAAATTTTATTGCACAAACCATATTATCATCAAATACAAACTCTAATGAATATTAATGACAAGTTCAACGAATGCAGTGGAAATAAACTAAATAAGCAATCTAAACAGCTAGGCAGCATAAGCGATAGGGTATAGCGCAACTCCAAAACACCACAGGCAAAGCTGACGGTAAACACGGCCTAGAACTCCGCATTATCACCATTAAACTGACAATCCTGACCTGCAACTGTTGGGGGGATTGCAAGAGTGAGTACATGTCGTACTCAGCAAGTGTGGAATGTATGACATGTGGCTGATTCAAATGACGAATATAATAATGACTGAGTGCTGAAAAGTACATTAAAACATTTGAAAAGCAATATATTACAGTAGGTGAAGTAAACACACCATAATCATAAGTAATATCATAATACCAATCTGAATTCACTACCATCATCAATAATCCCAGATTTCACCATTTGCCAGTAACCATATTCAATACCAGAAATTAATCCATAACCAACCATGACCATAAATCCAACCATAACCATCCAAAATACCATCCCAATACCGAGTTTCCTCTAATCATGGAAGTTGTCCAGGTGCTCATAATCGGGAGCACGGCTATCATTATAGTTTTATTAGACTCTGCAGAGTTTGTACCACTTTACCCACGTGTTTGTGATTTCATCACCCGTCGGCGACTAAAGAACCTCCCTTATGCCAATTACACTTCCTTTGGTGTATGGCAAAGAGATCACAAAATAGCCTTTACAAAGGGATTACTAGCCTATTTAGAACCCACTGAGGTTTCACCGGTGGCAATGTCTCCCACAGAGCACATCTTCAACCAAGGGCCCCCTCTTGAGCCATTCGGATCCCAGGGTAGTCCCACCAATCATCAACAAACCCAATCTGACTACCCCTTCCCCGAGCATCCACAACGGTCCAAATAGCACTGGCAAAGCCCTAATTAATCAGCTACACTGCACCCATACTTCGCCTCGTGGTGGCACTGTAGTCCTGGCTTATTCTTGCATGAACCGATCCTTAGATCTAAAGCAAGCAAACCACCATGACATCCAACCCATCCACATACCAGCTTGCTTAGATCACCCATTACCATATCATATTAACCAGTTCATTTTAACCATAATCTCATCCATGCATAATTAAGTTGAGTGGTATAGTTGTTTCCCATCCTAGTTGATTAAGCGAAGCAAAAAGGAAAAAAGCCCTTCCTGACTCTCTACCATATATTCCAGGTGACAAGGGTGGTTAAAAAATGCTAGTAAACTTCCTACCATAGGATTCCCATCAAATTGACACAAATGCAGTTTGCAAACAAAACATTTATTTTAAAAATAGGATCGATATGCTTCAAGGACACTTCCCTTGCTCCTGGAATTGGTTAGGGTCAAAGCCTTCAAACTCTTGGTGCTGTAGATCCTCCGCGGCACTTTCTAGCGCAAATCCGTCTAATCCGCACAATAAATATACAAACAAGAACACAATCAAAGAGTGCAAAAATATTACTCAATATGACATGACATGCATGATTAATGCAAATGCAAGGTAGAACTTTTTAATAGATTGCTTTTAATGATCACTAACTAGTGCTAATAGCTTTTAACAAGTTTATACAGGTTTGCATGTGATTTGATCTACTTTTAGAATCAATTCAACAGAATTTAGTCAGGAAAATCGGACTAGTCTGCAGAAGGTCGGACTAGTCCGCACTTCGCCGAACTAGCGAACTAGGGTTTTCTAGATCGATGTAAATTTGGAGATTAGGGGTTGAATTCACGTAAGTAAAAGAGAATAGAAGGTATACCAGGTGTTTGAGACTCCAATGAATCAAGAAACTTGGAGGTAAAACTTGGATCTTGATGATCTAGGGTTGGGGATGAACTTGGAGATGAATTGGTGATGAAGAACGAAAGCTTGGTGGAGATCTTGATCCTCTTTCGTTTCCTCCTCTTCTTCTTCTTGCTTGGGATCTTCTCCTCCCTCCTTGGTGGTGGCTCTCCACGAACTAGGGTTTGGGTGGGGTGGAAAAGTGGCAAATAAATGTCAAGCCAAGGTGTGAGGTTGTTTATATAGAGGTGGAGGCTAGGGTTAGATGGGTTTCAAGTTTGAGATGAGTAGTGGCCAGTTTATAGTCCCACATGGGCTCTAAAAGAGTTAGGCACGACGTCCCTAGGCCCACTTAATGTGAAACCCAAGAAACAAGTCGTAAAACAAAATATCAATTTGGAGTCATGAAATATCGGACAAGTCCGAAAAGGACCGGACAAGTCCGAAGTTGTCCAGATAGAAAATCGTACAAGTATGGCCTAAAATCGGACAAGTCCGACTTTGGTCAGCGAGGAAAACGGACAAGTCCGCTGGAACACCGGACTTGCCCAGAAAAGTCTAGGGACTTAGAAATTTTTCAAGGATTCTTGGAATATCGACTAGTCTGCACAAAATCGGACAAGTCCAAAAGTTTCCAAAGGCAAAATCAGACTAGTCCGCAGCAAAAACGGACAAGTCCATTTTTAATCAGAGAGAAATTGGACTAGTCCTCAGTAAAATCAGACTAGTCTGTACTTTCCTGCATTTTAAGTGCGGTTTTGTTCCAAATCGATTTTAAATGCTCCAAATCAATTTTAAACTCATTCCTCTTGTTGTGGGTTAATGTTAAACATGTATATGAGTGTATTGAAGGCATGATGCATGAAAATGAGGGTGTTACAATTAGGGGTTAACCCATACTTTGATCATAGATCAAATGCTTTCTTCGGCATGATGACATGTGGACTCCACAATCAAACAAGAAACACTTCATCCACAATGTCACTTACCCTAGGTTTCATGGACTTGGTCGAAGGGTAGGAATCCCAACAAGTAATTGTGGGACATCTTACATCTTGAATGCTCTTTAACTTTATTGTTCTCAGCCAAGGGCCTCATGTGGATGTTGTCTTGATTTCATGCTTCTCCATGGACAAGATAGTTCACGGTAGGCTAGTTGAACATAAATCCCTTAAAATCCTCAAAGCCTCATTGATTACAAGGGTGATGTTGATTCCAACCTTGACCTCCTTGTAGGTTATAGCCATTAGAGTTGTGTTTGAAAGGAATAATCCTCATGAGTATTAGGGAAATGAGTCCCCAAGTGCCCCATGGATTTTCACGAATCATGTGAATATCCATGGCCTGGATAATTCCAACCACTTCTCCATTGACTTGATCTATCATGATACTTCAGTGGGAGGTGTAGTTCCTTAGCTAGCATGTCCACCTCGTTAAATAGTGTGCATGCCAAACAAAAGGAACTAGAGAATTATTTAATCCAACCCTTGAGTAGAAACCATATTCTCATCCATGATAAATGACAATAGGACTCCTTCAGCTCCGGCACAAATGTAGTCATGGATTGGTGGACAACCCATGACATGAATGATGGATGAGGAGACAACCGTCCAACCTATGGTGGAGCCAAACAAAGAAGAACTCTTGGAGCCTCCTCCAAGCGTGGGAATGGATGTCTTTGGCTCTTACTGGAAGCTGAAATTCTTCTGCAAGAGGCAATGGTGTGGCCTAGCGCACATTTGTTGAGGTATGCATGAATCATCTTGCACTTAAGCAATAGTGTCCTCGTTGGCCATCCCATGAAATGGGTTAGAAAACACTACCCTGTTTTCACCACGAAAGGAGAAAACAAACATGGTAATCTTGTCTAATAACTATTAGTACCTGTAGCTTAATCACAAGTAATAGCTATGCCTCACTTCCTTTGCCTTCCCCGACAGTGGCGCCAGAAATGCTTGTTGATGTTTCTTACGTCACAGATCATCTCTCTAAAGAGATGTGGTCCGCAAGCGTAGGAAAACTGTCGTGTAGCATTTCACCCAAGAGTATTCCCAAGGGTATCATATTTATCCTAAAGGAAGGCAATGGAGTAATGTAAACACTACTCTTATGATCGAGCTAAGGGATACTAATCAAATATCAAGACATAGGTAAGTTGATAATATATGGGTAGTGTGACACACACCTACACAATCTATTCGAAGGGATAAATGGGTCCTAATGGAGGTTAGACCTAGAGTTGGGGAGCTGCTCCTACAATACTTCTAATATACATATTCATAGCATAGGTTAGGTACTAATGAGCATGTCAATGGTGAATACTCATGCCAAGTTGTTCAACACATCAGGCACGGGTTTACCCCTAGCAACACTAGGCGACTCCCGCCAAGAGCCTGTGGCATAGCCGACTGTGGAGGATTACAAAGGACAGATAGGGCTGTCACTACCTACTGCCTACCTCTTCGATCTGTGGGTCTATGAGACATTCGACGCCAGCCTATCCTAGCACCATGCTAGCTTATTAAGTAATTACCTTAAGAGTTCGGGCACAAGCCATCCTAAGGCAATGAACTAAATCATCGTTGAACCAATGCTGATACATAGCATAAGTGAATCATATAAACATCATCATATCATAACTAATTAGACTATAGTGGGGGTTTATAGTATTTATGATGATAGATTAAGAGTGATATGGCATAATCCTAAAGACTACTCCTACCACATACATGGAATCCACAATAAAACAAGAAACACTTCATCCAAGTATATGAATAAAAGAAGACTAAAGATAATATCTTTATTATGCGTAAAGTCAAAAATATAAGAAAAGATACATGAGCCATACCTTTCCCAACTTGGACTTGGGACTAGAGGCTCTCCTCTCCATATCCTAACTCCACTAAGGACTAAAAGAACTAGTGTATACAATAAAATGATGCTCAAGTGTGTGTATTGAAGTGAGGTGTGAAAGGTCCTATTTATAGCTTGGAGAAGGGTCGGTTCCTACTACCAAAAGCGCGTGAATCAGTCACAACTGACTTCTTCAAGCCGGGAGGAGCCAACACGTGGAAGCTCACTAAGTTTGGAGGAAAGACCAGGTCGTCCGACTAGGGGGGTCGACCGACCTGGTAATCCTACAAACAGTCTGTTCTTTCTCTGAGTGACTTACAGGCGTGTCCCATCCCTTTATATGGGTGCTACACCATTGGATGGCCACGAATACTTCTGTTTGTGGGCCATTTGATCCATGTGGTACCACGTGTCGATGCTTGATTGGATGGGATGATATTATAGGATCCATCCCATTGTTTCACTTTAATTTTGTATGAAGTAGCTGCATGCACTAATTTCTCCAAGAACAAGTGGAAATAGGTTAAATATAAAGGTTAACTCAGGAATTTGGTATTTTTCTTCATTCTTCGTCAACCATTACTTTGAAAGCCTTTTCAGATGCTAATTTTGGGGGTTTGATTGATAGGAAAAGTACTTCGAGTGCTTGTCATTTTCTTGGAAATTGTCTTGTTGCTTGGTCCTCTAGAAAACAAAGTTTGGTTGCACAATACACAACCGAATCTAAATATGTAGCTGCTGCTAGCGCTTGGTCACAAATTCTTTGGATTGTTGAAACACATAAGGACTATGGGGTTGATCCAGATTGTATTCAACTGTTTTGTAATAACACTAGTGCCATTTGCATTGCTAAAAATCATGTGCAACATTCAAGAACAAAGCACATTGACTAAAACCATGACCTTAAGCTTCTGATTGTCATATGACATAGGCTTGGCTTGGTTGGTTAGAATAAGGCAGATGCAGCATATAATCTCTTGCAAATGTTATATGATCAGAATTTGTGCTTTAAATAATATTGGAAAATGAAAATTGCAGCAACAAGTGTCATGCTTTCAGGTTTTGAAATAGTTAAGTTTGTAAGATCATGACTTGCTTAAATTGAAAATTACATTTGATCTCTAGCATGGCTTACACTACTTTATGTATTTCATCGATGTGATATTGTAAGTTACTTGATAGTATGACTTGGATGAGCTTTGTTTTATATGTATATGTTATAATATGCTCATAAAAATTTTAATTTTCTCTTTTGAACCTCGCTGAATACATTGTCAAAGGGGGTGAAGTTGATCACACATTGCACACATTCAAAAGTGTTTTCTTCTCAGGGGGAGAATTTTTGTTTTTTTCTTCTCATTTTATTTCTGATTTACAAAGGGGGAGAAATATTTGCTTTGAAATTTCTTTCTTTCTCATTTGATTGTTTTCAAAACTTTTCATAAGCCAATGTTCGGATTTTAAGTGGTGTTGCCAATGCATTCATCAAGGGGAGATTGTGAGATCTGTGTGCTGAATACATTGGCTATAACGATAAAAGTTAGTAATACTGCCAAGACACCTTTTTAACAAGGTCTGACTCTAGGTTCGAGCTCCTGCAAGGTCCGACGATAGGTCCGCATTGTTTTCGGTAGCTTTGGCAATGTCAGGCATAAGGTCCGACTTGTTTTGCCTAGGTCCGACTTCTTTGTCTTGGTCTGACTTATTTTGGCTAGGTCCGACTTGTTTTGGCTAGGTCTGACTTCTTTGTCTTGGTCCAACTTGCTATGGCTAGGTCCGACATGTTTTTGCTAGCTCCGGTGCTAGGTTTGACTAGCTTTGGTAAGCTCCAGCGCTAGGTCCGACTAGCTTCGGTTCACTCTGGCGCTAGGTCCGACTAGTTTTGGTTAGCTCCAGTGCTAGATCCTGCTAGCTTTTGTAAGCTCTGGTTCAAGGTCCGACTAGCTTTGGCAAGGTCCGGTGCTACATTGCAATGGCTGTGCTTTTACCTTGCAATGTTTCGAACTTGCTTTACATCTATGGAAAGTTTTCTTAGTATGCTTTTACAATGTTTTTTGTGTGTTTTATTGGTCATGGCTGATATCATTTTGCTATGGTTTGCAACATGCTTATGTGAGGTGCTCACTTAAGGTGTTGTGGTTTCGGAACTGACGAGAGTGAAGTCGAAGACTTGTGCTCAGAAGTATCGGTTATTTATTCATGTGCAGGTGTTGCTTGAGTGCAAGACATGGCTGGTGACAGGGTCCATTGAACTAGTCTTAGGGAGAAGATGTGGTTCAACAACCAAGTTTGGAGGAATTGTGGTTGAGTTGATCGGGAGGTTGCGCAACATGTTTGAATAAAGAACAATGCATATGAAGATATCGTCGATGTCGTTGGAAGATGTTTGCACATGTTCAAGGAGTGCATGGACGTGGCTGCATGATTCCAAGGTGTGATGAAGAGATGTGGACGTAAAGAATTGGTCGGAAAGGTTCAACCGACTAGGTTCTGGATTCAGGCTGCTGCTGAGTCGGGGTTGACTCAAATATGGAAAGGTTTGAGTTGGTTACGTTAGGATTTCGTGGTGAGCATGAAGTTGGGTTGTTTTAGGAATGTGGGATACGTTCCTAAGGTGCTTGGAAGTCTTAAGATGGCTTCTATCTGCATATGGAAGAGTCTTGAGCAGTTATGGAAAGTTTTGGTGGAAATTGAGTAGGATACGAGTCCTAGGTTGGTTTGGGTTGGCCTCATGGCTGATTATATAAGCAAGGGAGGCCAGGGTTCATAGTGTACGGATTTTGAGATGTTTTTCTTGTGTTCAATTAAATAAATATCGTAGCTTAAAAGAACAATTGTGCCTTGTTCGTCCAACATGTTTCAGACAAGTTTTTCTCGTCGAGTTTCTGCATAGCACTACCTTGCTTCGGTGGTTTTATCATAACTTGAGTTTTCCAGATCCAATTGATGTGATTCTTTTTGGTTTTTCTTCAAAACTTGATTATCTATCATATATGAAAATTTCACGGTCATTAAATTTATGATCTCTGATCTACACGAGTTTCTTTGCAGTGTTGCAGATCTGGTTTTTCTCAGGTAGAACAGATTGACCTTTGTTCGATCTTTCGATCATAACTTGAGTTTTCTCGACGGATTTTTGTTATTATTGTTGTGACATATTTTTGACTTGATTCTCCAGAATATATACAGATTTTGTCACAATTGATCATGTTTTGATTAGTTGCACACAAGATTTCTTTAACAGAACGATTTTCTGCCGAGGGGTTTTTGTTGCTTCCGCTGAAAAAGTTTTAATCTACCATTCACCCCCCTCTGGTAGCTTTTCACGTGCTCTTCGATCCTACACATGGTATGGGTTCTGGAGTGACTATGGCGGGATTCTCATGTCTCGACACGGCTTCCTCTTGAGGAGGTTCATTAAGACCGGCGATGAAGGATGTATTTTCTAGAGTGCATTATAGAACTTCCCTTCCTTCATTCGGTGTCTTATGGAGGAAAGAGCCTCCAGCCGTTCCATCAAGGTATAGGACAAAATCCTTGTCAAGCCCGTAATAAAAATGTTGTAATAACGCATGTTCGGGAATTAACAAGTCTGGGCCTGATTTGGTTAGCATTGAGAATCTAGCCCAGGATGCACATATAGATTCCTTCTCGAAATGCTGAAGGTTGAGAATTTCCCTTCGTAGAGAGGCAACTTGGAAGAGTGGAAAGAATGCAAGACAAAAATTGACTCGAAGTTCTTTCCATTTTCCATTTACACTTTCAACAGTATGAGTGTACCACTACTTCGCTCTTCTCTTGAGGGAAAACAGAAAAAATTTCCATTTAAGGGTTTCTTGTGTCATGCCCTTGATTAGAAGGCATGAACACAATTGCTCAAATTGCCGCAAGTGATGGAAGGGATTCTCACAATCAGTCCTTGAGAAGGATTTTGCTCCTGAACCAATCCTATAAAGCCAGGGTGGAGTTCTTAGCTAGTTGATTAAATGGGATTCATCGATGGCGGAGGCTCACATAACTCACCCTTAGGAGCAGATAGAGAAATAATGGTTGGTTGATCCATGTTTAGATGGTAGAAAGATAAGGAATAAAGATACAAAATAGATGCAAGGGTGAACAAGTTATAAGATCAACAGCAACCGTCCCTGGCAATGGCGCCATATATGCTTGTAGACGGCTGGTACGTCACAGATGAAATCCGCAACTACACAAAGAAATTGTTGTAGCACTTCCCCTTCAAGAGTATTCCTAAGGGTATCAAATCCAAGGAATGTGTGTGCTAATCTTATAACTAGTTCACCCAAGGACACAAAGCTTGGTGGTAGGCAAAGGATAGAGTGGATTTCCTAAGAGAAGGGGTTCTAATTCAAAGCAAGTCGGTCAAAAGAAGCTTGTATTATGCATGGGCTTACCCTGGTCTACTAGGCGACTCCTGCCAATGTGAGGACTGGGTCAACACATTCCAGGAATCGCAGAGGGTGGTGTCGTGTGATGCAGCACCCAACAGCACAAACGAAAAGAATATGACAAAATACACAGTTCTATTCATATAAACAGCAGAGATATTTTACAATACTTAATATACAGCGGAAGCAATACTCATAGCTAAACTCTCAGCCTAGCTATGGAAAAGTGTAGTCGTCCAGCCAGCGGACGCTACACACTAGCAGCATGCAACAATCATGGTGGCGTGCAGGGCTCCCACTCGGCGGTATACCCGATGGGGGCATGGCCTCATCTTCAGGCCCTTCCTCATACGTCTCACCTACAAACAACTTAATATAGCAACCGTGAGCACGAAGGCTCAGCAAGACTTAACCGTCTCACCTAAACATAGAACTCTATATGCAGGGATACTTAACATAGGAATAGGTATAGAAGTAAATGACTTGCCTACATGTTGTTCCTTAATTTTCAAGTTGTTAACAACAGCTGAAAGGTTCAATAAAATTAACTTTAGTGAGCATATTTTATAGCAATCATGGTTGCAAAACAATTGTAATTCAATACATCATATTCTCTAGGCTTCTTCAGTATTTACTATGTCACACCACAGTGAACAAGCGGTTCTAAAATAAGTGCGAGGGATGTTGATTGCAATCAGTAGACACCCAGATAACACGTCACATACACCCGTTTCGGATGTGGAGCGAATCACACTTCAATACTATGTTGTATGCAGCAACCTTCCAAAGGAAAGAAAAATGCCAAACCGGTCCCTCTGTAACGGCAGGATGTCCCTACGCAGAGCATCTCTATGCCCACCAGCCAATTTACACCTTG
This sequence comes from Tuctoria greenei, assembly GCA_036927565.1. Classification (NCBI taxonomy): domain Eukaryota; kingdom Viridiplantae; phylum Streptophyta; class Magnoliopsida; order Poales; family Poaceae; genus Tuctoria; species Tuctoria greenei. Next base: position 69,584,925 of record JAYESD010000008.1, read on the forward strand.
CTGCCCACAACCCACTCCTATGAAATTGTAGGGTAAGCCTCGACACAAAGGTTAACCAATTACATCGGTTTCCTGGTTTCCATATAGCCAGTATGCATCCGGTACAGTTCAAACTTGTCCAACAGGGCCTCACATGGATCGGTCCTCAATCGACACAAGCAGGGCTACGCACGTGAGACCACGTCTCGCTGCATCCTACCCGCTACTCTGTCTCAAATTCATATTCACAAACCATTCTTTGATCAAATTGATCCCGCGTGATAAAATCCTATCTCGCGAGTAGATGCCAACTACTCGACTCCTACCGGATTCCTCAAAACATTAGCATGACATTTTCTACTCGTCAAGCTGTAGACCTACCCAATACTCCATGGGATTTGTGGTTCATGCAAGTGGAGTAACAAGCACCTTAGCCCTAATGCACAAAACTCATCCTAGACATAAGTGATACAAATATAAACTTTGAAATAGCACTTAAATGCCAACCGGGGCTTGCCTGGTTGTGAGTCAGAGAGAAAGTTAGATTTTGGGACGATGCTGTCCAAGGCCTACGACTCCTCCTCGATCTCGGTCACTATATGATATGCAATATATATAGTACATGAGTGATATTGACAATTCATAAAAGACTTTCTAAATACTGGTTAGTTATGCAGATGATTTTAGTTTGCTTTGGGATTTTTACAGTGGATACTAGGTTCTATGAGGAGGATCTCGACAAAAAATTTGAGATATTCAAGGAAGCTTGTTGTCTCTAAAATTCCGACAACTAAAAGCCTGCTCGGAAATTTGGTTGTAATTATGGAGCTTTGTCATCGCTAACAGTGGATTATCATGGTAGAGAAGGTCTCACTGGTTCTAGGAAATTTTGTTTCATAATTTTTCTGAGCTTCCTTCAGGCAGAATTGATTTTACGAGTCCGGGGAAAATTTTGGAAATGTTTCTGTACATTTCACAATTTTCAAACTACAAGACATTTGAAACACTGATTCAACCAGTAATTTAAGTCCAATGAACTTGCAATTTTTACTGTTGATGAAGTGTATTTTTAGGAGTGTCCTGGCCAGAATTGGGAATTTCGCAATTAGCAGAACAGAGGTAGATAATTTACCAATATGTTAGATCAATAAAATAAATTATGAAAATTATGAGACTTTCATGTCCAACAAATAGTATCACTGCAAAGTTGGGATCAAGGGGAGTCTACCTGAATTTATTTGGAATTATTTGGGCAAGTATGCTAGGAGTAATTGAATTTAGAAGTTGGCTAAAATTCTGGAATTATTTTGAAAGGAAATGGATTTGAATTAATCAACTAAGCCCCACTATTTAAAATGATCCAATCACAGCTGGGTCACATGAAGGGCTACGGGGTTAAACCGCGAAGCAGCACAAAATTCTGTGGCCACAGACGATCTAAGGAGAGGGAAATAGAGGCTGAAACGCTGGGCCCACGGGGGCATCTTCAAACTCGGGCGCGCGACTCGGCCGCGGCGTTGCTGCGCCGGCGACCTTGCCGGCTCGGCTTTCCCGGCCATTAACCCTCCCCAAACTCGCCGCCTAACCATTTTCCAAGGTGCTAAGCACGATGGAAAGGTCGTCGATCTCCGGCAATGGCCGGAAACCCACGCGCGACGGCGGCGGCTAGATTTCGGCCATGTCGGAACTTCACATCCACAGCGCAAATGCCTCAGAAAAAGGCCGGGGAGGCTCCTGGAATAATGAGGGAGATGATTAGGAGGTGCAAACGCCGTAGAACGGCCGACAAATGCAAGATCCACGAAAAGCCGCGGTGTTTTTCAAAGGCAATGAGAAAAACTCAACATACTCAGTCCGTGATAGATTATTTTCCTTGATTCTTGATCTAGGTGATGCGCCCAGACATGTGGAAGATATCTCCTAACTGGATTAGACAATACTTGTGCATAGAAACTGAATTGAATCAATTACCTAGCTTGAAGTGTAAACTTGTGCTGAGATAGAAATGAGAAATACTCGCTCGATAAAGGATAAATAGGTTTGCAGTTTTCACCGTGAGCTAGGTGGTGTCCCAGCGCTCTTTTCTTCTGTTGACGTCGATGCTTGAAACTGCCTAGTTCGCCGGCGTCATGGAGGACAGAGGACGACGTCCACGGTGGCTCAACGGTGGCGTCCGCGAGACTTTGAAATACCGGGGTATCAGCCAAATAAACGATGAGGGAATTATATGAGAAGCTAGATAAGGTTGTTGCACTACTTTTTGGTGCTTGGAGCTTGATCAACTGAGGGCTAGAACGGAGGCACGAAGCCACAAACTAGGCGGCGGCAATAATGGCGACGGCGCTCGGTTTTCACTTGAGGGCGACGAAATGCGTTGGGGAGAAGCAACAGGGGGTTGAGTAGGGTGGAGAGAGAGAGTTTGGCCACACAGCTGCCTGCTTGCATGCAAGAAATCGCGGTGGAGCCTTCTCCCGGCATTGAAGCATGAGGACAGCAGGGAAACAGAGTGCTCCGTCGGTTCAGGGGTAGGGGAGGCTGACCAGTGGGTTCCACAGACGCCTCACCCTCGTCCACTCTCTGTTTCTTTAATTCTCCCACCAACAATTGTCCAAACAGGCTACATTTTTGTGGAGGCTAAATAGATTATGTAGAATATGATTCTGAGATTAGATTGTGAATTTGACCAAGTTTAATTGGAATTCAAAATTTGAATTTGAATTTGAACGGTATTCAATGGAGTCAATAAATTAAATAGCAAATGTGTTTCAAAAAATTTTGAAACTTTGCAGAGAGGCTATTTGGAATATTTGAAATTTAATGGTGAACTCAGATTTTTATTTTTGGCAAAGTTTGAACAGGAGCTAATTTGAATTTTTGAATTCCTTCTATTGAAGTTAGAATTGGTTTAATTTCTTTGTTTCCATTTTGATTTCTTTTTCCCATTCAAATTTTAAATTGTCCTTTCAGAACTTTGCACTCTAAATTTTTGGGCTTTTACATTCCTCCACCCCTAATAGAATATCGTACCGAGATTACAAACGAAAGAGACAGTGGTAAAAAGATTACAGGATATGAGATGATAATAAATCCGGATAGTTTGATCAGAGATAGTCCTCGCTTTCCCATGTTGCTTCCTCAGCGGTATGGTTGCTCCACAGGACTTTGTAGAAGCACAAAGTTCGGTTTCTGGTGGTGCGAGTCTTTTCATCGATAATCCGGATCGGATACTCAGAATAAGTGAGATCCAGTTGGAGAGCTTCAATGTCTTCGATGCAGATTTCAGCTGGGGATTTAAGGCACTTCCGCAGCCGAGAAATGTGGAATACATTATGAACACCAGCAAGCGACGCTGGTAACTCCAAATGATAGGCCACGGGTCTGCATTTTTCAATGACGGCCAACGGACCGATGAATTGTGGAGCAAGCTTTGCCTTCACTCCGAAATGATGAATCCTTTTCATCGGAGAGACAAGGAGATAAAAGTGGTCTCCGATGTCGAAGTGTAGAAGTCGACGTCTTTTATCCGCATAGCTTTTCTGCGGAGATTGAGCATCCTTGAGATTAGCTTGGATCACTCGCACTCGTTCTTTGGCTTCATTTACAAGATCAATTCTGTATATATCTCGCTCGCCGGACTCACACCAGTTGAGTGGTGTGCGACATTTCCGACCATATAGAGCTTCACGTCGCCATATTGATGCTAGCTTGATAGCCATTGTTATATGTAAATTCTGCCAACGGTAAATGATCATCCCATTTTTACCATGGTGGATGGTACAAGCGCGTAGCATATCTTCCAGAACTTGATTCACCCGCTCCGTTTGAATATCCATCTGCGGGTGATATGCTGTGCTTCGGATCAGTTTCGTCCCCAATGATGTGTGCAGCTGCTCCCGGAAACAGGCAACAGACAGCGCACCGCAATCTGAAAGAATTATCTGTGAGAACTCCGTGCAAGCACATGACTCTTGCAATATACAACTCCGCATATTTCTTGGCAATATACTTTGTATGTACAGGGATAAAATGAGATGATTTGGTTAGTCGATCGACTATCACCCAAATCGAATCATGCTTGTGGAAGGTGAGAGGCAAACCGACGATGAAATCCATACTAATATCCTCCCATTTCCATGCTGGATTTTTCAATGATTGCAGCTGTCCGGCCTTTCTCATGTGGTCATCTTTCATCTCCGACACGTATCACATTCCGATATGTACTTTGCAATCTCTCTTTTGATTCGTGTCCACCAAAATCTGGTTTTCAGGTCTTGATACATCTTGTTGTCGCCGGGATGAATAAAATTCTTGGACAAGTGAGCTTCATCCAAAATTTTCTTCCGAAGTGTCATGTCACGGGTACCACTATACGGTCTTTGAACCATTGAGTACCATGTTCATCACCCCGGAACCACTTCATTTCCCCATTGTTCATTCTCCTCCGAATGTGTGACATACCCACATCTTTCTTTTGAGCTTCCATAATCTCCTCCCGTATGGTAGGAAGGAGAGCAAGACTACATAACGCTCCATATGGAACCATGTATAAAATCGGTTCGTCCTCGTCCATTGGAGTGATGGACAGATTGTTGATGTGAGACTTGCGGCTTAGCACATCGGCAACCACATTTTCCTTGTCGGGATGGTAGTGAATTTCAATCTCATAATCTTTGGTCAGCTCTAACCATCTTCGTTGTTTTATATTCAGCTCCTTCTGAGTGAAGATATATTTCAGGCTCTAGTGATCGGTGTAGAGGTGCACTAGATTTCCAAGTAAATAATGCCTCCATATTTTCAAAGTGAGCACCACGACAGCGAGCTCAAGGTCATGAGTTGAATAATGCTGCTCATGATTTTGGAGCTGCCATGATCCATACGCGATCACGCGGCCTTCTTGCGTTAACAAGCAGCCAACAGCAATGCCAGACGCATCACAATAAATGTCGAAAGATTTGGTCGTCTCCGGCTGAGCTAGCACTGGGCTGTTGTGAGTTGTTTCACCAATGCTTGAAATGTATCCTCACGTGCCTTTCTCTAAATATATTTAGTCCCGTTTTTCAGCAGCTCCGTCATTGGTTTAGCGATTTTCGAGGAACTCGAAATAAACCTCCGATAATATCCCGCTAATCCGAGAAAGCTACGAACTTCATGTACGGACTTTGGAGACTTCCATTTCAGCACTTGCACAATTTTGCTTGGATCAACAATGATGTCCTCTGTTGAAATAATGTGACCAATAAATGGTACTTGGCTGATAAAAAACTCACACTTGCTGAATTTTGCATAAAGCTTGTGATCTAACAATCGTTAGAGCACGATATGCAATTGATTGGTGTGTTCTTCCTCTGATTTAGAATAAACCAGAATGTCATCAATGAATACCATGACAAACTTGTCCAACTCTGGCATGAACACTGAATTCATCAAATACATGAAGTGAGCCAATGGGTTGGTAAGTCCGAACGACATGACGAGATATTCATAGAGCTCGTATCTCATCGAGAATGTCGTCTTCGGTATATCCTCTGGTCGGATTTTGATTTGATGATATCCGGACCGAAGATCCATCTTCGAGAATACTTTAGCACCCACTAGTCGATCGAATAAAATATCAATGCATGTTAGTGGATACATATTCTTGATTTTCACGGCGTTGAGCGGACGATAATCCACAAATAGACGTAATGTCTTGTCCTTCTTCTTAACGAACAGTGCGGAGCATCCCCTAGGTGATGAACATGGGCGTATGAGACCTTTGTCCAGCAGGTCCTTCTAATGCTCCTTTAATTCCGCCAACTCATTGTGTGCCATCTTGTACGGCCTTTGAGAAATAGGCTGTGGGGACCGGGGTCCCGACATCCAAGGATCTCATTGGGTGGTGTCGTGCGATGCGACACCCAACAATATACAAGAAAAGAACGAGAATAAAATAAAATACCAAGTCTTTATTTATAACCACAGCAGAAGTTTTACAATACTAAGCGAAAAGGAAAGTGACCTATACATCATAGCTACGCTCTCGGCACTAGCTATGCAAAAGCAAAGTCATCCATGCCCTGGTTGCTTTGCACTAGCAACAATAAACTTACGGCGGCGTGCAGGGCTCCAACTCGGCTGTAAACCCTGGAGGGGGTGCAGCCTCATCATCGAACCCGTTATTAGTCGTGTAATCTACAAAAACTTGTTAACTGCAAACGTGAGCTTAAGGCTCAACAGCACTAACCCGTCTCACTAGACATATGCAGGGTGAATGCTAAGCATAGGTAAGGTAAAGTAGTAATGGACTCGCCTACAAGTGGATCCTTAGCTTTCAAGTTATTATTAGCAGCTTACCAGTTTAATGAATGTAACTTTAGTGATCATATTGGACAGCAATCAAACTTCCAAAACAATTATAATTCAATACATCATATTCTCGAGACTTCTTTAGTATTTACTATGCCACAACGCAATGAACAAGTGGTACTCTATAATCTGAGGGACGGTGATTGCAATCAGGACACACCCGGACAACAAGACACATACACACTTTCGGAAGTGCCAGTGAGTAGTTACAGTAATACCTACATAATACTTTGGTACTAGTTGTATATGGCCACCTTTCACCCAACACTCGAATGTCGAACCGATCAATCCATCACGGGCAGGAGGTCCCTACGTGGGGCGTACTCTGACGTGCCCACCAGCTGATTTACACCTTGCTTCCCTCAACCTATGCCTATAAAACAGAATGGTATGCCTCGACAAACCAGTATCAAGCTACTCAGTTTGCTAGAGTCCATTTCTCCAGTATGTTGCCGATACAATTCAAGCTTGTTCAGCAGGGCCGCAAACGGATCGGTCCTCAATCGACACCAGTAGGGCTAGGCACGTGAGACCATGTCTCGCCGCATCCTACCCGCTGCTTGGTCTCAATTATTTTTTCATAAACCATTTCTTGATATAGTTCATCCCGTGTGGTAAACCCTATCTCGCAAGTGGATTCTAACTACTCGACTTCTACCGGATTCATATGAACATGAGCATGTCAGTTTCTACTCATCGTGCTGTAGTCTTACCCAATACACCATGGGATTTGTGGGTCATGCAAGTGGATGTCAAACACCTTAAACGTGATGCACAAACATCTGAAGACGTAAGGTGGATGAAAACTGCAAGGACACTTTAAGAAACTTAAATGCAAACCAGGGCTTGCCTGAAAATGAGTCCGGGTCCAAGTTAGTCTCCGGTAAATGGACTTCCAAGGCGCTCGGCTGCTCATCGACTTCAGTTACTACACGATATGCATATACTATATATGAATGACTTTGAAAATAAATAATATGTTTAAGGTCACAAGCTAATATCTTGCGATCAAAATAAGATAATAATCTTAAAGTGTTTTGGAACTTTTATTGTAGATACTAGGGACTATAATGGAGACTCCTGCAAAGAACATGAGATGATCAAGGAAGTTTGTTGTCTCTAAAAATTATGGCAAGCAATAACCTTCTCTAAATTTGGTTGAAATTCTGGAGGTCTATCATGGCTACCAGAGGTTCTACCATGGATAGGGGGTCTCACTAGTTCTAGGAAATGTTTTTTTCACAGTTTTCTAAGCTTCCTACAGGGAGAAATTGATTTTACAAGTTTGGGAGAATTTCTGAAATGTTTTCTGTATTTTTCCCAATTTTCAATTACATAGAGATTTGGAACCATGATCCAATGAACTTGAAATTTTTACTGGAGATCAAGTGTATTATTAAGAGTGTTCTGACCAAAATTTGGAATTTTCCAATTAGAAGAACAGGAGTAATTAATTTCCCAAGCAGTTAGATCAAAGGAATTAATTATGAAAATGTTGATAGTTTCATGTCCAACAAATTGCACCACTGCAAAGTTGAGATTGATATGAGTATACAAGAATTTATTTGGAAACTTTTTAGCAAATCTACTAGGAGTAATGAATTTCAGAAGTTTAATAGAATCCTGGGATTATTTTCCAATGGGAAAATTTTAAATGATGCGGCTGGGCCCAATAGTTTAAAATCGACCAATCGCGGCTGAGCCACACAGGGGCCATAGGGTTCTCCCGCGCAGCTGTAAATGATCCGGACCCACGGCCAATCCACGCGCTCGCACGCGTCACTGACAGGCGGGGCCCGCGGTCATCTTCTACCTACCGACGCGCGACGCGGCCGCGGCGGCGCTGCGCCGGCGAGCTCGCTGGTTCCCATTTCCTGGTCTCCTCTCTCCTCGCCACTTACCACCTAACCGTTTCCAGGGTGCTGAGCACGACAGAGGGGTTGCCAAACGCCGCCGATGCCCGGAACACGTTCCTACGGTTCAGCGATGGCCGGAATCGCTCGGAAATGGTGCGAGAAGCTTGGGGAAAGGCTAGAAACGTTCCTGGGAGCATGGGGATGATGATTTCGAGATGCAAACGCTGTGGAATAGTCGGCAACGATGAGTTCAACGTCGTGTCGATGGTTTCTTCATTGCGGCTACGAAAACCGGAGTAATATAGCCATTCCTCGATGATTCTTTCTGATTTTTGTTCGTACAGAACAGCAAGGAGGCTAGCAAACTAATATGTAACTGGATTAAAAGATAGTTACATCTAGAAAACGAATTGCAAGGTGAACCTAGGAAAGGCGTTTAAAGCATGCCGAAAAGGAAAAAAGGATTTCATGCTCGATAAAGGATTGACCTAGGAAAGGTTTTTGTCATGAGCCAGGTGGTGTCCTGGCGCTCCGTTTATCTGTTGGCGTCGAAGTGCGAAACGGCCTGGGCTGCTGGCACCACGGTGGACAGAGAGCGACGTCCTCGACGGCCCAACGATGACGATGGTGAAACTTCAAAATACGGGCCAAACAAGGAACAACATGATGAGCCAAAGGGGTTGGATGGTAGAGCATAGCCTTGGCGTCATGTTTGCTGTTTGCATCGAAGAGAAATAAGGCAAGGAGAAGGCACTTACTAGGGAGGAATGGAGGCGGTAGTGGTCTGCTTCGCGGGAGGGAAGAAAAAGTGACGGCGCCGCTGTCCTCGTCGATGCCGTGAAGAAGGGACCAGGGGGGGTAAGGAGGACGCCGGGGTGCTATCAAGCTGGCAAGCAGCTCACTGGAGCTTTGTACGAGTGCAGTGTCGAGCGGAGCGGCGACGGTATTTCGGCAGCAGAGCACTCACGAACATGTGTCTATGACTAGTGGGTCCCACTACCCTTTAAGCCTATCCTCTCTGGAACTTCAATTTCCCTACCAACCTTGATCCAAAAATCCTAGATTTTTGTGGAGAGGCCAATTTAAATATGGAGATTCAGATTCTAAAATTTCATTTCAAATTTGGACAGGTTTCATGTGAAATTCAAATTAAAATTTGAATTTGACTCCAATTTGCTAAGCCTCTCAAATAAAATAGGAAATGGAATTCAACAATCTTGAAACTTTGCAGGAAGGATATTTGGAATATTATGAGGCCATGGAAAATTGTATAGCCTCAGATTTGAATATTTTGACAGAGCCTAAATGTACAGTAGCTATATCCATGTTTTGAAATAATTTGAATATATTTAGTACTGCGTAGTGTTTTGCCCAAGAAAATTTCCATTCAATAAATTCCAAAATTTGCAGAAAAGTCACTTGAATTATCCTATGGTCATTGGTGAAGTCCATCCTTTATGTTAATAAAAATTAAGTATGAGTGAAAGAAAGATTCTTGATGATATCAAGTTCATGAATACAACCATAATTAATCTCCACTATGGTTGATAACAAACTGGTAACTGAACTTTATATTAAGGAAAAACTGGGATTTTACATTCCTCCCCCCCTTAAATGAATCTCGTCCCAAGATTACAATAGGAAGGATAAAAGAAAAAGATCTAATGAACATATGCCGCTAACAAGTTCGGATAATTTGTTCTAAGGTATTCCTCGCTTTCCCATGTTGCTTCTTCAGCGGTGTGGTTGCCCCACAAGACCTTGTAGAAATGCAAGGTCGGCTTCTTTTGGTGCGAGTTTTATCATTGATTATCTCAGTTGGATGCTCGGAGTAAGTAAGATCTGGTTAGAGAGCTTCCAAATCCTCCATACGGACATCAGCTGGGGCCTTGAGACCTTTCCGCAACTGCGAAATTTGAAACACATTGTGGACCCCTGAAATCGACGCTGATAGCTCTAGCTGATATGCCACAGGTCATCATCGTTCAATTACTGCGAACGACCCAATGAAACATGGAGCTAGTTTCCCTTTTACTCTGAAGCGATGAATACCTTTCATTGGGGATACACAAAGATAAATGTGCTCTGCGACATCGAAGTGAAGAGGTCGACGCCGTTTGTCCGCATAGATTTTCTAGCGAGACTGAGCAGCCTTTAGGTTGGCTTGAATAACTTATACTCATTCTTCGGCTTCATTCACCAAGTCGATACCATATATCACTCGTTCACCGGATTCACACCAGTTCAAAGGTGTGCGACACTTCCGGCCATAAAGAGCTTCATATGGTGCCATCTATATGCTAGCCTGATAACCATTGTTGTATGAAACTCCACCAATGGTAGATGATCATCCCAATTCTTACCATGGTGGATGGCACAGGTGCGGAGCATATCCTCTGGCACTTGGTTTACTCGCTCCGTTTGACAATTAGTATGAGGATGGTAAGCTGAGCTCCGAATCAACTTGGTACCCATAGATGCATAGAGCTGCTCCCACAATCAAGCAACGAATAAGGTTCCACGATCTGATATGATATTGCGGGGTACTCCGTGTAGGCACAGGATCCTAGCAATATACAACTCTGCATATTGCCGTACCACATATTTGACATTGACTGGAATAAAGTAAGCTGACTTGGTTAGTAAGTCGACTATAACCCAAATCGTGTCATGCTAGTGAAAGGTGAGAGATAATCCAACAATGAAATCCACGTTGATGTCCTCCCAGTTCATGGCTGGTATGCTCAAAGGTTGAACCTGACCGGCTGTCTTCAGATGGTCGGCTTTCACCCGCCGACACGTATCACATTCGGATACGTACTTTGCTATCTCCCTCTTCATCCGAGTCCACCAGAATTTCTTCTTTAAGTTTTGGTACATTTTGTTACTTCCCAGATGAATATAATACTTGGACAAATGAGCTTCACCCAATATCTTCTTCCAAAGTTCCACATTGCAGGGCACCACGATGCGGTCTTTAAACCATATGGTACCATCATCGTCACATCGGAAACACTTCATCTCCCCCTTCTTCATTCTTCGGCGAATGTGTGACATGCCCTTGTATTCCCTCTGAGCCTCTACAATATCTTCCCTTATGGTAGGAATGGGAGCTAGATCGTAGAGCGCCCCAAATGGAACCAAGTAGAGACTTGGCTCTTCTTCTTCCATCGAGGTGATGGAAAGATTATTGACATGGGACTTGCAACTCAGCGCATCTGCAACTACATTCACTTTGCCAAGATGGTAGTGGATCTCAATATCATATTCTTTGATCAATTCCAACCATCTTCGCTGCCGCATATTCAAGTCCTTCTGGGTGAAGATGTATTGCAAGATCTTGTGATCGGTGTAGAGATGCACTAGGTTGCCCAATAGATAATGTCTCCACATCTTAAATGCAAGTACTATGGCAGCGAGCTCAAGATCATGAGTCGGATAATGCTGCTCATGGGTCCGAAGCTGCCATGATCCATAAGCGATCACCCTTCTGTCTTGCATCAATACACAACCTTAACCAATCCTAGATGCATCACAATAAACATCAATTGACTTGGTTGTGTCCGGATGGGCTAATACCGGTGCTGTTGTGAGGTGTTTCACTAATGCTTGTAAACCTTCCTCACATTCCTTCATCCATACATACTTCTTCCCTTTCTTTAGAAGTTCTGCCATAGGTTTCGCTATCTTGGAGAAACTTGGAATGAACCTCCGGTAATATCCTGCTAAACTCGGGAAGCTTCAAACTTCATGTACAGACTTTGGAGACTACCACTTGAGTACTTGCTTAATCTTGCTTGGATCAACTGCAATCCCCTCAGCAGAGATGATGTGCCCTAGAAATGGCACTTGGCTGATCCAGAACTCACATTTGCTGAACTTAACATACAACTTGTGGTCTCATAATCGTTGAAGCACGACGTGCAAGTGTTGAGCATGTTCTTCTTCGGATTTTGAATACACAAGGATGTCGTCAATGAAGACCATGATAAACTTGTCCAATTTCGGCATGAACACTGAATTCATGAGATACATGTAATGAGCCAGTGCATTGGTCAATCCAAAGGACATGACAAGGTACTCATATAATATAACTCATCGAGAATGTCATCTTAGGTATATCCTCTGGTCAAATCCTGATCTGATGATACCCAACACGAAGATCCATCTTCGAGAATACCTTAGCACCCACCAATTGACCGAGCAGAATATCGATGCGTGTTAGTGGATACTTATTCTTGATCATTACAGCATTGAGTGGACGATAGTCCACACATAGTCTTAATGTCGTATCCTTCTTCTCCATGAACAATGCAGTACAACCCCAAGATGATGAACTTGGACGAATGAAACCCTTTTTCATAAGTTCCTTTAGCTGCTCCTTTAGTTCTGCAAGTTTCTTAGGTGCCATCTTATATGGCTTCCTCGAGATCAGCACTGTTCACGGTACAAGTTCAATCTTAAACTCGACATCTCTTTCTGGTGGCATACCAGGAAGATCCTCGACAAATACCTCTGGATACTCACATACGACTGGAATATCCTCAAGTTTAATGGCCTCGGTGTTGTAAGTAGTTGGAGTCACTCGAATAATACCCTCGAGAATGAGAGCTTGGGGAGGGTGGAGTGGAGAATTCAGATATACTCTCCGAGGAACAATGTCAATAATAGCACTATTGTATTGCAACTATGCCATTCCGAATATGACATCTAACTTCTGACTCTCCAGTATAATGAGAGAGGTAGGGTATATGTTCCTACCCAGGTTAAGAGGTACCCTATGGACCATCTCATTTGCTACTACTTGCCCACCCGGAGAACAAATCACATATGGGGTTTTTGTGGAAACGATAGGCAATTGATATTGAATGACATAAGACTTGCTAATGAAGTTGTGGTAAGCACCGGAGTTAAAGAGGATGACTACGGGATGACCATGGAGAGAGAACGTACTCGTGAGTTCGGGTGCGCCTTCCAGAATGTCCTCGATGGTGAGGTGGTGGACGTTGCTGGTTCTGGTGGCTAGCTTCTTGGGCTGGTTGCGGGGCTGGTCTGCCCCCTCGTGTGACGACTGTCCTCCGCCCTGCCTGTCCTGCGGCCAGTCGTGGGCGAAGTGGCCCGTACGACCACATGTGAAACATGTGTACGGGGTCTGACCGGCACGGAAGGGATGACGGAATCGCGGTGCACACGGTAGAGGTAGAGGTGCATGCAGAATCATCCCCTGCTGTTGGTGCAGACGAAAACTGGTGTTGTTGAACTGGCGACCACGAAAGATTAGTGGTCGTGATGGCGGCTGCCACCTCTGGCCGGATGGTGATCGATACACCCTTCAATACTTTTGAGGAGCACCACCTCCGCTGCTCTGTGGCGCACTCCTCTTCTTCTTGTCTGAGGACACCTCCCTAGCAGCGTACTCTTGTACGATCTCGGCATTGACAATGTCGTTGGAGCTGCCGCGATTGAACAAGGCAAGCTTGTCCTTCATCTTGGGGTTCAAACCCCGGTAGAAGCACTGACGCTTCCTATATTTAGTACTCACTTGGTCCTGAGCATACTGTGCAAAGTGGTTGAAGGTCTTGGAGTACTAGTAAGCACTCCTTACTCCTTGCTTCAGCTCCAAGAACTCTTGAAGCTTCCTCCTCATGATCCCGGGAGGTATAAGATATGCGCGGAATGCCTCCCGAAACACCTCCCAACTCACGACATAGTCTACTGGTCGTGCGGCGAGATAATTTGCCCACCACGCACCAGCAGATCCCTGCAACCATTGTGCCGCGAACAGGGTCTTCTGCTGTTCAGTTAATCGCAGCAGACTGAACTTTCCTTCTATGGAGCGGAGCCAATTCTCCGCCTCCAATGGTTCATCGACCTTCATGAAGTCCGAGTATGAACTCAAATGGGGCTATCGTGGACCCGCATCTGGTCTTCCCCCTTGACGGGATGAATGTTGAACCAAGGTCCGCAGCAACTCGGTTTGCTTGTCGCGCGAGCCGAGTACCGTGGCGAGAACCTCTACAAGACTCCTCGGAAGTTCAGGAGGTGGTGGTGGTGGAACTTGTTGCTCCGGTGTCGCAGCTTGCTCCCCAGTTGGAGTTTCGTCCTCACGACCATGATTCGAGACTCCCATCTTGGGCGTCAAACGCGTACGCACCATGCTGCATCCACATGATTTAAAAATCAGCAACATGTTTGTTTTTTCCTTCATTTATTTCATATTACAGTAGTGCGAATCTTGACAAGGAAATAAGTGCATAACATTTACATATATTGATAAAGTACAATCTTCATACAAGATATATTATCTCATGACCAATATTATAGTAGTGACCTCCAAAATGACGGACTCCCACTACGGAGGTGCATCTCTACTATACTTGGTCCCCATGAGATGTCATACACAGCTTGTCATCTTATACACACCCACTACTATTTATAATATGACACAAACATGGCCATAAAATAAACACGAACAACTACTAACTATATGTGGCCTAGTGATGGCAGAAGTGTTGCCCCATCCTACTCCGATACGCCCTCTTTGGTGTACTCGAGTATCTCAGGATCTTTTTCATCCTCGTCCTCAGGATTTGGTGCCACAGGTGCGGGTGCTGGATCAGGAGCTGCTGCCTCACCCGCCATCAATGATGTCACGGCAACTAATGATTGCACGTCAGCTTGAATAAGAAACATATTATAGTCTTCCAGTTCCTTTTGTGCATGCTCGCAACTGGCTTTCCAATCCTAAGTCTCCTCCCTGGATTGATCCCGTTCTTGAGTCACCGTACTCAACTGATCATCCAGCAGCTGCACCTCAAGTTGACTCGCCTCCAACATGCTTTCTCCGTGGTGTGTTTCCTGGTGAGCTTCCGATAGATCTTGAACAGCTCGGTGCCATTGATTCTCCTTAACATTTAAACATCGATTGAGAGGAGCAATCATGGCTCTAAGTGAGTCATTGGACCACTCAAAATGATCTCCTCGAATCATAGCCTGCTTCAGATCACCCTTCAATGCTAGCATGTTGTGTAAAGCTCATTTGACACAACGATGCTGCATATAACGCTAAGATTATCTTGGGTACCTCCTCAGGAATGTCATAAGCTGCACCCATTCAACTCACCCACTAATCACCAGCTCTACCGTCAACTAGAAAGAGCGCGAACAGGGTGCCCACCATATGATGATAATGGAGCTTGCAAAACCTCGCAATAGCAACACTCGTGGCAAAACACCACGTGTCTTCCAACTTAGTCCCTTTCACCTGGATGGAGAAAGGAGCCCATCCAATATATGGCGGACCAGCGGGCACATTGACATAGATGGTGCATCTTGTCACACCTCCATCATCGAATTCCCTGTCCCAATAGCTCGGTATCTCGCGATACCCGAACCGTTGAAGCAGCGCTATCAACAACTCCAGAAAACCTCTTCGAAGAGCACACGTCGCAAACACCCATCCATTCGGTAAGTGTACCATCAAATCCACCATCTGTGGAAAGGACATTTGAACAATGAAAAGGTTTCCAACTTCCAATAGATCAAGAAAAATTTAAAGCTGGAGTAGTAATCACAGTCTGTTCCAGCTGACCTTCCTGTAGAAGTTAAACATTTTCATACAGTAAATGTCAGGACCAGACGTGGGTTCAATACAGAAGTTGTAGTACACTTTACAAACTTTCCATATTGTACTCATACAGCTCCAGGTGAGCTAGGAAGTAGAATCTATACAGGTTTAAATTTGACCCAAGTTTTCTGGAAATTTTGATAGAACCTCCCCTGTATATGTAGTTATTTCCACAATTTATACAGGAATATCATAACTATATATCGAGGTAATGACCAAATAAACATTGTATAAAATCACGTTAACAATCCAGAAGTAAAATATTTCAGCCTTGAAAATATTTTTATACAGGTATAGCGCGCAAATTCGAAACTATGGGCAAACTGTTTCAAGTTCTGGTCTCCCAGAACCAAGTTTGCGACAATAGGAATTAAACACAGTTACACCGATATTCAGGCCATGAGTGCAATATAAATTTGATAGAGGTCTTCCCAAGCTTTCCATAAATGTATATATGTGACCATGCCACTATTCTATATTAAAAGCTATAGCTATCCAAACTTAACAGATAAACTGACTGGTTTTCACCAGCAGTCCTGCAGTTCACTGTTTTGAACTCAAATTTTGATTTGACTCAAATTTGAATCAGGAAACACATTGAATAAAAAATCGGTAGATCTCCTTCTTCCCTTTCCATATATGTATCACAATAAGGCAGAAGATTTTTCTACAACGAGTTATGGCAAAAATATAAGGACTGGTACAATGATACATATATGGAAAGGGAAGTTTCAACAGATTATCAAGCTTTTCTGCCTTGATGGGAAACAGAAAAAATGTACAGGTCTTCAAGAGCTTTCCATCCATATAGCATACCCCTATGTTAATTAACAAATAACCAAGATCGTAATCCAGGGAAGTTGAGCAAACTTCTGCCAGAATTTAAGAATCTTGGTTCTAACACTTTGTCGAGCCGATAACCAATGACACAAGTCCAGACATACCAGTAACTGATAGTTGGACTTCAAACACAATGCATGCATTCTGTCGCCGGGGATGGTCAAGTATAAAATTTGATACTGACTATACTACGTGCCTCCAAAGAAAATTCAAACCGGTATATCTGGATACGTTTTTAGGTGGCCGTAGTATCGTTCACTCACAAACGTGTTCTACACAGGTTGCTACCGTAGTCAGTGTAGCTGCAGAAGACAAACAATCCCCTGTCACACCTACACACCACAAGGGCAGTTCAGGGAAAACGATAGGCAGTCACGATACACGGATATATATTTGAAAGTAAATGCATACGACTCTGGTGTGAGTCGCCCTCGAGCGAAGTCATGTCTCGAGGTACATGGTTGTACTATGTCTGTACAACAAAGACTCCCACACAAACTGGCTTATACATGCTCGTGCATACGTGTTTCACATGCTCCCATAGAATATGAATAGTTCTAGAGACGCATACTATCGGGTTATCCACCACCCGACAGGGGCTCCCACTGACTTTGAAGCACACTGGGGTACTGTGTGTCATATGTTCTCATAAACATGGAACGATTCAGAGACTCATATTAACATTTCCATGCCAAGCCACGGAAATAATCACATGCTACCTCTCGCATGGAGAGCTTACCGCAATTGATCCGCTTGCGGTGGAGTACCTTACCTCTTACCTGACGTCAGAGCGTCGTTACAAAATATAATAACACATAAGTTAGTTTACCACCTTTATATCATATACTAATAATACTCCTTATAAGGGCATATAGCTAATTCCTCACCCATATAATCCTAAGTTTTCGAAAATATGCTCTTTTCAAGCACACTATTCCCAATGATGCTATGATACCATGCTGTGGGGACTGGGGTCCCGATATCCAAGGATCTCATTGGGTGGTGTCGTGCGATGAGACACCCAACAGTATACAAGAAAACAACGAGAATAAAATACAATACCAAGTCTTTATTTATAAACATAGTGGAAGTTTTACAATACTAAGCGAAAAGAAAAGTGACCTATACATCATAGTTACGCTCTCGGCACTAGCTACGCAAAAGCAAAGTCATCCATGCTCTGGATGCTTCACAGTAGCAACACCAAACTTACAGCAGCGTGTAGGGCTGCCACTCAGCTGTAAACCCTGGAGGTAGTGCAGCCTCATCATCGAACCCGTCATTAGTCGTGTAATCTGCAAAAACTTGTTAACTGCAAATGTGAGCTTAAGGCTCAACAAGACTAACCCGTCTCACTAGACATATGCAGGGTGAATACTAAGCATAGGTAAGGTAAAGCACTAAAGGACTCGCCTACAAGTGGATCCTTAGCTTTCAAGTTATTATTAGTAGCTTACAGTTTAATGAATGTAACTTTAGTGCACATATTCGACAGCAATCAAACTTCCAAAACAATTATAATTCAATACATCGTATTCTCCTGACTTCTTCAGTATTTACTACGTCACAGCGCAGAGAACAAGTGGTACTCTATTACCACGAGGGACGGTGATTGCAATCAGGACACACCCGGACAACACGGCACATACGCACTTTCGGAAGTGCCAGCGAGTACTTATAGCAGTACCTACATAAGACTTCAGTACTAGTTGTATATGGGCACCATTCACCAAACACTCGAATGCCGAAACGGTCGATTCGTCACGGGCTGGAGGTCCCTGCGTGGGGCATACTCTGACGTGCCCACCAGCTGATTTACACCTTGTTGCCCTCAACCTATGCCTATAAAACAGAACGGTATGCCTCGACAAACCAGTATCAAGCTACGTCAGTTTGCTAGAGCCCATTTCTCTAGTATGTCGCCGGTACAATTCAAGCTTGTCCAGCAGGGCCGCACACGGATTGGTCCTCAATCGACACAAGCAGGGCACGCACGTGAGACCACGTCTCGCTGCATCCTACCCGCTGTTCGGTCTCAATTTTTTATTCATAAACCATTTCTTGATCCAATTCATCCCGTGTGGTAAAACCATATCTCGCAAGTAGATTCCAACAACTCGACTTCTACCAGATTCGTATGAACATAAGCATGGCAGTACAGGATGTAGACCTACCCAATACTCCATGGGATTTGTGGGTCATGCAAGTGGATGTCAAACATCTTAAACGTAATGCA
This sequence comes from Tuctoria greenei, assembly GCA_036927565.1. Taxonomy (NCBI): domain Eukaryota; kingdom Viridiplantae; phylum Streptophyta; class Magnoliopsida; order Poales; family Poaceae; genus Tuctoria; species Tuctoria greenei. The sequence continues at coordinate 69,603,808 of JAYESD010000008.1, forward strand.
CAAACATCTGAAGACGTAATGTGAATGAAAACTGCAAGGACACTGTAAGGAACTTAAATGCAAACCGGGGATTTCCTAAAAACGAGTCTGGGTCCAAGTTAGTCTCCAGCAGATGGACTTCCAAGGCTTCCGGCTGCTCCTTAACTTCAGTTACTACACAATATGCATATACTATATATGAATGACTTTCAAAATAAATAATATGTTTAAGGTCACAAGCTAATATCTTGTGATCAAAATAAGATAATGATCTTAATTGGTTTTGGAACTTTTATGGTAGATATTAGGGACTATAATGGAGACTCTTGCAAAGAACAGGAGATGATCAAGGAAGTTTGTTGTCTCTAAAAATTATGGCAAGCAATAACCTTCTCTGAATTTTCGTTGAAATTCTGGAGGTCTATCATGGCTACCAGTGATTGTAACATAGAGAGGGGGTCTCACTGCTTCTAGGAAAATTTGTTTCACAATTTTCGAAGCTTCCTACAGGGAGAATTTCTGAAATGTTTTATATATTTTCAAATATTTTTCAATTACATAGGGATTTGGAACACTGATCAACCGAGTAAATGAAGTCCAGTGACCATGATAATTTTTTGGGGGATCAAGTGTATTATTAAGAGTGTCCTGACAAAATTGGGAATTTTCCAATTAGCAGAACAGGAGTAATTAATTTCCCAAATTGTTAGTTCAAAGGAATTAATTATGAAAAATTTGAGAGTTTCATGTCCAACAAATTGCACCACTGCAAATTTTAGATTGAGATGACTATACCAGAATCTATTTGGAAATTTTTGAGAAAATCTACTAGGAGTAATGAATTTTAGAAGTTTAATAGAATCCTCAAATTATTTTCCAATTGGAAAATTTTAAATAATGTGGCCGGGTCCACTGGTTTAAAATCAACCAATCGCAGCTGGGCCATACAGGGGCCATAAGGTTCACCCGCGCAGCTGTAAACGATCCAGAGCCACAGCCAATTCGCGCGCTCGCACGCGTCGCTGACAAGAGGGGCCCGCGGTCATCTTCTACCTCTCGACGCGCGACGCGGCCGCGACGGCGCTGCGCCGGCGAGCTCGCCAGTTCCCATTTACCGGTCTCTTCTCTCCTTGCCACCTACCGCCTAACCGTTTTCCAGGGTGCTGAGCATGACGGAGGGTTCGCCAAACGCCGGCGATTCCCGGAACACTGTGCGGACGGCGGCGGCGGAGCTAGGGTTTCGGCGATGGCCGGAATCGCTCGAAAAATGGTGCGAGAAGCTTGGGGAAAGGATAGAAACGTTCCTAGGAGCGTGGGAATGATGATTTTGAGGTGCAAAAGCCGTGGAATAGTCGGCAACGACGAGTTCGACGGCGTGCCGACGGTTTCTTTATGGCGGCTAAGAAAACCGGCGTAATATAGCCATTCCTCGATGATTCTTTCTGATTTTTGTTCATACAGAACCATAATGAAGCTAGCAAACTAATATGTAACTGGATTAAATGATAGTTACATTTAGAATACAAATTGCAAGGTGAACCTAGTAAAAGCGTTTAAAGCATGCCAAAAAGGAAAAGAGGATTTCATGCTCGATAAAGGATTAACCTACGAACGGTTTTTACTGTGAGCAAGGTGGTGTCCTGGCGCTCCATTTATCTGTTGGCATCAAAGCGCGAAATGGCCTGGGCTGCTGGAACCACGGTGGACAGAGAGCGACGTCCTCGGCAGCCCAATGATGACGACGGCGGAACTTCAAAATACGGGCCAAACAAGGAACAACACGGTGAGCTAAAGGGTGTGGATGGTAGAGCATAGTCTTGGCATCATGTTTGCTGTTTGCATCGAAGAGAAATAAGTCAATGAGGAGGCGCTCATCGGAGAGGAACGGAGGCGGCAGTGCTCTGCTTCGCGGGAGGGAAGAAAAAGTGGCGGCGCCGCTGTCCTTGTCGATGCTGTGAAGAAGGGACCAGGGGGGATAAGGAGGACGTAGAGGTGCTTTCAAGCTGGCATGCAGCTCCCCAACCAAACGTGATCCAAAAATCCTAGATTTTTGTGGAGAGGCCAATTTAAATATGGAGATTCAGATTCTGAAATTGGATTTCAAATTTGGACAGTTTTCATGTGAAATTCAAATTCAAGTTTGAATTTGACTAGAATTTGCTAAGCATCTCAAATAAAATAGCAAATGGAATTCAAAAATCTTGAAACATTGCAGGAAGGCTATTTAGAATATTATGAGGCCATGGAAAAGGTATATCCTCAGATTTGAATATTTTTACAGGGCCTAAATGTACAGTAGCTGTATTCAAGGTTTGAAATAATTTGAATATATTTAGTAATGCATAGTGTTTTGCCGTAGCAAATTTCTATTCAATAAATTCTAAAATCTGCAGAAACGTCACTTGAATTATCCTAGGGTCATTGGTGAAGTCCATCACTTATGTTAATAAAATTTAAGTATGAGTGAAAGAAAGATTCTTGATGATATCAAGTTCATGAGTACAACCATAATTGATCTCCACTATGGTTGATAACAAACTGGTACTGAACTTTATATTATGGAAAAAATGGGATTTACATAGGTGTGGTTCCCAGAATAAGTTCAATCTTGAACACGATGTCCCTATCCGGTGGCATACCCGGAAGGTCGTCGGGAAACACATCCGGATATTCACGGACCACACAAATGTCCTCAAGTTTTGTGGCTTTCGTATTGTATGTGGCTGGAATATCTTGGATAAAAGGCGGTCTAGAATGACAGTGTGTGGTTCATGTAGTGGAGAGTTTAAATGGACCACATGTGGAATGATGTCGAGAACAGCACCATGACGGTGTAGCCACGACATTCCTAAAATGACATCAAGCTTCTGACTCTCTAATATAACTAGAGAAGTCGGATATAGATTTCCACCCATCTCAAGTGGTGCTCGATAGACCATCCTATCGGCTGCTACTTTCCCACCCACAGAGCAAATCAAATATGGACATTTGTGGGAATGATAGGTAATTGATATTTTATGACATATGATTGTCTAATGAAATTATGGGTGGCGCCGGAGTCAAATAATATGACTACGGGATTTTGGAGTAGAGAAAATGTACCCGCAAAGACGGGTTCGCCTTCCGGCACGTCTTCGATAGCTAGGTGGTGGATGTTGCCGGGTTTTGCTGCTGGTTTCTTGAACTAGTTGCGGGTCTGAGCTGCACCCTGATATGGTGGTTGACCGCTGCCTTGTCGCTGTTCGGGGCAGTCCCTTGAAAAATGCCCGACACGGCCACACGTGTAGCACGTGTATTGTGTCAGGTTCCCGCCAAGCTGTGGACGGAATTCCGGTGCACGTGGTGGAGGTGGATACGCACACAGGACCATCCTTTGCTGCTGCTGCTTCTGTGGAAATGACGGTCGGAAACGCGGCACGTTGAAAGAACGACCGCAGAATTGCTGCGGTCGCGCCGGTGGCTGCCATCGGTGACCGAATGGTGAGCGATACACCACATGGTACTTCCGTGGACCACCACTGCAGCTGCTCGATGGCATGCTCCGTTTACTCTTATTAGAAACGAGCTCGCGCTGAGCGTCCTCCTGTACAATCGCGGCATTGACGATGTCGTTGAAGGTGCCGCGATTGCATTGTGCGAGCTGAACTTTCATCTTGGGGTTCAAACCCCGCAAGAAGGTATCTCGCTTCTTGTCCCCTGTTCCCACATATTCTTATGCGTACTACGCCAAGTGATTGAATGCCGTACTACGCCAAGTGATTGAATGCCGTACTACGCCAAGTGATTGAATGCTCGGGAGTATTCATGAGCACTCCTCCCGCCTTGCTTCAGCTTCGAAAATTCCTGAAGCTTTCTCTTCATTATACCAGGAGGTATATGGTAGGCGCAGAACACCTCCCGGAATTCGGTCCAGGTGACCACATGAACAGCCGGCAGTGACGAGATGTAGATCGCCCACCAAGCACTGGCGGGTCCCTGAAGCTGTTGCACAGCGAACAGCGCTTTCTGCTGTTCGGTGCATCGTAGCTGACCAAACATTGACTCGAGTGTGCAGATAAAGTTGTCTGTCTCCAGAGGCTCCTTGGCCTTTGTAAAGACTGGTGGATGCGTCACCAATAAGTCCATGTACGGACTCTTTTGGAGCTGGTGTTGCCCATTGTCTTGTCACCCCCCTTGACGGGACAAATTCTGCACCAACATCCGCAGCAACTCGGTTTGCTCATCGCCCGAGCCGAGCACTGTGGCCCGAATCTATGCGAGAGTCTGTGGAGGTTCATGTGGTGGTGGTGGAGGAGCTTGTTGTTGCGGTGTCGTGGTTTGCTCCCGCGTCAGAGATTCATCCTCATAACCCCCACTAGAGCCTCCCATCTCGGGCGTACAACGTGTACGCACCATTCTGCATCCACATGATTTAAAAATCAGCAACATGTTTGTTTTCTTCATCCATTTTATACCATAGTATTGCAAGTATTGAGAATGTGATAATTGCATAACATTCACATATATTGATAAAGTACAAACTTTACACAAGATATATTATCTCATGACCAAGTTTACAGTAGTGAACTCCAAAATGGCGGACTCCCTCTACGGAAGTGCATCTCAACTATAGTTGGTCTCCATGAGTCGTCATACACGCCTTTTCATCTCCTACACACCCACTACTCTTTATAATATGATACAAACATAACTACAAAATAGACACGAGCAACCACTAACTATACGTTACCGTGAGATGGCAGTAGTGTTGCCCCGTCCTACTCTAATGCATCCTCGTCGACGTACTCGATTATCTCAGGATCTTCCTCCTCAAAATTTGAGAGCACCTGCTCGCCCATGTTCAGCAACATGTCATGAGCCGGTGGATACATGACTGGGTGTGGCAAGTGTGCTTCAGCCTCCAACAAGGAATCCTGAAGTTGGCCTGCGTCAAACTGTGAATTCAGAGCTTCTTCTACGGCTTCATCTCGTGCCTCGGTGACTACCAACAGCTGCTCTTGCTGTTTCTGCACCACCAAGTGACTCACCTTCAATTAACCACGGGCTTGCTGCAGCTCGTTGCGAGTTTGCCGCTGTTCGGCGCGAGCCTTCCACAGTCTAGTGTGAGTGTGATGCAGCTGATTCTCGCATGGATTCAGCCGGTGATTTGTCGGAGCCAGGAATGAATGTAGGTTCTCATCGATGTAATCAGGAGCGTCACCCCGTTCAATTGTTTGCCTTAAGGCTTCGACCTGCTGCAGATTGATTGCACTCTTCGTAATAACCACCATGTTGGATGCAGCGGCATGAGAGGTATCAACCATATGACGTTGCCACTAAGAACCAGCTGCACCACAAACCGGGAGAAGAACAAATTGTGTCCCAGCCATGGCATCTTGATGAAGCTCGCAAAGCTTCATAAGTGCTTTGCCCGCTGCAATGGCCCACGTGTCCTCCAAATGAGCTCCCAGGGTGGTGACCGAAAAAGGAGCCCATCCATAAAGACGCGGACTAGCAGGGACGTCGACCAGGACAGTGCATGACAGTAAGCCTCTGTCAACTGTCTCTTGACCCCAATAGCCTGGCATTTCGATGAAGCCAAACTGTTGGAGCACTTCCCGTAGCATGACCGGGAAGCCCGGACGGTTGGCGCACGTGGAGAACACCCATGCGTCCGGCAACAACATCACATCCGCCATATATAAAAGAAGTATTTGAATGAATCAAATACTCAAATACAACAAACTTTGTTGATAAGCACATCATGGATGTGACAATGGAATTACGAAAGTGAATTCAAATTCAAACGCCAAATGAAACATAACACTGGAATTCAGTCTCAGTTTTTGTTCATTCTAACAGTCTGGAGAAATATGAAATATTCATCCAGTTATAGGCACATTCAGGACTCGAGTTCGACTACAAAGTTGTAGTACACTCAACGAGCTTTCCATAATGTATTTATTTGCCTTCAGAAAATTTTTTTATAAGGAGATATGATTTTTGAAATTTGACAAAGTTTATGGAAAATTTTTGACAGCACCTACTTTGTCTAAGGCTGATTTTGTCCACAATTTTCCAGATAGAAAATACGCAAAAATCATAAATTACAAAATTGTTGCATACATCCTCAGGATTACAGAAATGTATTACATGAAGTCATTCATCGATTCTACTAAGAGATATGATCAAGACAGTGACAAGATACAGAAACTTTCCTGTCTCTGTCCAGATTTATCAGAGTTTGGAAATTTGAACTTTTCATTAGTTTACAGGGGGGGGGGGGGGGGGGTACTGATCTAGAGTTGAACATAAAAGTTTTATAGGACTCTCTAAACTTTTCAACCATGTATGGAAGACTTTCAGTTGTGAATTATATAGGAAGTTATGCTATTCCAAACTTAGTCAATTTTCCACTGGACGGGGTCCCACGTCTTTGCATATAGCTGCACCAGTAGGGGGCGCATCTGGTTATGTCCCACCCGACGGGGGCTCCCACTAATTTCGAAGCACGCTGGGGTACCGCATGTCATATGTTCTCAGAAACATGGAGAGTTTCAGAAACTCGTATCAACTTTTCCGTGTGAAGCCATGGAAACAATCACATGCTACCTCTCGCATGATAAGCTTACCGCAATTGATCCGCTTGTGGTGGCGTACCTTACCTCTTACGTGACATCGGAGCATCATTACAGAACATAATAACACATAAGTTAGCTTCCCACCTTAAGTAACTAATATTATAATACACCTTATGTGGTCATAGTAACAAATCCTCACACAACTACTTCTAAGTTTTGAAAATAGGCTCTTTTCGAGTGTGCTATTCCCAATGCGGCTCTGATACCAGGCTGTGAGGACTGGGTCCACACATTCTAGGAATCGCAGAGGGTGGTGCCATGCGATGTGGAACCCAACAGCACACACGAAAAGAATACGACAAAATACAAAGTTTTATTTATATAAACAGCGGAAGTCTTTTACAATACTTAATACACAGCGGAAGTAATACTCATGGCTAAAATCTCAACCGAGCTATGCAAAAGTGCAGTCGTCCAGCCCGATGACACTACACACTAGCAGCACACAACAATCTCTGTGGCGTGCAAGGCTCCCACTCGGCTGTATACCCCGACGGGGGCATCGCCTCATCTTAGGGCCCTTCCTCATACATCTCACTTGCAAACAACTTAATATAGCAACCGTGAGCATGAAGGCTCAGCAAGACTTAACCTTCTCCTCTAAACATGGAACTCTATGTGCAGGGATGTTTAACATAGGAATAGATATAGCAGTAAATGACTCGCCTACATGTTGATCCTTAATTTCAAGTTGTTAACAGTAGCTTAAAGTTTCAACACAATTAACTTTAGTGAGCATATTCTATATCAATCATTGTTGCAAAGCAATTGTAATTTAATACATCATATTATCCTGACTTCTTCAGTATTTACTACGTCACGGCACAGTGAACAAGCGGTACTCAAATAATCGTGTGCGACTGTGATTGCGATCAGTAGACACCCAGATAACACGTCACATACACCCATTTTGAAAGTGGAGCGAATCACACTTCAATACTATGTTGTATGCAATAACCTTTTAAAGGAAACAAAAATGTTGAACCGATCCTTCTATAACGGGCAGGAGGTCTCCGCGCAGAGCATCTCTATGCCCGCCGGTTGATTTACACCTTGCTGCCCTCAACCCACTCCTATAAAATGCTAGGGTAAGCCTCGACACCCATGTTAACCAATTATATCGGTTTCCTGGTTTCCATATAGCCAGTATGCAACCGGTACAGTTCAAACTTGTCCAGCAGGGCCGCACACGGATCGGTCCTCAATCGACACAAGCAGGGCTATGCACATGAGACCACGTCTCGCTGCATCCTACCCGTTGCTCAGTCTCAAATTCGTATTCATAAACCATTCTTTGATCAAATTTATCCCGTGTGATAAAATCCTATCTCGCGTAGATGCCAACTACTCGACTTCTACCGGATTCCTCACTCGACTACTTCTAAGTTTTGAAAATAGGCTCCTTTTGAGCGTGCTATTCCCAATGCGGCTCTGATACCAGGCTATGAGGACTGGGTCCACACATTCAAGGAATCGCAAGCTGTAGACCTACCCAATACTCCATGGGATTCGTGGTTCATGCAAGTGGGAGTAACAAGCACCTTAGCCCTAATGCACAAAACTCATCCTAGACATAAGTGATACAAATATAAACTTTGAAATTGCACTTAAATGCAAATTGGGGTTTGCCTGGTTCTGAGTCAGAGAGAAAGTTAGATTCTGGGAGGATGCTGTCCAAGGCCTCCGGCTCCTTCTCGATCTCGGTCACTATATGATATGCAATATATATAGTACATGAGTGATATTAAACTTTATAAAAGACTTTCTGAATACTGGTAAGGTATGCAAATGATTTTAGTTTTCTTTGGGATTTTTACAGTGGATACTAGGTTCTATGAGGAAGATATTGACAAAAAGTTTGAGATGTTCAAGGAAGCTTGTTGTCTCTAAAATTCCATCAACTAAAATCCTTCTCGGAAATTTGGTTGTAATTATGGAGCTTTGTCATGGCTAATAGTGGATGATCATGGTAGAGGAGGTCTCACTAGTTCTAGGAAATTTTGTTTCATATTTTTCTGAGCTTCCTACAGGCAGAAATTGATTTTACAGGTCTGGGGAAAATTCTGGAAATGTTTCTGTACGTTTCACAATTTGAAACATGGATTCACCCAGTAATTTAAGTCCAATGAACTTGAAATTTTAAATGGAGATCAAGTGTATTCTTAGAAGTCTCCTGGCCAGAATTGGGAATTTTACAATTAGCAAAATAGAGGTAAATAATAACCCAAGAAGTTAGCTGAATTGAATTAATTATTGAAATTCTGATACTTTTACGTCCAACAATTAGCCCCACTGCAAAGTTGGAATCAAGGGGAGTCTACCAGAATTTATTTGTAATTATTTGGGCAAGTATGCTAGGAGTAATTGAATTTAGAAGTTGGCTAAAATTATGGAATTATTTGGAAAGGAAAAAGATTTGAATTAATCAACTAAGCCCCACTGTTTAAAATGATCCAATCACAGCTGGGTCACACGAAGGGCTACGGGGTTAAACCGTGCAGCCGCACAAAATCCTGTGGCCACAGCAGATCTAAGGAGAGGGAAATAGAGGCTGACACACGGGGCCCACGGGGTCGTCTTCAACCTCGGGTGCGCGACTCGGCCGTGGCGTCGCTGCACCAGCGAGCTCACTGGCTCGGCTTTCCCGGCCATTACCCCTTGCCAAACTCTCAGCCTAACCATTTTTCAAGGTGTTAAGCACTATGGGAAGGTCGTCGACCGCCGGCGATGGCCGGAAACCTGCGCGCGACAGCGGGGGCGATGTCTAGGGTTTTGGCCATGTCGAAACTTCACATCCACGGCTCCTGGAATCATGAGGGAGATGATTAGGATGTGCAAACGCCGTAGAACGGCCTACAAATGCAATCTTGATGGCGAGCCGCGGTGTTTTTCAAAGGCGATGAGAAAAACTCAACATACTCAGTCTGTGCTCGATTATTTTCCTCGATTCTTGATCTAGGTGATGCGCCTAGACATGTAGAAGATATCTCCTAACTGGATTTGATAGTACTTGTGCATAGAAACTGAATTGAATCGATTACCTAGCTTGATGTGTAAACTTGTGTCGAGACAGAAATGAGAAATACTCGCTCGATAAAGGATGAAAAGGTTTGCGGTTTTCACCATGAGCTAGGTGGTGTCCTGGCACTCTTTTCTTCTGTTTACGTCGACACATGAAACAGCCTAGTTCATCGGCGTCACGGTGGACAGAGGATGATGTCCACAGTGGCTCGACAGTGGCGTCCGCGAAACATTGAAATACCGGGGTATCAGCGAAGTAAACAACGGGGGAATTGTATTAGAAGCTAGATAAGATTGTTGCGCTACTTTTTGGTGCTTGGAGCTTGATCAACTGAGGGCTAACATGGAGGCATGAAGCCACGAACTAGGCGGCGGCAATAATGGCGACAGCGCTCGGTTTTCACTAGAGGGCGACGAAATGCGTCGGGGAGAAGCAACAGGGGGTTAAGTAGGGCGGAGAGAGAGAGAGTTTGGCCACGCAGCTGCCTGCTTGCATGCAAGAAATAACGGTGGAGCCTTCTCCCGGCATTGAAGCGCGGGGACAGCAGGGAAACAGAGTGCTCTGTTGGTTCAGGGGCAGGGAAGGCTGACCAGCGGGTCCCACAGATGCCTCGCCCTCATCCACTCTCTGTTTCTTCAATTCTCCCACCAACAATTGTCCAAACATGCTATTTTTTTGTGGAGAGGCTAGATAGAATATGTAGAATATGATTCTGAGATCAGATCATTAATTTGACCAAGTTTAATTGGAGTTCAAAATTTGAATTTGAATTCAAATGGTATACAATGGAGCCACTGAATTAAATAGCAAATATGCTTCAAAAATTTTGAAACTTTGCAGAGAAGCTATTTGACATATTTGGAATTTAATGGCGAACTCAGATTTTTATTTTCGCAAAATTTGAACAGGAGCTAATTTGATTTTTTTTAATTCCTTCTATTGAAGCTTGAATTGGTTTAATTTCTTTGTTTCCATTTTCATTTCTTTTTCCCATTCAAATTTTAAATTGTCATTTCAGAACTTTGCACTCTAAATTTTAAATTTCAGAACAAATGGTATCAGAGCCGACCCTCGCGGTTTCACGGGTGCGTACGGGTAAGAGATGTGGGTAAGTACGCATGACGCGTGGGTCCTCTAGGAGAGACACGGTATGGTACATGTGCCAGTAACGAACGTATGGACGTGGTCAAGGGTGGACGTTCCTGCCTTGGGGGTTGACCGACGAGGACGTCGGTCTTCTAAGGGGTGTGGATTGTGACATCCTAGCTCAAGGTTTAATAGGATTGATAGAATACTCATACCACCAAGGTATACCTTCTTTTACAGAAGCTCACCTCCAAAGAACTCTAAGGTTAAGTGTGCTTGGCCCGAAGCAATTTGTGGATGGGTGACCGACAGGGAAGTCTTCTCGGGTCACAAGTAAGGACAAAATGCGCAAAAAAAGACTATTGTTGGTCTATGGGGCTAGTCTGTGATCCTAGAGAGCTGCCAGAAGTAACGACCGTCAGGCCCGTAGTGGCTGGGGTGTTACAGCCAAGAGCCTACATCGTAGTCGATCGTGGAGGATTACAACGGACGGATATGGTTGTCACCACCTACTGCTATCTCTACAACTCGTGGACTATGAGATAATCAAAGGTAATGTCAAGCATAGACACCACGCCTACGATATCGATTACTTCCCTAATCTCTCTAGCAAAGACTATGACCTCTAAATGAATAGAGCAATGAACGAACAAGCAACTAAGGAATTAACTTCCTTGAATTAAATAAATTAACTCAAATGGAAATCATGTATGTTACTTGAGATTGAAAGAACTGTCATGCTACAAAGGTGGAGAGGGTTCGACAAGCCCGAACCCTATCCTTAAATGGAAGAAGCCTGACAAGCCGGAGCCTTCTCCTCCTCCTCTTTCTCACTCTCTCCGTATTTTCTAAGCGCATAGGAAGTGCTACACCTTTGGAGTGGAGTACTATACTCAAGCTTTTGGTGTGTGGAGTGGGGGAGTCCCTACCCCCTATTTATACCCTCCAAAGGTCTAGCGCCAGAAAAGGTGAGGGAGTCAGTCGCCATCGTGATGTCCAAGCCATGAGGAGGCAACACGTGGCAGTTGACCACGTTTGGCGCGTTTACCTAGTCGGTCGAACTGGCATTTTGGCCAACTTTAACGCGATGTTTTTCTTCTGTGAGACTGTTTTGTGGGCCCCCATCATGGGTATGGGCGATTCCTTTAATTTTAGTTGGTTTTCTCCTCCAAGTGGGCCCAAGAATCCTCGTGCTTGCTCCTGATTGGTCGAAAGGTGTGTTTCTTGGATTCGTCCCATTTAATACCTCTAACTATGGGCATAATTCACCAGCATACACAATTGCACCAACACTTGTGGAGATAGTGTAACACCCTCATTTTCATCCATCATGAATTGCATACATTATTAGACATATTTAATATTAATCCACACAAAAAGAAACAAATTTAAAATGAATTTAGAGTAAAGCCGCACTTAAAATTTTTGAGAATGCGGACTAGTCTGGATTTGGTGCGGACTGGTCCGATTTCTCTCTGACATCGCTCGGATAGGTCCGTTTTCATGCAGACTACATCGGGTTTTTGCCTTTGTACATTTTAGGACTTGTCCGGTCCCGTGCGGACTAGTCTGGTATCCCAATTCCTTGAAACTTCGCCAAGTCCCTAGACTGGTCCGAACTTGTCCGACATCTAGCAAACTTGTCTGTTATCCCTCTGACTAAAATCGGACTTGTCCAGTTTTGGCCAGACTTGTCTGATTTTCCTTTAACCATGTTCGGACTTGTCTGATATAGTCCGGACTTGTCCATTTTCGCCTCTGTCAATCTTCGGACTAGTCCGGCCTTCTGCGGACTTGTGCGGTCAATCGCGATTCCATGTTGATCTTCTGTCCCACAATTTGTTTTTAAGTTTTATCTTAAGTGGACCTAAGGATGTCGTGTCTAACTCTTTTTGGAGCCCATGTGGGACCACACACTGCCCTCTACCCACCCCAAAAATCCTACCTCTCCACCTCTATATAAATAACCCCACCCCTTGACTTTACATCCTTTTGCTTCAATTGAAAGACCACAAACACTAGTTCGCGGGTAGCCGCCACCAAGGAGGGAGAAGGAGATCCCGAGCAAGAAAAAGAAGAAGAGGAAACGAAAGAGGATCAAGATCTCCATCTAGTTTTCGTTCTTCATCAACAATTCACCATCAACTTTTCTTCATCAACCCTAGATCGTCAAGATCCAAGTGTTTCTTCCAAAACCCTTGATTCATTGGAGTCCTAAAAACCTAGTACACCTTATACTCTCTATTTCTCATGTGAATTCAACCTTGTTTCTCCAAATTCATGATGATCTGGAAAACCCTAGTTCGCTGTTTCTGCGAAGGGCAGACTAGTCCGGCCCTGCAGCGGACTAGTCCGATTTTGCTGTATGTTTCCTGCTAAATTAAATCTTAATATATTTGAATCAACTCCAAACCAGTCCAAACTTGTTAAAAGCTATTAGAACTAGTTAGTGAACATTATTAACAACTTATTAACTATTTTTACTTCACATTTGCATTAATCATGCATGTCATGACATATTGAATAATACATGTGCACTTATTGATTGTGATTCTTGTCTTGTATGTTTATTGCACGGATTAGATGGATTTGAGCTAGAGAGTGCTGCGGGGGATCTCCAGCACCAGGAATTTGAAGACCTTGACCCAAACCAAGCCGAAGAGCAAGGCAAGTGTCCTTCAACATATTGACCCTGTTTCTAAAATAAATGTTTTGTTTGCAAAACTGTATGCTCGTGTCAATTTGATGGAAATCCTATGATAGGAACTTTACTAGTTTTGTTTGACCACCCTTGTCACCCGGAATACATGGTAGAGAGTCGGTAAAGACTTTTTACCTTTTTGTTTCGCTTAATTAACTGGGATGGGAAAACAACTATACCATTTAATCATGCATTAATGAGATTATGGTTAATATGAACTAGTTAATATGACATGGTAATGGGTGATGTAAGCAAGCATGGTATGTGGATGGGTTGGAAGTTATGGTAGTTTGGCTTGCTTTAGATCTATGGATCATTCGTGGAGTGACCATCCAGGATTTACAGTGCCAACACGAGGCCAAGTATGGGTGCGGCGTAGCTAATTTATTAGGGTATTGCAAGTTTTGCAGGGACCATTTGGCACAACGGGGGACGGGAGTCGGATTGGGTTTGGATATGGTTGGCGGGACTCCCTGGGATGCGGACGACACAAGAGGAGGCCCTTGGTTGAAGATGTGCTTAGTTGGAGACATCGCCACCAGTGAAACCTCAGTGGGTCCGTACATGCTAGTAGTCCCTTTGTAAAGGCTATTTTTTGATCTCTTGGCCACACACCTAAGGAAGTATGTGACGGCATAATAGCGGTTCCTTAGTTATCGAAAGGTGATGAATTCATGAACACATGGGTAAAGTGGTACAAACTCTATAGAGTGTTTAAAAACTATCAATATAGTTGTGCTCCCGATCATGAGCAACCTGGACCCTCACATGATTAGAATGAAATTGGGGTTTGGTTATGGTTTTGGTATTGGGATTGTTATGGTTGGTTATGGTTGTGGTTATGAATTGAATTATGATAGTTGGACATGGATGATGATGATGGTAATAATCTGGAATATGGATGATGGTAATGGAGTATGGATTGTTACTATGATGACTTAATGGTTTATGATGGGTTTATTTCACATAAGTACAATACATTGCTTTTCAAATGTTTTAACGTACTTTTCAACACTTAGCCTTTATTATATTCGACATTTGAATCAGCTACATGTCATTCTTTTCACACTTGCTGAGTACGACATGTACTCAACCTTGCAATTCCTCCACCAACAGTTGCAGGTCAGAATTGGGAATATAACAGTGATAATGCGGAGTTCTAGGCCGTGTCTGCCGTAAGCTTTGCATGTGGTGTTTATTGGAGCTGCGTTATACCCTTATTTCTTAGCTGCTTAGTTGCTTATTTAGTTATTTCCGCTGTATTAGTTCAAACTTGTCATTAATATTCATTAGAGCTTGTATTCGAGGATATTCTAAACTCTATAATAAAAGTGCTTATTTAATCTAGTTCTGTGGCAATTTTTTGTATGAACTTTTGTCAATGCACTAGTGTATGTGTGTTGAATGTCCTGGGCACACATGTGTTCACTTGGTTCATTTTCAGAACTGGGTGTCACAAATTGATATCAAAGAGAGGTTGACCGATAGAATGGACAACTTAGAGCATATAGGAGCACTCCGTCATTGATGTGTTTTTGCTTGGTGTGCAGATTGCTTTGTATTGCTGCTTGTGTGCTTAGTAGAGGATTTTGGGATGCTTTAGCATTGCCATGTCCACATAGGCTAGTATAGATAGTTGCTTAGTTTCATATCCCTTGATGCATATAGTTGGGGACGTTTTCTAAATTCTTATTTCTTGCTTTTCTTCATATGGTGAGAACTCGCAACTAGAGGGATGGCAACGATGAGGAAGAGAACAATGGGGCACCTCAAAACAACAGTGAACAAGGACCTGCCCAGGGAGCTATCAACCTTGAGCAGCTATTGGCTATGCAAAACCAGCTCATGCAGACTATGATACAAAATATGGGACAGCTGCAGGCTGGCAACAACAACAATCAGCCTCACATGCCTCCACCGCAACCCACACCGCCTCATAACCGGTTGGGAGAGTTTATAAGGACCAGGCCACCAACCTTTGCTCAAGTTGCTGACCCTATGGATGTTGATGGTAATTTAGTGATCGGGAGAAGGTGCTATTCGCATCTCATCAACTTGTTGGAGCAGCTGTCGATTGGTGGGATTCACTATGCAACGCCCATGAGAACCATGAGAGGATTACTTGGGCTGAATTCAAGGAGAGCTTCTATTCTCATTATGTGCCCCAGGGTGTTATGATTTGAAGTGTCAAGAGTTTGAAAATCCGAGGCAAGGAAGATCGAGTGTGGGTGAATACCTCAGCAAATTCATTCAACTCTCAAGATATGTGTCTGAGGATGTGAGTCGGGTCAGCCGGAAACAATACTTGTTCATGAGGGGCTTGAAAAATGAGATCCAACTACAATTGTTGAATTGTGATTATGCCAACTTCCAGAAGCTAGTGGAGAAAGCAATTGTTTTGGAGAATAAAGTCCATGAGATGGAGCTACAAGAGGAAGGTGCCATATCAAGGACAACAACAAGGAAGTAATGTGCGCCCTCGCTTTGCACCACCCAATGCGCCATATTACAGTTCCACTACTTCGTTACAGCGCCCTGGTTATGCACTGCGCCCAGCTCAGTTTGTGCAGCAACGCCATGTCATGCAAGCACCTTGGCCTCCAATGCCTTATGCACCTCATGCCAACCTTCCTAGTGCAAATGTTCAGAGTCAAGTTCGTCCCAATAATTCTGGTGCAGTTAGGAAGTGCTATACATGTGGAGAAGCAGGACACTTTGCACATCAATGTCCTAAGTCAGTCCTTGGTCAAGGAAGCAACGCTCAAAGACAAAACTCAAGACCCAATGGAGGACAGCGCAAGGGAACCGTGGACAGCAGAATTTTGCTTATGACAATGTGAACCATATCTCTACGGAGGAAGTGCAACAAGCGGATGACGTGGTCATTGGTATGTTTCTCGCAAACTACAACCCGACGACTATGTTATTTGATTCTGCAGCATCGCATTCATTCATTGCATCAAAGTTTGTTGTGATGTATAGTTTGCCTATCTCTCATATGAAGTTTACTCTATTGGTTAAGTCTCATGGAGGGTAGATGAGGACAAATATAGTATGTCCAAAAGTAAGCCTTAGAATAAGTGGGGGGGGGGGGGGGTAGACTTCTTTGCCAACCTCATCGTTTTGGATTCTCAAGGATTGGACATTATACTTGGTATGGACTGGTTGAGGAACCACAATGGAGTTATTGAGTGTGCCACAAAGACGGCGAAGTTGACAAATGAGGAAGGGATCACCATAGAATTTGAAGCATCTCAACATGCACCGAAGTAATTGGAGCTGAACCACATGGATGGTGTCGCAATTGAGGAGATTCCAGTGGTGTGTGAATTATTGGATGTGTTTCCGGATGAGTTGCCATGTATGCCACCTGATCAAGACATTGAGTTTGTTATTGAATTAATACCTTGAACTGCAATTATAGCTAAGAGGCCATATAGGATGCCTACTAAGGGGGTAGCGGAGCTCAAGAAGAAGATTCAAGAGCAGCTAGAGAAGGGTTTCATTTGCCCAAGCTCTTCACCATGGGGAGTGTGAGACCTATGTGTGCTGAATACATTGGCTTGTACTGAATACATTGACTTTGATGATATAAGTTTGAAATTCTGCCAAAATACCCTTTTTATCAAGGTCTGACTCTAGCTTCGAGCTTCTGCAAGGTCCGACACTAGGTCTGACATGCTTTGTCAAAGTCCAACATGTTTATGGGTAGCTCCGGTGAGCTTTGTCTTTAGCTCTAGCATGTCTTTGATAGCTCCAGCATGTCTTTTTTAAGCTCTGATATGTTTTGCTAAGTCCGACTTATGTTGGTTAGCTCCGACATATATTTCTAGCTCCAGCTTTTGGGTTGACTAGTTCCGACCAGCTTTGGTAAGCGTCAGCGCTAGGTTGTACTAGCTTTGGTATGTTCTGGCACTAGGTTGTACTAGCTTTGGTAAGTTCTGGCGCTAGGTTGTACTAGCTTTGGTAAGCTCCGGCGCTAGGTTGTACTAGTTTTGGTAAGCTCCAGCTCAAGCTCCGGTTAGCTTTGGCAAGATTCGGAGCTTGATTGCAATGTTCCTGTTTTTACTGTGAATCGTTTCGAACTTGCTTTACATTGTTGGAAAGATTGCTTAGTATTCATTTGCTAAGTTGTTTGTGTGTTTCGGTTGATATGGCTGATATCGTTTTACTATGGTTTTGCAACATGCTTATGTGAGGTGCTCACGTAAGGTATTGTGGTTTCGAAACTAGCGAGAGTCAAGTCAAGGACTTGAGCTCGGAAGTATTGGTTGTTTATTCATGTGCAGGTGTGGCTTGAGTTCAAGACATGGATGGTGACGGGATCCATTGAACTAGTCTTAGAGAGAAGATGAGGTTCAACAACCAAGTTCGGAAGGAATTGCGGTTGAGTTGATCGGGAGGTTGCGCAGCATGTTTGAAAAAAAACAATGCATATGAAGGTATCGTGGACGTCGTTGGAAGATGTTTGCACGTATGCAAGGGGTGCACGACGTGGCAACATGGTTCCTAATATTGGCTAATTAAAAAAATATCTGGTTGGAAGGATTGGATCGTATCGGTTGATGACTTCGTCTGCGGCGGAGCCGGTTATAGCTCGGTATGGAAAGTATCGAGTTGGTTATGATAGGATTTCGTGTGAGTCATGAATTTAAGTTGTTTTAGAAATGTGAGAAGTTGTTTGACAAATGTGAGATATGTTCCTAAGGTGTTTGGAAGTCTTAAGATTGCTTCTATCTGCGTATAGAAGAGTCTTGAACAGTTATGGAAAGTTTCAATTCGTGAATTGAGTAGGATTAGAGTCCTGGTGAGTTTGGGTTGGCCTAAGGTCTGGTTATATAAGAAAGTGAGGTCAGAGCTTGTGGTGCACGACTTTGAGTCTGTTCCTCTTGTATTCTATTGAATAAAATTCGCAGTTGAAATGAACTTTTGTGCCTTGTTCGTCCCACTTGTTCTAGACAAGTTTTTCTCGTCGAGTTTTCTGCACATCACTACATTTCTTTGGTGGTTTTATCGTGACTCGAGTTTTACAGATCCAATTGACGTGATTCTTTTTGGGTTGTCTTCACAACTTGATTATCTAGCACCTGTCAAAAATTTGCAGTAATTATATTTGTGGTTTTAGATCTACACGAGTTTCTTTGGAGTATTGCAGATCTTTTTTTTACTCGGTAGAACAGATTGACCATCGTTCAATCTTTTGATCGTAACATGAGTTTGTCTTGACGGATTTGAGTGATTCTTGTTGTGTCGTCTTCGTGACTTGATTCTCTCTAATACATAACACTTTTGTCACGGTGAAACACATTTAGATTAGTCTCAGACACAATTTCTTTAACAGATTGTTTTTCTACCGAGGGGTTTTCATTGCTTCCGCTAAAAAAATTTTAATCAAACATTCACCCCCCCTCTGGTAGATTTTTACGTGCTTTTCGATCCTACAACTGGTATCAGAGCCACGGTGCTTTAATCTTTATGATTTGCATGTGTTTTGACTAATCATCATGGAGAAATACTCCGCAAAACCTTGTGTCTTTAGTGGTATTGATTTTCAGGTTTGGAAGGCACGCATAGAAGCTTTTATTCAGGAGCAAGGCTTCGACATATGAGAAAAGGTATACAAATCTTATGAAGTGCCACCAAACGATCAAGTTACGACTACAGACCTACGGGATGTCGACAACAACAACAAAGCCCAAAACTTGATCATCCAAGGACTCACACAGAGCGACTTCGATTGTGTTGCACACCTCCGATCGGCATATGATGTGTGGAGAGCACTTTGTGACTATCATGAAGGATCTAACACCATCAAGGAGGTGAGACAACATATGTTCAAAAAGGAATACACGCATTTCGGGATGCAACCCGGTGAGTCTATGGATGACCTTTTTGCTCGTTTTAATAAAATTCTCAGAAACCTGCGTAGTGTCAATGTTAACTTTTCGGTTGCTGAGAATTCTAGCAACTTCTTAGTGAATTAGACATGTCAATTTGGGAGATGAAAGTTACATCTATTCGTGAATCAACAGTCATGAGTTCTCTTACATTAGATGTTCTTTACTCTAAACTAAAAACTTATGAAATTGACATCTTATCACGTAAGAATCCAAATAAGTCTATTGCATTTGTCTCACAACGTGATATGCGTAGCTCCGGCCAATCATCATCTTGCAATACTCTTGCTTTGTTGTCCTCACTAACCCTGGAGCAGATTGAGGAATTTCCAAAAGAAGAACTAGCACTCATCTCTGCTAGATTCTCAAAAGCATTGCAAAATGTGAGAACTAGAAGGAGAGGAAGCTCCGAACCTCAACGTTGTTTTGAATGTGGTAAGACAGGACACTTCCGTACAGAATGCCCTAATCTTCCAGGTCCTACTACCCGTCATGAGAAGCAGAACAAGGTCAAGACCATCTCTGGAAACTCCAACAAGAAAAATAAGGGTACCAGAGGACGCGAGATGATAAACATCTTCATCACCGTACTTCAAGAGCTCAGTTCAAGTGATGTAGACTTTGGAACTGATGAAGATGATGACGATCTGGCTAACATATGTTTTATGACAGGCAAAACAATATCAAGATCAATTCAGGAGGATGCAGAACACAACAGTGACGACTATGAGGAATGTTCTACATGTAATGAAATGTGTGATGCAATTTCTCGTGCAACTGTTATTTTCAAGAAAAAGGGAAAAAACTTAGGGATAATACTGCTAAAATTGAGTCACAAGAATCTAAAATCAACCGTTTGAAAATCTTGATTCCTAGTCATGATTTATGTCCCTCATGTGACTTAATCTATGAATATTTGTCCACATTAAGAAGCGCACACTCCTCCACTCTAGATAGACTTGATGAAGATTTTGAAAAGAACAAAAAGCTGTCAGATTTTAATGTTAAACACTTCAAAAATGATTCTTGTTGTACAAATGATTTGCATTGTTCTGCATGTGATAATTTTGATAAGAAACTAAAAGACGCAATGAATGAAATTTCCATTCTGAACAATGCTTTATGAACACATGAAGTTAAAAATTGTTCTAGATGCAAACTTAAGGGTAAATCTTCATGTGAAAACTGTCTAGACTTGTCTAAAAAGTTTGATGAAATGAATAGAGACTAGAGCGGTTTAGTAATGGGAATAAGAATCTAGACTTGCTGTTGAATTCTTCTAAACCTTGCAATGATAAAACTGGTTTAGGTTTTGATTCCCATGCTTATTTTAAAACACATCCACCACACGTTGTAAAAACATTTGGAAGAGGTTTAATCAAAATTGTCCCTAAACAAAAGGATGTGATTTTTAAATCTACAGGAGTGCTTTCTGATTCTGTTTCTAATGTTGGATACTCATCGAAACATGATGACAAAATTAAGTTTCATTGTACTTACTGTGATAAAGATGGTCATGTCGTAGATTTCTGTAATAGACTAGCTAAACAAATTAAAAAGGATAAAATGTCTACTAGAACTCATAACATTCATGATAAATCTGCCATGCTTGCTAAACAAAAAATTAGAAACATGCAACCTGATTTAATGAGTCAGAAATTTGCAAAGGTATCATCTGGACCTTCTGGTAAGAAATCTGCAAAGGTAGCTCTGGTAGTTCCAATAGCTTCGAGAGCTTCCAGACCATCTGTTGTTTCCTCTGGAACTTCAGCTTCTGCACCTGCAGCTTCAGTCGTTTCCCTTGGAACTTCTGTGTTCACCTCCGGAGCTACTGGTTTTCGTGCTAAACGAGTAACAACTTTTGAATCAGTGGTTAAGAACATAAAACCTAAATTCTTGACTCATAAACCTATTGTTTTGTCTCAACTTTCGCGTATTGTTCCTACTGGACGTCACATGGCTCAGTACTGGATTCCCAAATTCAAATTGACTAATCCTAGTATTGAGTCATTGATGTATTGTGCTTCTATGTAGGTTACATGCTTGAGGAATGAGAGCATTTGGATTGTGGATTCAGGTTGCCCACGCCACATGACCGGTAACAAAGAATGGTTCTCCTCTCTCTCTTTTGTGTCACATGTAGAGAATGTTACTTTTGCTGATAATTCTTCAACTCCTATTATTGCTAAATGATCGGTTAGAGTAAATAATCACTACACTTTAAAAGATGTGGCACTTGTTAAAAAATTGAAATACAAATTGCTTTCTGTTTCTCAAATGCTTGATGAGAATATAGAAATAATATTCTCTAAAAATTGCTACAAAGTTGTAAATTCAAATAGTGAGCTTTTGTTTAACATGTCTCGCTTTGGAAGAGTTTTTAAAGCTGATTTTGAGATGTCAACTTCTGAGCATAGGTGTCTAGTTGCCAATGATTTAAAAGATTTATTCTTCTGGCATCGTAGACTTAGTCACGTAGGCTTTGATCACCTCACTCGTGTTAGTGCTCTTGATCACATACGTGGTTTACCTAAACTCAAAGGAGACATAGATATTGTATGCTCTCCGTGTAGATATGCTAATATGGTTACAGGTTCACATGCCCCTCTTACGATGATAATGACAGTTGAACCTGGTCAACTTTTGCACCTTGACACCGTTGACCCAGCACGTGTACAATCCTTTGGAGGTAAATGGTATGTGCTTGTAATTGTTGATGACTATTCCAGGTACTCTTGGATCTATTTTATGGCATCTAAGAATGAAGCTTTTACTCATTTTAGGACTTTATTTCTTAGACTATTAATTAATCACCCAGGGTCGTTAAAAGCAATCAGAAGTGATAATGGAACTGAATTTAAAAATCATTCATTTAGTCACTTTTGCACTGAATATGGAATAGAACATCAATTTTCTTCACCTTATGTTCCTCAACAAAACGGTGCTGCAGAAAGGAAAAATAGAACCTTTGTTGAGATGGCTAGGACTATGCTTGATGAATATCAAACTCCTAGAAAATTTTGAGCAGATGCAATTGCGACAGCTTGTTATGTTTCAAACCGTATTTTCTTGCGCACTAAGCTTGGTAAAACACCTTATGAACTTCAGTTTGGACATAGGCCCCGTGTTTCACACTTTAGGGTTTTTGGTTGTAAATTCTTTGTTAAGAAACATGGAAGTCTTGATAAATTTGAAGCCAGATCCGAAGATGGCATGTTTCTTGGTTACCCATCTCACACTAGAGGATACCTTGTGTTTTTACTTGGAACTAACAAAATTGTGGAGACTTGTGAAGTTCCTTTTTATGAAGCTAGCCAAGGTACTAGCTCTGATATTGCAGGACCGGATCCATATCCCCAAGGCGGGGGGCGGGGGGGGGGGGGGTATATTCGAAGAAGAAGAAGAGTTGGTGATATTTCCTGATAGTTTCGAAGCTGACACATGTCTAGCTTCGAACTTTGAACAAGCTCCGACTACCACCTCTGCTGGTCCTGATCGTCCACAAGGCACGAGCTCATCAATCTGCGATGAAACTAATGAAGAAGAAGCTTGCGAGACATCTATTCCCCTGGATTTACAAGAATCATCCCACGCAACAGATAATTGGAAGCTTGCATGAACGAGTTACAAGATCCAAGTTTTCTGACCCCAATTCTCATGCTCATTCTGCTTTTGTTGCTTCTTTTGAACCCAAAGATATATCACACGCACTCACTAATGATTCTTGGATTATTGCCATGCAAGAAGAGTTAGAAAATTTTGAAAGAAATAATTTTTGGAAACTTGTACCTCCACCTCAAGGTCACACGTTAATTGGAACTAAATGGGTGTTTAAAAATAAACAAAGTGATGATGGGGTTGTGGTTAGGAATAAGGATTGGTTGGTTGCTCAAGGTTTCACTCAAGTTGAAGGTCTAGATTTTGATGAAACTTTTGCTCCTGTTGCTAGATTAGAAGCCATAAGAATTTTGTTAGCTTTTGCTGCATCTAAAGGTTTTAAGCTATATCAAACGGATGTTAAAAGTTCATTTCTTAATGGCTACATAGATGAGGAGGTTTATGTCAAACAACCACCAGGTTTTGGAAATCCAGATTTTCCTAATCATGTTTACAAACTGTCCAAAGCCTTGTATGGTCTCAAACAAGCCCCTAGAGCATGGTATGAGAGGTTAAAAACATTCTTACTTGAAAAGGGGTTTAAGCATGGCAATAACTCATTATTCATTCAAGTGTATGTGGATGATATTATCTTTGGTTGTGCTTCTCATGATCATGTGTCCAAGTTCAGAATTTGAGATGAGTATGATGGGAGAACTCACGTACTTTTGGGCCTGCAAATCAAGCAAACCAAGGAGGGTACCTTTATGCATCAAACGAAGTATACAAAAGACCTCCTAAGGCGCTTCAACATGGACAAAGCAAGCCTCTTCGGACACCAATGGGAACAGCAACAACACTTGAACTTGATGAAGATGGTATCAAAAAGAATATAGAAGCATGATCGGATCACTTTTGTACCTCACGGCACCAAGACCGGACATACAATTCAGTGTATGTCTTTGTGCACGGTTTCAAGCCTCCCCACGTGCTTCACATCGTCAAGCCCTCAAAAGGATTCTCAGGTACTTATATGGAACTCAAGAATTTTTTTTCTTCCCCCTTCTTCAACCGTTACTTTGAAAGCATTTTTGGATGCTGATTTTTGGGGTTGTAGGATTGATAGGAAAAGTACTTCTAGTGCTTGTCATTTTCTTTGTAATTCACTTGTTGCTTGGTCCTCTAGAAAATAAAACTTAGTTGCACAATCCACAGTTGAATCTGAATATGTAGCTGCTGCTAGTGCTTGCTCACAAATTCTTTGGATTGTTCAAACACATAAGGACTATGGAGTTGATCTAGATCGTGTTCCACTATTTTGTGATAACACTGGTGCCATTTGCTTTGCTAAAAACCCTGTGCAACATTATAGAACTAAACACATTGACATTAGGTATCACTTTCTCCATGATAATGTTGAAAAAGGAAATATTGTGCTTCACCATGTAGATACTGAACAATAATTGGCTGACATTTTTACAAAACCTTTGGATTTCACTCATTTTTGTTTCATTCGTAGTGAAATATGGGTTATGCATCCTCATGGCTTACATTGAGGGGGTTTTCAAACTTGAGAAGTCTATTTGTGAATCTGAAATTAAAATAATGTGATCATAGTATTTCATACATATATGACTTTGTCATTCCTTTTACATGCTGAAAGTACTTATTACATTTGTCGTGTTAATTACTTACACTAAATATGGTCATGGTCTAACTTTCTTGTCGTTTTGAACTTGTTGCATGCTCACAAGTGCTTTTAATCATAAAGAACTAATCAAGTAATCAACTCACATGTTGAGTTTTTATGAACAAATATAAATTGAGAAAAGATCAAGGGAATATGCATGCATTGCACTTCTTCTTTTGAGATGGCTTATCATTGCACTTAGATATGAACTTGGAAGAAGTTGTGTATGACTAAAACCATGTCCTTAAGCTTCTGATTTTCAAATGACATAGGCTTGGCTTGGTTGGTTAGAATAAGGCAGATGCGCATATAATCTCTTGCAAATATCATATGATCTAATTTTGTGCTTTGAAAAATAATAAAATGCAGCAACAAGTGTCATACTTTCAGGTATTCAAAAAGTTAAGTTTGTGAGATCATGACTTTCTTAAATTTAAAATTACATTTGATCTCTAGCATGGATTGCACTACTTTATGTATCTCATTATCGTGATAGTGTATGTTACTTGATAGTATGACTTCGATGAGCTTTGTTATATATATATATATATATATATATATATATATATATATATATATATATATATGTTATAATATGCTTATAACAATTAAAATTTCTCTTTTGTACCTTGCTGAATACATTGTCAAAGTGGGAGAGACAATATGTGAATTTTTAATATAAGTATGCAAGGGTGAGAAATTGATTACACATCACATAAGTATGCAAGGGGAAGAAATTGATTACACATCACATATTCACAGTTGTTTTGGCACGATTCTTCTTAGGGGGAGAATTTGTTTTTCTTCTCATTTTATTTTTTTTTTATAAAGGGGGAGAAATTGTTTTCAAAACTTTTAATATGAATAAGCCAATGTTCGTATTTTAAATGGTTTGGCCAATGCATTCATCAAGGAGGACATTGTGTGACCTATTTGTGTTGAATACATTGGTTTGTACTGAATACATTAGCTTTGGTGATATAAGTTCTAAAATTCGGCCAAAATACCCTTTTTAGCAAGGTTCCACTCCAGCTCCGAGCTTCTTGCAAGGTCCGACAATAGGTCCGACTTGCTTTGTCAAAGTCCAACATGTTTTTGGGCAGCTCCGCTAAGCTTTGTCCTTAGCTCCGGCATATCTTTGTTAAGCACCGATATGTTTTTCTAGGTCCGACTAATGTTGGTTAGCTCCGACATGTTTTTCTAGCTCCAGCTTTTGGGTTGACTAGTTCCGACCAGCTTTGGTAAGCTCCGGCGCTAGGATGTACTAGCTTTGTTAAGTTTTGGCGCTAGGTTGTACTAGCTTTGTTAAGTTCTGGCGCTAGGTTGTACTCGCTTTGGTAAGCTCCGATGCTAGGTTGTACTAGCTTTTGTAAGCTCCAGCTTAAGCTCCGGTTAGCTTTGGCAAGATTTGGAGCTTGATCGCAATGTTCCTGTTTTTACTTTGAATTGTTTCGAACTTGTTTTACATTGTTGGAAAGATTGCTTAGTATTCATTTGCTATGTTTTTGGTGCGTTTTGGTTGATATGGCTGATATCGTTTTACCATGGCTTTGCAACATTCTTAGGTGAGGTGCTTACGTAAGGTGTTGTGATTTCAGAACTAACGAGTGTCAAAAGTCAAGGACCTTTACTCGGAAGTATTGGCTGTTTATTTATGTGCACGTGTTGCTTGAGTTCAAGACATGGCTGGTGACGGGATCCATTGAACTAGTCTTAGGGAGATGTTGAGGTTCAACAACCAACTTTGGGAGGAATTGTGGTTGAGTTGATCGGGAGGTTGCACAACATGTTTGAATCAAGAACAATGCATATGAGGGTAATGTGGACGTCATTGGAAGATGTTTGCATGTATGCAAGGAGTGCATGACATGGCAACATTGTTCTGAAGATGGTCTAAGGAGGAAAGATCTGGTTGGAAGGATCGGATTGTATTGGTTGACGACTTTGGCTGCGGCGGAGTCGGTTATGGCTCGTTATGGAAAGTATCGAGTTGGTTATGATAGTATTTCGTGTGGGTCACGAATTTGAGTTGTTTTAGAAATGTGGGATACGTTCCTAAGGTGTTTGGAAGTTTTAAGATTGCTTCTATCTGCGTATATAAGAGTCTTGAGCAGTTATGGAAAGTTTCGATTCGTGAATTGAGTAGGATTAGAGTCCTAGTTGAGTTTGGGTTGGCCTAAGGGCTGGTTATATAAGCAAGGGAGGTCAGATCTCATGGTGCACGACTTTGAGGCTGTTCCTCTTGTGTTCTATTGAATAAATATCGTAGTTGAAAGGAAATTTTGTTCCATGTTTGTCCGACTTGTTCCAGACAAGTTTTTCTCGTCGAGTTTTCTGTATAGCACTACCTTTCTTCAGTGGTTTTATCATAACTCGAGTTTTATTGATCCAATTGACGTGATTCTTTTTGGGTTGTATTCACAACTTGATTATATATAATCTTTCAAAATTTTACAGTTATTGGATTTGTGGTTTTTGATCTACACGAGTTTATTTGCAGCATTGGAGATCTGTTTTTTACTCGGTGGAACAGATTGACCTTCGTTCAATCTTTTGATCGTAACTTGAGTGTCTGTCGACGGATTTGAGTGATTGTTGTTTTTTCGTCTTCTTGACATGATTATCTCTGATATACATCACTTTTGTAATCGTGAAACACGTTTCTATTAGTCTCACACACAATTTCTTTAACATATTGTTTTTCTGCCGAGGGGTTTTCATTGTTTCCGCTGAAAAAGTTTTAATCTACCATTCACCCCCCCCCCCCCTTCTGGTAGCCTTTTACGTGCTCTTCGATCCTATAGGGAGCGCTCATTCTTTTCATTGATAAGAAGGATAGATCACAAAGGATATGTGTGGATTATCGAGTTATCAATGAGGTGACAATCAAGAACAAGTACACCTTGCCACTCATAGAAGACTTGTTTGATAAGATGAAGGGTGCTTGTGTCTTCTACAAGATTGATTTGAGGTCAGGCTACTTCCAAATGAATATTTCACCATTGGACATACCCAAGACCACTTTGAGAACACGATATGATCTTATGAGTACACCGTGATGTCCTTTGGATTGACAAACGCACTTGCATTTTTTATGTACCTCATGAATAAGGTCTTCATGGAGTACTTAGATAAGTTCGTTGTGGTGTTTATTGATGATATTATGATCTACTCGAAGAGTGAAGAGGAGCATGAGGAACACATGAGGCTTACGTTGTAGACATTGAGGGAGCATCAATTGTATGCCAAGTTTAACAAGGGTCAATTTTGGTTGAAAGAGGTGTCATTTTTGGGTCATATCATCTCAGGAGGAGGAGTATCAGTCAACCCGAAAAAGTGAGGGATGTGTTGAAATAGGAACCCCCACAGAATGTAAAGGAGATCTGGAGTTTCCTTGAGATGGCTGGATATTACCGTAGGTTCATCAAAGACTTTCCAAAAATAGCCAAGCCAATGACGGGATTACTAATAAAGGGGAAGGCTTTCCAATGGACTCAAGCTTGTCAAGAAAGTTTTGAGGAGTTGAAGAAGAGGTTAACCACCGCGCCCGTGTTAGTTTTGTCGCATGTAAGCAAAAGTATTGATATTTATTGTGATGCGTCAAGACAAGGACTTAGATGTGTATTGATGCAAGAAGGTCAAGTGGTTGCATATGCATCCAGACAAATGAAGAAACATGAGTAGAATTACCCAACACATGATTTGGAACTTGCAGCCGTAGTGCGTGCCTTGAAGATTTGGTGACATTATATCCTTGGACATAGGTGTGAAATTTATACGGGCCACAAGAGCCTAAAATATATTTTCACACAAAGAGATCTGAATTTGAGACAGCAAAGATGGTTGGAGCTCATCAAGGATTATGATGGTGGGATCAACTATCATCCACAGAAGGCTAATGTAGTGGCCAATGACTTGAGTAGGAAAGGAGTAAGTCATCAGCTCACGGTTCGAGAATTGCCATCCGAGTTATGCGGGGAGTTTGAACGGTTGAATCTTGGATTTGTGAATGAGATGGGGATAATGGAGTTAAATCCGACCTTGGAGCAAGAAATTCGAGAGGATCAAGCAAAGGATGAGGAAATTCAGGAGATTAAAGAAAAGACCCAGGATGGAAGGGAATTCAGGTTTGATTGGATGATTATGGTACTTTATGGCTTGCTAAGAGGATTGACGTGCCTAACACGAAGCATATTCGGGAGACAATATTAAAATAGGCACATGACTCACCGTACTCAATTCATCCCGGTTGTACAAATATGTACAAATATTTGAAGACGTGTTATTGGTGGGCTAGCATGAAAAAACACATAGCTGAATATGTCGCCTTATG
Source organism: Tuctoria greenei (assembly GCA_036927565.1). NCBI lineage: Eukaryota > Viridiplantae > Streptophyta > Magnoliopsida > Poales > Poaceae > Tuctoria > Tuctoria greenei. The sequence continues at coordinate 69,632,733 of JAYESD010000008.1, forward strand.
TGATGTGTGCCAACGGGTGAAGGCGGAACACCAAAGGTCAGCTGGATTATTGCAGCCATTGAAGATTTCGGAATGGAAGTGGGAAGAAATCGGTATGAACTTTATAGTTGGATTGCCATGTACTCAGTCCGCTTATGACTCCATATGGGTAATTATGGATCGGTTAACTAAGTCGGCTCACTTTATTCCCGTCAAGACCACCTTTAATGGGGAGAAGTTGATTGAACTATATATGGGAAGAATAGTATGTTTGCATGGAGTTTCGAACAAAATAATATCAGATAGAGGTTCTCAATTTACCTTCGGGTTTTGGCAAAAATTGCATGAAGCATTGGGAACAAGGTTAAATTTTAGCTCGGCATATCACCCTCAAACAGATGGACAAACTGAGAGGATCAATCCGATTTGCGAGGACATGTTAAGATCTTGTGCTTAAAAGCATGGGAAAAGTTGGGACAAACGCTTGCCATATGAAGAATTTTCATACAACAATAGTTACCGAGCAAGCTTGAAAATGTCACCCTATGAAGCATTATATGGGAGGAAGTGTAGACCACCATTGTTCTAGAATGAGACAGGAGAAAATCAGGTGTTTGGACCTGATATGTTGCAAGAAGCTGAGAAACAAGTTCAGATCATTCGTGAAAACTTGAGAGCTGCTCAATCAAGGCAAAAAGGCTATGCGGACAATAGGAGAAGGAAACTAGCCTTTAAAGTGGCAGATTTTGTTTACCTCAAGGTGTCACCAATGAGTGGTCATAAGAGGTTTAATATAAGAGACAAGCTAGCACCTCGATACATTGCACCTTTCAAGATTCTGGACAAAAGAGGAGAAGTAGCATATAAATTGCAGATGCCAGCTCATCTATCAGATGTACATGATGTGTTTCATGTTTCCCAGCTGAAGAAGTGTTTAAGGGTACTGGAAGAACAAGTGCCAATGGATGAATTGGAATTAGAGGCAGATTTGACTCATGCAAGCAACCGTTCAAATTCTTGGAAACCAAGGAGAGGGTCACAAGAAACAAGTTGATTCGATGGTGTAAAGTACAATGGAAGCATCACATAGAATCAGAGGAAACTTGGGAGCTCAAAGATGATCTCAAGAAGGAATTTCCCTATCTTTTATCTTCCGCATTGAATCTCGAGGGCGAGATTCATTTAAAGGAGGTTAGGTTTGTAACACCCTCATTTTCATCCATCATGCATTGCATACATTCTTAAACATATTTAATGTTAATCCACATAAAAAGGAACAAGTTTAAATTAAATTTATAGTAAAACTGCACTTAAAAGTTCTCAGATGTGCGGACTAGTCCGGTTTTGGTGCGGACTAGTCCGATTTCTCTCTGACCTCGCTCGGATAGGTCCATTTTCATGCAGAGTACTCCAGGTTTTTGCCTCTATACATTTTCAGATTTGTCCGGTCCCGTGCGCACTAGTCCGGTATCCCAATTCCTTGAAATTTTGTCAAGTCCCTAGACTTGTCCGACATATAGCGGACTTGTCCGTTTTCTCTCTGACTAAAATCGGACTTGTTCGGTTTTGGCCAGACTTGTCTCATTTTCCTCTGACCAAGTTCGGACTTGTCTGATATATAGTCCGGATTTGTCCGTTTTTGCCTCTGTCAATCTTCGGACTAGTCCGACCTTATGCAGACTTGTGCGGTAAATTGCGATTTCGAGTTGATCTTCTATCCCACGATTTGTTTTTTATTTTTACCTTAAGTGGGCCTAAGTACGTCGTGTCTAACTCTTTTTGGAGCCTATGTGGGACCCCACACTGGCCTCCACCCACCCCAAACTCGATTTCATTGAAACCCTACCTCTCCACCTCTATATAAACAACCATGCCCCTTGACTTTACATCCTTTTGCCTCGATTGAAAGAGCACAAACCCTAGTTCTTGGGTATCCACCACCAATGAGGGAGAAGGATATCCCGAGGAAGAAAAAGAAGAGGAGGAAACGAAAGAGGATCAAGATCTCCATCAAGTTTTGTTCTCCATCAACAATTGAGCACCAACTTTTCTCCATCAACCCTAGATCGTCAAGATCCAAGTGTTGCCTCCAAAACCTTTGATTCATTGGAGTCCTAAACACCTGGTACACCTTCTACTCTCTATTTCTCACGTGAATTGAACCTCATTTCTCCAAATTCACGTCGATCTAGAAAATCCTTGTTCGCTATTTCTACGAAGGGCGAACTAATCTGGCCCTGCAGCGGACAAGTCTGATTTTGTTGTATGTTTCCTGCTGAATTAAATATAAATTGATTTGAATCAACTGCAAACCCATCTAAACTTGTTAAAAGCTATTAGAACTAGTTAGTGAACATTATTAACAACTCATTAACTAGTTTTACTTTGCATTCGCATTAATCATGCATGTCATGACATATTGAGTAATATATGTGCACTTATGGATTGTGGTTCTTGTCTTGTATGTTTATTGCCCACATTAGATGGATTTGTGCTAGAGAGTGCTGCGGAGGACCTCCAGCACCAGGAATTTGAAGACCTTGACCCAAACCATGCCCAAGAGAAAGGCAAGTGTCCTTGAATATATTGATCCTGTTTCTAAAATAAATGTTTTGTTTGGAAAACTGCATGCTTGTGTCAATTTAATGGGAATCCTATGTAGGAAGTTTACTAGTTTTTTTACCACCCTTGTCGCCTGGAATACATGGTAGAGAGTCGGGAAGGACTTTTTACCTTTTTGCTTCACTTAATTAATTGGGATGGGAAAACAACTATACCATTTAATCATGCATTAATGAGATTATGGTTAATATGAACTGGTTAATATGACATGGTAATGAGTGATCTAAGGAAGTATGGTATGTGGATGGGTTGGAAGATATGGTGGTTTGGTTTGCTTTAGATCAAAGGACCGGTTCGTGGAGTGACCATCCAGGATTTACAGTGCCACCATAAGGCCAAGTATGGGTGCAGCGTAGTTGATTAATTAGGGTATTGCTAGTTTCACAGCGACCATTTGGCGCACCGGGGAAGGGGAGTCGGATTGTATTTGGATATGGTTGGCGGGACTCCCTGGGATCCGAACAGCACAAGAGGGGGCCCTTGGTTGAAGATGTGCTCAGTTGGAGACATCACCACCGGTGAAACCTCAGTGGGTCCGTACATGCTAGTAGTCCCTTTGTGAAGGCTATTTTGTGATCTCTTGGCCACACACCTAAGGAAGTGTGAGACGGCATAATAGAGGTTCCTTAGTCATCGAAAGGTGATAAAATCACGAACACGTGGGTAAAGTGGTACAAACTCCGCAGAGTGTCTAAAAACTATCATGATAGCCATGCTCTCGGTCATGAGCAACCTGGACCCTCACATCATTAGAAGGAAATTGGGGTTTGGTTATGGCTTTGGTATTGGGGTGGTTATGGTTGGTTATAGTTATGGTTATAATTGATATATGATAATTGTACATGGATGATGATGATTGTAATAATCTGGAATATGGATGATGGTAATATAGTATGGACTGGTATTATGATAACCTACATGGTTTATCATGGGTTTATTTCACATAAGTACAATACATTGCTATTCAAATGTTTTGACGTACTTTTCAGCACTTAGCATTTATTATATTCATCATTTGAATCAGCTACACATCATACTTCTAACAGTTGCTGAGTACGACTTGTACTCACCCTTGCAGTTCCCCCACCAACATATGCAGGTCAGGATTGGGAGTATAACGGTGATAATGCAGAGTTCTAGGCCGTGTCTGCGGTCAGCTTTGCTTGTGTAGTTGATTGGAGCTGCGCTATACCCTTATTGCTTCGCTTCTTAGTTGCTTATTTAGTTTTTTCCACTGCATTAGTTCAAACTTGTCATTAATATTCATTAGAGCTTGTATTCTAGGATATTCTAAATTCTGTAATAAAAGTGCTTATTTAATCTTGTTTTGTGGTAATTTTATGTGTGTTTAATGTCCTCAGCACACATATGCGTTCACTTGGTTCTTTTTCGGAACCGAGTGTCATATATAGTAAATAACTCCTACCACTATGTTGGTTGTCCAATCAATGGCTTTTATGAATGGAATTGACGGTCGGATTTGGCAATTAAGGACTGTCAACAACAAGCAAGCGAGGGTACCTAATGTACTCCGCATGTGTGGGGAAATTATACCTAATGTACCCAACTCATCGGGTTATATCACCCGACTATCAAACTCATCGGGTTAAACCACCCGACTACCAAATCACCGGGTTCCCTCCACTTGGCTACCAACCAAACCATCCACTCCAAACTAATCAAGGCAGTGTCCATGGGCGCTCATGACTGTGAGCATGGCTATCTAGATAGCTTTATAACTCTATAGAGTTTGTACCACTCTACAAACAAGTTGTGATTTCATCTCATGTCTCTAGGTGGACTAAAACCTCCATTATGCCGGTGGTAGCTAGTCACACTACACACTACCTAAGGTGTGCGGCCAGAAGGTCACAACAGAGCCTTTACAAAGTGTCTTCCGACAAGTATGAGCACTCTAAGGTTTAGCGAACCACGACATACTGGAGTACACCCTCCACTGTAGCAGCACCCTCTTGAGCCCTGCAGATCCCAGAGCAGGTAACTCTGAACTCGTTCCCCACACTAAACATTGCCCATACCCATCGAAAGATCACCTAATCAATTAGCTAAGCCGTTCCGTACCGTACTTGTGGTGGCACGGTAATGCTTGGCCGCGAGTCACCAAGAACCGGTCCTTAGAATCTAGAACATGCGCCAACATAATGAACCCGAGTCTCGTGCGTACTGCACCCACCACTCAAACCTGCCTGTCCAGGTTCCTATCAACTATATATATAACCATCCAATAAACGAGAATAATAGTATTATATCAAGTTATCATTACCACCCAACTAATGACAACGCGGCTAAGCATAAACACATACCCAAGTCCCGACCATACAATCCAAACCCAGCAACAAGGAATAATATGGAAATCTAGTAAACTTTGTAACATAGGATTCCAATTCTATCTACGTCCTTAATATTTTCCTAACCGGTGCAAAGTGGTCAAGTACACTAGCCTTTTCTTTATGTCATGCAGCTACTCAGTCTTCCAGGTAAAACACTTGATCTTTCCAAGTCTTCTCAACAAATCAAGATCGAGGCACGAACACGAGTAAACTACCAAAAGAGAGATATAGAAGCATAATCAACAACAATACACCATACATGCAAAACAAGATATAAAGACTGCTACACCTATATCTTACGGTGTAATGAGAGCCTACATGCGATAACGGATTAACGCGGTGTTATGGGTGTTTTATCATGTTATAACAACGCAATTCCAATATTTATGACAACATAAATACTTACATTATTAAATTACGACTTATAGGAAAGTTAGATTATTTTTTAGGCTTATACTACTTTTATATCTAATTCTAAAGCAATCCATACTATTTAAACCTACACATTTAAGTTGTCATGCACAAGGTTGTGGCCAAACATAGGTCCAAATCTATCTCTTATACATTAGAATATTTATTATTAGATGTTTTCAGGTATAAAATGCATTGACCATCATTTTATGTGAGTGCTACATGCAAAAATTGAAATTAAAATGTTTTTAAATATAATTATCTCATGTCATATAATGATTTCTACAAGAATAGCACTACACATAACCTAAATAGTGATTAAATTGTCATTAACACATGATCGCAGGGTTCTGAATGCAAAAATAATAAGTTACCAGGTTATACATGTGATTTAAGCAACCTATAGAGGTATTCTAGTGAATCTAGAACTAACAAGGGTTATTTTTGTAAATGTACAGGGGCCTTTATGTGAATACATAGTAGGTCAGGGGCTTTTCTATAAGTATTGAGCTACTGCAGGGGCTAGAATGTTAATTCACCATGATCCAAGAGTTAAATAGCAAAAAGTAGCACACTACAAGAATTAATAATGCAATTACAGCAAACTACAGGGGCTTGGGTGTCATTTTACAGCTCAAACAAGATTAATTATCAGTCCAGAGGGTTTCTATTAAAACCAGGGGCAGTTTGTAATTATTTTCAATGTTCCAGGGGTGTCGGCGCAAAAGAGCGAAGGGATACGCTCGGATCTAATGAGGGCCATTAGATTTTAAATGAATGCGCGAGATTAAAAGAACGAACGGGTACGCGGGCTTCTAATTAGGTCCATCGGATGGTGATCCTACGGTCTAGGCTTAGGAGCACACGTGACCTCACTAGGAGCTTAGGATTCAATATGAATGGTGGGGATTTTATGGACCGAAACGATAGACGAGAGTCTAATCCTAGCCGCTCAAGATAGATCGGATAGCCAGGGCCCTACTTGGCAAAGTCCAGCCACCGGGGTGGCTGTAGCACGGTGACGTGCCATGAGCGCAGCCCCTGAGCTGGATGGAAAACGTGAATACACGGCTAAGACTCATTAAACACGATGCTAGCTACCGAAAACGAAAGAGGATGGCGGCTAGAACTCACGGTGGTTTTGGGCTCGAAAAGGCGCGCAGAGGATGATGCGACGGTGCAGGGCCGCGCGGTTCATCAGATCTTGGTTATCGAGTGCTACACTACCATAAGCACGTGACTAACCGCATGAATTAAGAGAGGGGAACCTAGCAAAGATACCTAGGGTGGCGTGGTGGCTCAGGGAGGCTCGGAGGCAGTCGCGTGATGTGGAGTCACCGCGGTGGTCCTCGGTCCTCGTCGTAGCGGCATAGAGGTGGGTCTCCGCCTGCATCCTCGTGTCCACCACATGTTCTAGAGCATGGAGAAATAGATTATTGGGTTAAACCGAGGAAGAATCGAGCGGGTACAGAGGAATATCGAGAAGGGTGGCGAACTCACTGAATCCCATTGAGAATCTTGACTACAGCATCAATCCATGGCAGGGAAGAACGAAGAGGCACGCAAGTGTTCCAGAGAAACAAGGTGGCTAGGTAGGAAGGAATATTGTGGCATGGGGCAGATGAATCGCGCGCAGCAACAGCGTTCACCGAGGACATGGCGGCAGCGGCACGCGGCTAGAAATTGGGAGCAAGAGGAGGCTAGGGTTTGGGAGTTGTTTTATAGGGCAGAGCTTCGTGCGGCGCAAGAAGATTGGGGCCCGGATTTTAGGTGATTATTGGAATCCACGAGGGGGAGGTCATGGCGTCTGTGACCGGCGAGCTCGCGCGATACGCGTGACTCTGCGAGACAGAGAGGAGCGTCATGGAAGGAAAAGCCGATAGACGGGGTCCACATGCCGGCGAAAGAGAGAGAGGAGAGGAGGGACCAAGGCACGCACGAGTGGGATTGCGAGCGCGTGGTCCGGGAAGGAAAATGGGCGCACGCAGCCTAGGAAGGGAAAGGTGAAGCTCACGCTGATAGTCAGGTCCCACTAGTCAGTGTCAGAGCCAAGGAAACAAGGGGGAAAGGTGGAGAGCGGTTGGGCTGGCCGGTTGGCCCAGCAGGGAGAAAAGGTCTGCGCCATGGGCTGGTGAGGGAGTGGCGCGGGTGGGCGGCGGGAGGGAAGAAAGAAGAATGGGCCACGAGAAAAAATGAAGTTTCAGCCAAAGTCAAATTTTGCACAGGAAATGGGTTTTTCTAATTTTTCTAATTTTCTCTCGAATTCAAATTTTAGGTTTTAAATTCAAATAAAATATTAACATGTTTTCTGAATTAATATTTTTAATTCAAAACACACACAACCATGCACTCACAAGAAATCATCACACAATTTCACTCCTTATCTTAATTTATTTTCTTCCTTTTTAATTGTTAAAATTATTTTAAATTCAAATTTTGTTGTATTTGCAAATTGGGGTGTTACAACACTAGCCCCGTTAAACGGAATCTCGCCCCGAGATTTAGAAGCACTGGACAAAAAAAGAGAACTAGGTCTTACGCCATTTCCTAAATGATTTATTTCTTGTTATACTTCAAATTTTAATTATTCAATCAAGTGTTTAAAACATTCAAAAACAAAATAAAGGACCACACAAATGCAGCAATATAACATGACAAATGTTAAAAATATTTTAAAAAAAATAATTGTTTCGTCGCTACTCAAGTTTTAATTATAAACAATTAGAAATTACAGGTTTCATATTAAATCACTACAAATGAAATGTTAATTGTTTTTATTTTATAAGTAATATTAGACATTTACAGCAATAAAACATGGCAAGTTGGTTTAAAAAATTTTTTGGAAACATTTCACTAAAGCATAGATTGTCTTCTTAACAACTACAGATTGCATCTTTCATATGAAAATCACCATGAATGAAATGTTAACTTTTTTATTATTTTTTATTTTTTAAAATTATAAACATCACACATTAAATAACATTATGTTAGAATATTATTCTTTCTTTCTCAATTTTAAATTTCAAGTTTACCAAAAATTTAAGTGCGGTTTCCAAAATAAAGCATGTTAGTCAAATGCATTTTGAAATGTTGAATACACATTTTATTTTATTATCTTTTGGAAAAGTACTAGTGTTACAAGAATTAATGTTTGGTTGATGATGGCCTACCCCCTTAAACAAGAAAAAACCATATTTTATATGTTCATTTTTATTAATTTGCAATACATCAATCAATGTCTACTATTTTCGTTGTGGCAAGGTATAGACTTCACTCGCTAAACAAAAAGAGGAACTAAGTGAGTGAATGTAACAAATCTTCAAGCAGTCTTCTTTTCGCTTTTGGCTCTATTCTCATTTAGATCTTGAAAAAACATCGGCCGAGCCGAATCTTCGTCTCAACATGGGAACACTTAAAAGTGTATTCTAACTAAGGTCACGTACCTAGAGTCGATATATAGCTCTGATACCATTTTGTCACGCCCCATTTTACATAAAGTAAAATAGGAAAAAACTTGCATGTATGCCAGGATCAGTTTGATCATCTATGCATGACAAAATTTGGTAAACGGTTCTATATCGAATATAACAACAATTATTACCTTAAAACAATTTTAATACAGCCGCGGAAGAGGGAAACAAACAGTGCAAGCCACATGCAAATTGACTGGCAGCAACACGACCTTCTAAACTCCATCTTAACTTGATCACCTTTTACCTGAGTAGCATGACATGTACAAAGAAAAGTGGAAACAAGCAAGCGTGAGTACCTAATGTACTCCGCAAGTGTGGGAAATTATGACATGCATGGCTGGTCAAATGGAAAGCTTGACACGAGTTAAGCCTCTATGCAACACCTATTCCTTATGTTTACCTTAGCATCATATTTACTAGGTGAATGATTCATCTATCCAATAATAGCAAATACTGTCGAGTTACAACCACTCGACTCACCATCTATCCAGGTCATATCCACCTAGAGACCAACTCACCGGGTTATACCATCTGGCTACCAAAGTCATCGGGTTAAACCCCCCGACTACCAAATCACCGGGTTCCCTCCACACGGCTACGAACCAAACCATCAAGTCCCACCTAATCAAGGCAGTGCTTCTAAGTGCACTCATGACTGTGAGCACGACTATCTAGATAGTTTTATAATCTGAAGAGTTTGTACCACTTTACCCACAAGTTGTGGTTTCGTCTACTGTCTCCAAGTGGACTAAAACCTCCTTTATGCCGGTGGTAGCCAGTCACGCTGCACACTACCTAAGGTGTGTGGCCAGAAGGTCACAATAGATCATTTACAAAGGGTATCCCGACTAGTACGAGCATACTAAGGTTTCGCATACCATGACATACTGGAGTACACCATCCAATGTAGCAAACCCCTATTGAGCCTTGCGAATTCCAAAGCAGGTAACTCTAAACTCGTTCCCCGCATCGAACATTGCCCATACCCATCGAAAGATCACCTAATTAACTAAGTCATTCGATGTCGGACTTGTGGTGACACGGTAATGCTTGGTCGCGAGTCACCAAGAACTGGTCCTTAGAATCTAGAATAGGCGCCAACACAATGAACCCGAGTATCGTTCATACTACACCCACCACTCAAACCTGTCTGTCCTGATTCCTGTCTACTACATATATAACCATCTAATAAATGATAATAATAGTATTATATCAAATTATCATTACTACCCAACTAATGACAACAGGGCTAAGAATAAACACATACCCAAGTCCCGACCAAACCATCTAAACCCAGCGATAATGAATAATATAGAAATATAGTAAACTTCCTAACATAGTATTCCAATTTAAGACTTGCATGCAACTAATTCCATCTATGTAATTAATATTTTCCTAACCAGTGCAAAGTGGTAAAGAACACTTGCCTTTTATTTATTTCATGCAGCTGCTCAGTCTTCGTGGTAGAACTCTTCATCTTTCCAAGTCTTCTCAAGACATCACGATCGAGGCACGAACACGACTAAACTACCGAAAGAGAGATATAGAAGCATAATCAACAATAGTACACCATACACGCAAAACAAGATATAAAGACTACTACGCATATATCCTACAGTGCAACGAGAGCCTACACGCGATAATGGATTAACGCGGTGTTATGGGTGTTTTATCATGTTATAACAACACAATTCCAATATTTATGACAACATGAATACTTACATTATTCAATTACGACTTTATAATAAAGTTAGATTACTTTATAGGTTTATACTACTTTTATATCTAATTCTAAAGCAATCCATACTATTTAACCAGAACATACACATTTAAGTTGTCATGTACATGGTTGTGGCTAAACATAGGTCCTATTCCATCTCTTATACATTAAAATATTTATTATTAGGTGTTTTCAGGTATAAAATGCATTGACCATCATTTTATATGAGTGCTACATGCAAAAACTAAAATTAATATGTTTTTAAATATAATTACCGCATGCCATATAATGATTTCTACAAGAGCAACACTACACATAACCTATACAGTGATTAAATTGTCATTAACACATGATTACAGGGTTCTGAATGCAAAAACAATAAGTTACAGGGTTATACATGTGATTTCGGCAACCTATAGAGGTATTCTAGTGAATCTGGAACTAACCAGGGATACTTTTGTAAATTTGTAGGGGCTTATACAGACTTGGTCAGGGGCTTTTCTATAAGTATTGAGCTACTGCAGGGGCTAGAATGTCAATTAAGCGTGATCCAGGGGTTAAAAAGCAAAAAGCACCACACTGCAATAATTAATAATGCAATTACAACAAACTACAGGGGATTGGGTGTCATTTTACAGTTTGAATAGGTTTAATAAACTGTCTAGGGGGATTTCTATAAATACTTGGGGTGGTTTGCAATTATTTGAAAGGTTCCAAGGGTGTGGGCACAAAAGAGCAAATGGATACGCTCAGATCTAATGATGGTTGTCGGATTTTAAATGAATACGCGATATTAATAGAATGAAGGGGTACGGGGCTTCTAATTAGGGCCATCATCCTACGGTCTAGGCTTAGTTGCACACATGGCCTCACTAGGAGCTTAGGATTTAAAACGAATGGTGAGGATTTTATGAACCAATCCGGTACACAAGAGTCTAATCCTAGCCGCTCAAGCTACATCGGATGGCAAGGACCCTACTTGGCCATGTCCGACCATTAGGGCAGCTGCAGCACAGCGGCGCGCCATAAGTGCAGCCCTCGAGCTCATTGAAAAACGCGAATACATGACTAAGACTCGATAAAATCGATGCTAGCTACCGAAAGCGAAGGAGGATGGCGGCTGGAACTCACCCAAGGTGGTTTTGGGGCTCGGAAAGGCGCGTAGAGGATGATGCGACGATGCAGGGTGGCGCGGTTCATCGGATCTTGATGACCGAGTGCTACACTGCCCTAAGTGCGTGACTAACCGCAAGAATTGAGAGAGTGGAACATAGTGAAGATACCTATGGTGGTGTGATGGCTCGGGGAGGCTCGAAAGCAGTCGCGCGACATGGAGTCGTCGCGGTGGTCCTCTCGGTCCTCGGTGCGGCCGCATAGGGTGGGTCTCTAGCAGCATCCTCATGTCCACCACGCGTTCTAGAGAATGGAGAAAGAGAGTATTAAATTAAACCGAGGAAGAATCGAGCTGGTGCGGAGCAACGTTGAGAGGGGGCGGCGAACTCATCGGATCCCATCGGGAGACAAGACTACGGCGACGACCGTGGCTGGGAAGGACAGAGAGGCACCCACACGGGTTCCAGAAAAACAGGGTGGCTAGGTAGGAAGGAATATCATGGCATGGGGTGGATGAATCGCGCGCAGCGACAATGTTGACTGATGACATGGCTGCGGCGGCGCGCGGCTTGAAATTGGGAGCAAGAGGAGGCAAGGGTGGAGCTTCGTGTGGTGCAAGAAGATTGGGGCCCGGATTTTCGGCGATTATTGGAATCCGCGAGGAGGAGGCCGTGGCGTCCGTGCCGGGGCGAGATCAAGCAATATGCGTGGCTCTGCGCGGCTGAGAGGAGCGACGAGGAAGGAAAAGCTGACAGGCAGGGTCCGCATGCTAGCGAAAGAGAGAGAGAGGAGCGGAGGGATCCAAGCGCGCGCGAGTGGGCTGGCAGGCGCACGGTCCGCGAAGGAAAATTGGAGCGCGCGGCCTGGGAAGGGAAAGGTGAAGCTGACGCTGATAGTTGGGTCCCACTAGTCAGTGGTAGGGCCAGGGAAACAAGGGAAAGGTGGAGAGCGGTTGGGCCGGCCGGTTGGCCCAGCAGGGAGAAAAGGTCTGCGCCCTGGGCTAGTGAGGGTGTGGCGCGGTTGGGCCGGCAGGAGGGAAGAAAGAAGAATGGGCCATAGGAAGAAATGGAGTTTGGGCCCAAGACGAGGTTTGCACAGGAAATGGGTTTTTCCGATTTTTCTAAATTTGCCTCTAATTCAAATTTTAGGTTTTGAATTCAAATAAAATATTAACATGCTTTCTGAATTAATATTTTTAATTCAAAACACACGCAAGCATGCACTCACGAGAAATCATCACACAATTTCACTCATTATCTTAATTTATTTTCTTCCTTTTAAAATTGTAACGTTGAGATTATTTTAAATTCAAATTTGCTTGTATTAGCAAATTGCAGTGTTACAGCCCGGGGACCTGGTTCTCCAGAAGCAGACGTCCCGCACAATATCGTCCATGCGGCTGTGCACCTACGCCTCTTCATCAGCCGGTCCTCCGGCTTGTTGTTGGGGTTTTCAGGGCACATGGACACCATGAGCTGCAGCAGGAACCAACCGTGATATCCGCGAAGTCGTCATCACATCGACTGAACCACCTGATCGCCGTCGTAGCAACTGCGCGGGCGGATTGAACCAACGTGAGGACCTATGTGTGGACCGGCCTTGCACTTCTGGCTCACCTACCGCCGGCAAAATTCTTCCAAGGGCGGCACGCTTGACTTCCTCCATCTCCGAGAGCCGCTCATGGCCGTGGTAGTTGGGACCTATAGCCACGGCGATCACGTAGTTGTCGATGGAGAACGTTCGTAGCAGACTTTCAGTAAATCTATCAAACGTGGTGGCCCTTGTCGTACTATCTGGGACGTTGTAGGGAAATTGAATAGGATTGGAGAGATTGTGCATTTCGTTTGTTCCTTCAGTTCGTGCCATTGCTAATTCGTCCGATCCAAAGGCTATGAGAGCAAAGTATTTATGAGCTAGGACTGTATATGTAGAGACGGCAAGAGTCTAGAAGATTGCCACTTGTTTTTGTTGATGTTGCTCGCTCCTCCACCCACCCACTTACACGTGTGAAAGACGCTCTTCACCCACTTGTCACAGACGCGGGGCAAGCAGGAACTTGGTAATCTCTCTGAAGTCTGAACTAATGGAGCGGTGGTATCCTGAAACTGAATCCAATAACAACCCTGACGAGAGACGTGAACCTTTGGCCTGCTCTCTTTACAGATCAAGGAAGCTGCAATCCCTGTTTGAAAGTTCAGGATGCGGATAAAAGATTGACCATGTCTTTCTTTGACGGAGTGCCTTAGGTCCAGCTCAATACATTTTTATTTGACGAAAAAAAGACTAAAGTCGAGGGATGAACATAATTTATTGGTCAAGCGAGCAAACTCATAATTATTTGTTTTTTTTGAAGCAAACGGCAGCCACCATATTCATTAAAGAAGGAGTAAAATTGTGTTCAAATAAAAGCAGAAAATGCAGGTATTGAATTGATTACAACTAAGGTGCGGTGGGGCACAAGTTGTGCAGGCCGTCCGGATTGTGGATTCAGCTTGTGTCGTCTCCTGGCTGATTGACCACCGAATTGTTCAGAATGCTCTCAATTGTGATGTCTTCTTTCGCTCGTAGAGCCACCGCAAGACTGTCTCTTTCTACTCTATTGAAAATTCTCGTATTTTTTTCCTTCCATATACTTCACCATGTGTATAGGACAGTTCCGAGCACGGACCTAACATCGCCATTATTGTGCCACCCTCTGATCTTTGCCATACTTTTGGACACTGCTAAGTCCTGGCCCACAGGTGACACCATGCGTAAGACGCACAATTGACAAATGTAGGACATGACCCTCCAGGCAAATTTGCACGTTAGTAGTAGGTGTGGCAGCGTTTATGCTTCCTGCCAACACAGCTGGCAGATGACTCCATTGTCCCATCCCCGCTTCTGAAGATTGTCTGCTGTCATAGCTTTATCATGCATTGCTATTCAACCAAAGAAGGACACCTTCGGATCTGCTATCACCTTCTAAAATGCAACCTGTCTGTAGGACCGACTAGGACCCCTGGAATTGAATATTGTAGGTGCTTTTGGAAGAAAACCTTCCTGAGGAAGTCCATCTCCAGGTAACCGTGTCGTCTTCCTCTCTGAGTACAATGTTTCTCACTGTCTGCCATATCTTCACAAATTCCATTATGTGCCGATGGAAAGAGGCTTCAGCAACGGAGGCAATCCAAGCATCTTTTTGTAGTTCCGTAGCAACCATTATATTTTTCCTGTGCACAATTTGGAAAAGGCTTGGTGCAATACATTTGAGTGACTCTTCGGCCACCCATCTGTCATGCCAGAACATGATCTTCCGCCCATTTCCAAGTCGACGGACCGTATACATGGAGAACAGATCCCTGTCCTGCTGGGTGCAAGACAGCGCTATTCCAGCCCAAGGCTTGGCATTATCTGCCCAATCCTTCCACAACCAGGCCACCCTATGGGCCGAGCAGAACCTTTTGAGGTCCAGAACTCCTAGGCCCCCTAGGTTCTTTAGGCAACAAACAGTCTGCCAATTTACCAGGGTATACCCCTTTCGTTTTCCTTTGTTGTCTCCAGAACAGAAAAATTGCCTCCTGATTCCACCAATTTTTTCGAGCACTCAAGAAGGTAGGGGGCGAACCATCGCATGATATGTCACCATGGATGTGAGAACCGACTTAGCCAAAGTCAGCCTTCCCGCCTTGGACAGCAGCCGTCCTTTCCACTTCTGCAGTCTAGTTGAAACTTTGTCGATAAGAGGCTGGTGGTATTGCTTTCTTAGTTTTCTGTTGCACAAAGGCAATCCCAGGTAGGAACAAGGGAAGGCGCAGGCCCTTTACGGGATTATTGTCGTGGCACTCACAAGGGTGGATTGGTCAGCGTTGATCGGGTACAACTCTGTTTTCTGTATGTTGACCTTAAGTCCCAAAGCCTCCTCGAATAGGTTTAGGATGTCTTTGAGGGCCGTTAAATTCATTGTCATTGGATTGAGAAGCAGTGCCGCATCATCCACGTAGAGCGAAATAGCACCGGCTGGGACCTTTCTTGAAACTACAGTCATCAGTTGCTTTTTGGTGGCAAGCTTGATCATTCGCTGGAGCGGGTCATCGCCAAGATGAAAAGCAAGGGCGATAGAGGATCGCCTTGCCTAAGGCCTCTTTGGTGTTGAATTTTTTTCCGGGTTTTCCGTTCACTGGGACTCTTGTAGATGCCGAGGAGAACAACAAAGTGATCCTTTCACGCCATCTGGCCCCAAAACAAAAGACTTGCAGAAATTGCTGCAGGAAACTCCAGTTGATTGAATCAAAGGCCTTACTTATGTCAAGCTTGCCAAACATGGCCGGCGTTTTTTCCCTTGCAGCTCTCTGATCAAGCCTTGGACGAAAAGGAAGTTGTCGTGTATGCATCGTCCTTTGATAAAAGCACTCTAGTTAATTCCCACCATAGCATCAAGCTTCAGCACTAGCCTGTTAGGTAGCACCCTCGAGAAGCATTTAGCAACACCGTGAATTAAACTCATGGGTCTATATTCTGAGACTTGATTCGGTTTCGCCTTCTTCGGCAGAAGGATGATCAAGGCATTGTTTACATTTTCGAGACCATGACCCCTTAGCATGGATAACTGGTGGAAGACGTTCATTAGGTCAGCTTGTATATTGTTCCAGCAGCTTGAGAAAAAGAGCCCAATGAAACCATCTTGCCTGGGGGATTTATTCTTTGGCATCTCCCATATGGCGCGATGAACATCCTTTGCATCGAAATCTCTGTCTAGATCAATCAGTTCCAAATGTCTGCTCTGATAGCCTAGCTCTCCCCAGTCGAGAGTGACTTGCGTCTCTTGTCAGTCCCAGTAAGTTTGTGAAGAAAGAATCCACTTATTGCGCCTTGCCTTCATGTGCAATCACTCTGTCCCGTGTGGCGTCTCCAGTGCATCACTGCAGGAAACACGGCCATTTGTGATGGCCGTCCTAATTTATGACGGCCGGCCGTCGCAAATGAACCTATTTGCAACGGCCCATAAATGGTCGTCGCAAATTAAAAAAGCCATCGCAAATAGACACTTATTTGCGACGGCTGCTACAGGAACCGTCGCGAATAAGTAGGCCGTCACAAATAAATCTTATTTGTGATGACCTTTCCATTAGCTGTCGCAAATAGTGTTAATTGTGACGGCCAAACCTAATGCCGTCGCAATTAACGTGGCCATTGCAAGTTAAAGGCCTATACCGTCGGGCCGAACTCATTTCCAAACCGCTTCGTCCCTACACGCGCCGCCGCTGCTCCGCTTCGTCGACGCCCCCGCTGCCGGCCCGCCACCCTCGCTCCCGCCGCCGGCACGCCGCACCCCCACCGCCCCTGGCCCCCCGCTGCCCCCAGTCACGCCGCCCCCGGCCCCTGGGCCCTCGGCCTAGGCCCCCCCCCCCCCCCCCGCCGCCCCCGGCCCCTGCGCCCCCGTCCCCGACACCCCCGGCCCATGCGCCCCCAGCCCTGCTGCCCCCATCCCCCCACCGCCCCCGGCCCCTGCCACCCCGCCGCCCCAAACACCGAACAGCAGCGCCGCTGACCTCCTCCAACGCCTCTGCCGCCCGTCCGACGCCGCCGGCCCGCTGCTCCACGCCGCACCAGTAAAGTAGGCATTTAGTTTTTAATTTCTAGATAATTAGTTGTTAATTGTTAATTGATGATTAGTTGTTATGCTATTTAGTTGTTAATTGTTAGGTTGTTGCTAATTAGGTTTGAATTTCAATTATTTGTTAGTTAGTTGTTAATAGTTGACCATTCTAATTAATTATTAATTAGTTGTTAATTAGTTGTTAATTGAATCTTAATGTTACTATATATGCTTAGGTTTTATTTCATAATGTTTAAGATTTGTTTTATTGCTTTCGTTTATTGCTTTGTGATTGAAATACAGTTGCTTATGTTTTCGTTAATATTTTTGATACTTATGTATTATATATAGAAACGGCTAAACAAAAGGTCCGTCGTACGTAAAGTAGGCATCGTATATGTAGCATATATACGGCCCATTGGGCCCAACCCTAACCATCATTCGAGGTCGGGCAAATAGAGAACGACGCCGTTGTAGTTTGGGTCATGATCGTCACCCATGACTGGTGACATGAGGTGAATTGTTAGGATTAAGTTTATATGGGCCGGGCGGCCCATTACTAACCCTAAAAGTCTGTAACCAGTTATCTCTCCACCGCAAGACCCCCTATTCACATCGCGTGTGTTTGTGAGTACGTATAAGATGATGAAAAAAATCTGAAAACATATGTTGCGAGTATGTGTCCTTGACTCGCAACATCCGTAAGGCAACAGGTTTCCCAGCTAACCAGTTGCCCCCCTTTATACTTTAAGAACTGCACCGGATAGGGGGGTGTAGTGTTAAATAGGCGGCATTATGTTGCAAAATTGCGTTATTTGTAAGACGGATGATAATCAAACATTAATGAATCGTTAAGGTTAAGTGACCAACTCGTAAGGGCACGACACGCAATAAGTGTGATCGTGCCATGTAGACGAAAAAAATATCAATACTTCAGCGATGCAGTACAATGTGAACGAAACACCCCCTTTAAGCGACCTATCTATTTTTCAAACGAGAGGCACTACCGTTGGTAGCTACACGACCTACGTGCTATCCGAACATGACAAGACTGTTGCTTTACTCTACATGTACGCAAATATAGGAGGCATGCAGGAATACTTCGAGTAAGTGTTTGTCCTACATTTATGCTAATCGACATATTTTGCTACACATGTATTCTAAAAGATGTTTTTTCACGCTCAGCGAGTTCCATAGACAATGTTGGCCACATAGGCATCAACCTACGGCCAAACAAGTAGAAGGGATGCGAAAAGAAGGAATAAATGGGGGGCAGAGTTTCCTATCCTGGTTTCAAGATTATGTAATACTTTCTTGCTTTTTTGAACTTGTTGCATGCTCACAAGTGCTTTTAATCATAAAGAACTAATCAAGTAATCAACTCACATATTGAGTTTTTATGAACAAATATAAATTGAGAAAAGATCAAGAGAATATGCATGTACCGCACTTCTTATTTTGAGATGGTTTATCATTGCACATAAATACGAAATTGGAAGAAGTTGTATGTGACTAAAACCATGTCCTTAAGATTCTGATTGTCAAATGACATAGGCTTGACTTGGTTGGTTAGAATAAGCAGATGCGGCATATAATCTCTTGCAAATGTCATATGTTAAAAGTTTGTGTTTTAAATAATAAAATGCAGCAACAAGTGTCATGCTTTCATGTTTTGAAATAGTTAAGTTTGTGAGATAATGACTTGTTTAAATTGAAAATTACATTTGATCGTTACCAAGGCTTGCACTACTTTATGTATTTCATTGATGTGATAGTGTAAGTTACTTGATAGTATGACTTGGATGAGCTTTGTTTTATATGTATATGTTATAATATGCTCATAACAATTAAAATTTGTCTTATAAACCTTGCTGAATACATTGACAAAGGGGGAGAGATAATATGTGAATTTTTAACATTTTTTAAAGATAAGTATGCAAGGGGGAGAAATTAATTACACATTGCACATATTCACAATTGGTTTTGTCACGATTCTTCTCAGGGGGAGAAATTGCTCTCAAAACTTTTCATGCCAATGTTCGGATTTTAAATGGTGTTGCCAATGCATTAATCAAGAGGGAGATTGTGAGACTTATGTGTGTTAAATACATTGGCTTTGATAATAAAAGTTTTGAATGATGCCAAAACATCTTTTTAGCAAGGTCCGACTTTAGCTCCGGCATGTCTTTGTTAGCTCTGGCATGTATTTGATAGCTCCGACATGTCTTTGATAGCTCTGGCATTTCTTTGTTAAGCTCTGATATGTTTTTGCTAGGTCCGACTTATGTTGGTTAGCTCTGACATGTTTTTCTAGCTCCGACTTTTGGGTTGACTAGTTCCGACTAGTTTTAGTAAGCTCAGGTGCTAGGTTGTACTAGCTTTGGTAAGTTCTGGCGCTAGGTTTTACTAGCTTTGGTAAGCTCCGATGTTAGATTTTACTAGCTTTGGTAAGCTCCGACTCAAGCTTCGTTTAGCTTTGGCAAGGTTTGGAGCTTGATCGCAATGTTCCTGCTTTTACTGTGAATTGCTTAGTATTCATTTGCTATGTTTTTGGCGAGGTTTTGGTTGATATGACTGATATTGTTTTACTGTGGTTTTGCAACATGCTTACGTGAGGTGCTCATGTAAGATGTTGTTGTTTCAGATCTAACGAGAGTCAAGTCAAAGACTTATGCTCGGAAGTATTGGTTATTTGTTCATGTGCAGGTGTTGCTTGAGTTCAAGACATGGCTGGTGACGGGATCCATTGAACTAGTCTTAGGGAGAAGATGAGGTTCAACAACCAAGTTCGGGAGGAATTGTGGTTGAGTTGATCGGGAGGTCATGCAACATATATGAATCAAGAACTATGCATATGAAGGTATCGTGGACGTCGTTGGAAGTTGTTTGCACGTGTGCAAGGAGTGCATGGACGTGGCTACATGGTTCCGAGATGTGATGAAGAGATGTGGACGTAATGAATTGGTCGGAAAGGTCCAACCGACTAGGTTATGGACTCAGGCTGCGGCTGAGTCGTGTTTGACTAAAATATGGAATGTTTTGAATTGTTTATGATAGGATTTCATGTGGGTCACGAATTTGAGTTGATTTAGAAATATGAGATACGTTCCTAAGGTGTTTGGAAGTCTTATGATTGCTTCTATCTGTGTATAGAAGAGTCCTAAGCAGTTATGGAATGTTTCGATTCATGAACGGAGTAGTTTTAGAGTCCTCGTTTGAGTTGAGTTAGCCTTCGGGCTGCTTATATAAGCAAGGGAGCTAGAGCTCGTGGAGCATGACTTTTGGGCTGTTCCTCTTGTGTTCCGTTGAATAAAATTCGTAGTTTAAAGGAACTTTTGTGCCTTGTTTGTCTGACTTGTTCCAGACAAGTTTTTCTCGTCGAGTTTCTGTACAGCACTACATTTCTTCGGTGGTTTTATCATAACTCAAGTTTTACAGATCCAGTTGATGTGATCCTTTTTGGGTTATCTTCACAACTTGCTTATCTATCGTCTGTCAAAATTTCACCGTCATTGGATTTGTGGTTTCTGATCTACAAGAGTTTCTTTGCAGCATTCCAGAACTGTTTTTCTCGGGTAGGACAGATTGACCTTTGTTTGATCTTTCAATCGTAACATGAGTTTCTCTCGACGGATTTGAGTGATTCTTGTTGTGTCGTATTCGTGACTTGATTCTCTCTGATATCTATCACTTTTGTCATGGTGAAACATGTTTATATTAGTCTCACACACGATTTCTTTAACGGATCATTTTCCTGCCGAGGGATTGGGATTTAATTATTTCCGCTGCGTAAGATTTTTTAATCTACCATTCACCCCCCTCTGGTAGCTTTTCACGTGCTCTTCGATCCTACACGTTCCATTCAAGAAGATTCACGTCGTGTGGCACCATGGGAAAGAAAAACACCGACTGGGGGAGACCCTAGCGAAGTAGACAACAACCGCGATCACATAAAACCGCTGCATCCTGAAGGGGTACAGCGGGAAGCCCTCGGCTCTCCAAGGTAGGAGGGGTACAAACTTCAAAAGTCCTCTAAGCAGGACCATCATCTGCTGAGGAGGTTGGAGCGAGCCTTCAAGGCCGGCTAGGTGGAGGGGTACAACATGTGCACAAAACAGAACAGTTGGAAAAAATCCATTGGGACACTTAAATACTACTAAGCGCACCAAGGCATTTACGCCGCAGCAGAGGCCTTCTTCTTCATGATATTGCCCTAGATCTTCTTGACATCAACACTCATCGCGTTTGGAGATCCTCCATGGGTTCCATAATCTCCCGAGTGAGAGGAGAGGCGAAGAGAGAACATAATTTGTTCTTGACCTCCGACCTAATCTTCCCACCTGGCGATGTGATGCCCAGTTTCTTGAAGAGGACGTGCTGCGCCTGTTCCTCCATGCTCCTGCCCGTGGTGCATCCCGCTTTGGCACCAAGACGGGCACTCTTTCTGGTAGATATCTTGATTTTTTTTTTCTTGAGCTTGCTCTTCGACGAGGAAGGCGGAGTGCTCGAGATTGGTGGCGAGGGTGCGCGGGAGACAAACTGAATGAAATCCTGGGATGCTGGCTCAGGCACAGGGTGGTCCAGAGAAAGGCCACCGACAGAGGCCTCAGGCAGCAGCAACAACGGCGGAGTCATGGGTGCCAGAGGCTCTAGGGAGAACGCCCTGCAGCCAACTCCGTTGGGGTTAGCATCAGGAGGCAGGTGACCCGCCTCACCGGCCATTGGGTCAAAGGAAACCCAGGGTCCTGCGATCTGGTTGTTATCCTTGAGCTGTAGTGACAGGTCCTCCAACTCGGCGTCAGTCAGAGGCAACAATGATTGAGGACATATTTCCAAGCAGCCGTAGATAACCTCCACCGAGAGATCCTCAGGGGCACCTCCCGGGTGGACCGCAGCAGAAAGCTTTGGGTCCCCCTCTTCCGAGCTTTCGTCTCTCAAAGTCGGCGGCTTGAAGGCAGCAGAGGGTGCAATGCAAGAGCATGCTTGGCCTCACCCAGAAGGCTTGCCCTCTTGAACCTCAGCATGAGGCTGTACAGAGATTGCTCTTTGGAACGCCGCAGCCCCGGGCTGGTAGAATTATTAAGTCCCCTCGGTTTTCCGATCCTGGAGGAACCTTCTCCAAACCGCCTTGTAGATATTTCACTGTGCCAGCCTCGATCACCCGGCCAGCCCAGCCTCTAAAGGAAATATCGCCTCATTGGTGCTTCAACTTGGTGCTCTCGGTCATTGTCCCTGTCATCAGCATCCTCTCATCCCTTCTTGTCCTCTACGTCCGAATGTCAGCACTTCACGAGTCCCTAGGATCCCTCCAGGTGACCCTCGTGGGAGGTAGAGGAGCTTGGTAAGTGGGGTAGACGTTGTTGGAGCCAAGGTCCTAAGTGAGCTCCGCCCTAAGCGGCCGCCCATCACGATCAGGGTTGCCCAAGTCCTCATCAAGCATGAGGTGGATACATACATCATAAGTGATGGTCGACATGGGCTGAATGGGAAACTAATGCTAGAAATTCTCAGCCTCGAGGCCGTCATCAGTTTCAATCATGGTGAGGTCTACCCTCTTGGGAATGCATCTCGGCTCAGTGGTGAAGGCCCATACCTTAAAACCTCGGGTGTCCACCATTCTTCTTTTGTCAAGCTCGACATGCTGGATCGTGCATAAATGAGAGAGCAGAGAGCTCACCACCTCCTCAGTCCATAAGTGCATCGGGAGATTCTCCAGGTAGAGTTTGACTCTGTAGCTGCAACTACCCTGGGAGGCTCTGATGACCCTCTCCCAGGCTCTGAGACAAAATTCTCTCCCGCCCTCTTCAAATGATCTTCGATAACATAGCCTCTCAAAATCATCCCCAGGGTAAATGACACAAGGAAATCCTTAGGCTAATGCATGGACACAAAAAGAGTTGTTGGGTCCAGGTCGAACCGGTTAGCAATAGCGTCAATAACCTGCACAGGCTCGGTTGGAGGACGGTTCCTGCCTAACCAAACCAGCACAGACCTGTTGCTGTGAAACTGGATCTTCTGCTGGATGGAGTCTAAGAGGGCAACATTGTAGGTGTCTCGGTGAGGACGAGCTTGCAGGTTCAGCTCCAACAACAGGCGCGCACGGCTGTCCATAGCTCCGGCAGGCAAAAATGACGGGGATGGTGTTGGTGGTGGATACGGTGCAGGAGGCGGTGGTGGGAGCAGCGAGCGACCTTTTCTGCCACTGGACAAAATGTGGTCGGAGCGACCACAGTGCCAACACTGGGTGGGTCTGCGGCAGTGTGCATTTTTGTGATTGGGGCAGAAGCAGTTGAAACACCCCCCCTGGTTTTATCGTGGAAGGTTGCCCTTCGATGCTCATTTTCAGCCAAGCTTTGCAAGGGTTGGAAAGTCTGTCATTTCTTCCTTCACTCAACCTTTTGCCATCCACCGAGAAGATTAGCATTGACCGAGTTGTCTCCATTGATAGATTCTCTTATGTGCGCCTGACCGGTCCACGATGCCTCCGGGCGACCAGATAGAAGGGCATCCCTAAATGATTTTCTAATGACACTGGTGTCAGGCCGAAACAACGTGGTCTCCAATCATGGCCTTGTTTGTGCCGCTCCGTGAAAAGAAACCTGCTCACGAGCGCCATGGGGTGGAAGCCTAGAGGGGCAGCGATCTAGGGCCTCGTGAGCCGGGAAAGGAAGCCTATCTTCCCAGTGCACCTTTTGCTTGTCCATCGACGCTGCAGACAGCAGGCAAGCACACAACTCAAATGGCAGTAGCAAGCCCGATGGGTGGCCAGAAAGCTTGGGCAAATGTGACCTCGCCCCCCTGGTCACACAGCAGCAGAGGCACCACCAGGCGGGCGGGATGTCCAGCTGCGTTGGGGCTTGGAGCTTCGGATCCCTGAGCAGAACTACTGGAAGCCCCTCGAGGTCTTAATGCTTCAGTGTGGAAACCATGAGTAGTTGTTCCATCGCCTTTTAGGCTCCAGATTGGTCCAGTGATGGGACATCCCCGTTGTGCGAGATGCAGTAGAAAGGGGAGGAGTGACTCACCTCCATTCTCAGTTGCAGGAGGTCCAGAGTGCAGGCCATCGACAGGGACCAGGCAGGGGCGCATCGAAGGGAGATCTGGGCAGGTCTGACCTCACCCAAGATAGGTGGATTTTGAATGGGATGAGGGCACTATGGCGAGGGAGACGGGGTTGTGAGTGGAGGGGGAGTACGACAGGCCTGGGGCAGCGGGCTTTGGTGGCGGGGAGAACATGGGCGGGGTGGATCTTGGTCGGGGCAGGAGGTCGCCCCCCAAGTCGCCATTTTGACGGGATCCTTCGCTGGGAAGCTTCATTCGCAAGGTATTCTATTATTTGTTTTGGACGTTTTGAAGAGCTACATCATCTTCATTATGTCAGCCTAGTGGTCTGGGGTGCAGACTTGCTTCAGGCTATGGGGGTTCGATCCCCCACCCCTGGAGCTTGCCCTCTGGGCACAATTTGCAGAAAAATTAAATCCTCTCACTAGCATTTGTGTTGACTTGGCATCCGCTGCTCGGGCTTTGGGCTGGTTTGGCTCGTACCAGGGGGTAGTTGCAGTAGTCGAGAGGCATGGTCTACGGTGTCCCACAACAATGTAGGTTCATGGTATGTCGGGGTTTGGGAGTTTAAGCCTCTCTTATAATATGTGATGCCGTAAGGGTGGTCTTACCCTTTGTGCAAAAAATGTCATCATATGCATTATAATGGTCACAGGTGGGAACGAGCTGGTGCCCGACTGACCAGTGCAGATAGGTCCACCCGCGCTCGAGTGCTGCTCGACATGCGCGTCCACCTTTTTTCATATATAATTACCACATAGCATCTGCACCATGCTGCTATATATATATATATATATATATATATATATATATATATATATATATATATATATATATGTGTGTGTGTGTGTGTGTGTGTGTGTGTGCAACCACTCTCATGTTGCGATCAATACTTGATTCCAATTAGATATTGGCAACCTAAGTAAATATTGTAAGCATTGTGTTCAATCTTCTAACTCAATCATTGTATTCAATCCAACTCAAATGTGTCAAACATAACTGGATGTAATGCGTGGTATCCTGGATAGGGTGCATTGTGCTGTGTTACACTATTTCAGGCCTGTGTGCCTTATTGGTCCATAGCCCATGTACTCAGCATCCCATAGGGCATATATGTTTATCCTTTGATACTATTGATGGAATCTGATTTTTTTCCTTTTAACATGGTAATCAGAGCAAAAACCTAACCCTCCCAGCCCCAACCGCCAGTCACCAGTCACATAGATGGTGCCACTGGCACTGCGGCCGCAGCCCGGTCGGCCGGTGACCCACCGCCGCCCTCTTTCTCCTCTCTCCCCTCTCTCCCCGATCTCAGGCTGCCATCCTCTGCCACTACCGGTGCGATGCCGCCCTCAACCACTACAGTCGTGCCGCAGCCCCTTAGTGCTGCCTCTTGGCCGCTGCTGGCCGATGCCTCATCGCTGCCACCGGCCGCCACCTCCTAGACCTCGCCGGCTTGCGGCACCTCCGCTAATGGTCTGCAGAAGACGCTACCGCTGCCTCCGCTTGGCTACCCCCGGATTGCTCCACCTCTATCGCGAGCTGTCGTCGCTGCTTTCTCCACTAGGCCGCTGCTGCCGGGTGCGACCTCCATCGCCGGTGCTGGTCACCTCTGGTCTGATGCTAAAACATGGGCCTGTTACCCCACCAGAGCCCCACCTGGTGCATCACTACGCGTTCCCTTCCTCAGTTTTGGCTCGTCCACCGCCTTCTCGATCGGGCCCTATCCACACGCTATGTCCATGGCCCACTCCGTCCTCATGGCCGCTCTCGTCCAAAAAGTGCACGCGGCAGGAGTGCACCTTTGCGAATGCTCTTGCTCGTCATCTCTCGAAGGTTGAGCAGCAGCTCAGTGTGGCCTTGCGGTTAATGGTTCCTCCTCTAGCCACGATGACATTCCCAATTCTCACTCCCACGAGGGTTCCACTATCACCTCCCTACACGACCAGACGGCCTGTATCTAGCACATCAGGTCTCTCGTTCAGTTCATCCTCGATGCTACCTCCAGCTCCTACACCAACCGGCGTGATCATGTGCTCCTCATGTTGAGGTGGTACGCCATCCACGACCACATGATTACAGATGTCTCCCCATCAGTTCCTGCTTGGATCCGCATGGACAATGTCGTCATATCCTGGATCTATGGCTGCATAAGTTCTGAGTTGCAGGACCATGTTCGATTGGGCGACTCATGCCCTCCACGTTGTCCTGCAGTTCCGGTCTGTCTTCCAGGGTGACCTCTCTGTCACTGACTACTGTCGTCAGATGAAGGGCATGGTCGATGCCCTTCATGACCTTGGTTATCTAGTCACTGACGGTTCACACGTCCTTCAGCTTCTTTACGATGTCAATAAGCATTATGCCCACCTACGGACCTGGCTCATGCAGACTGAGCCATTGCCATTCATTCATAGGTCTAGGATGCTCTCTTGCTCGAGATCATCATAGGGGCAGCAGTCAGCTCTTCAACCGCGACTACTCTCTACAACACCAGGTTTGGGCTGCCCTTGCACCATTCTGTGCTCGTTACTGCCGCTGGAGGCTTGCCCACAAGGCCTCCATGATCTCCTTGTACTCCTGCTGCATTCGATGCTTCTAATAGCTCAGGTGGTGCCATTCACCACCATCGTGGACGTGGTGGTACCGGTGGCGGAGGTGGTGGTACGAGTAGGTACAGTGCACTCTGGCTGTCTCTCTACAAATTGTGGACCAACTAGATCTCCATGTGGCCTGGACCATCTTCGGGTACCTCACTGCACCGCCCTCTGCATCCTTAGTCGTCTCTTCTGACCACTTCGGCCATCAGCGGATCTGACTCCCCACTCGGGCACCTACTTCTTTGGCACCAAACTACCTCCCACCTCAGGCGTACGCATGCACCTGGTACCAACAGTTGCTTGCTAACTTGTTTAGCACAGCGACCTTGACCACCTGTTGAGTGGGTGGCCTATTCGGGTGTGCTGTAGCATACAACTGCAGATGCTGGTATAATCACCTACTCCCACCCTCCTCACCTTTTGTACCCTTCATCTATCATTATCGGCAACGATTCTGTTCTTCCAATCACCATAATAGGCTACACGTCTTTCCCCGACTCTTTTGATCTTAAGAACATTCTTGTTGCTCCTGGCATTATTCAGAATCTTCTTTCTGTCCATCATTTCACGACTGACAATCTGGTTTCCATTGAGTTTCATCCTTGTGGTTTGTCTGTGATGTTCTTTTGCATGGGGCGTCTTCTTCTTTGTAGTGAGATCTCAACACCCCTATACACCTTGCATCTTCCTACTTCCTCTTTGTCCACTTCATAGGCCTTGACTACTACGACTACTTCTACCATATGGCACCATCGGCTCGGCCATCCCAATCCTCATGCTTTGTCCAAGCTGTCTAGTAGTTCAGTCATTTCGTGTATTATGGGTACTTATGAGTTTGTATGCCACGCTGTTAGTTAGGTCACCATGTTCGGCTTTCTTTCCCCCAGTCTACATCTCAGGTTGGACATATTTTTTACCTCAGCCACTATGATTTATGGGTACCTCTTGTACTCAGTGTGTTAGGCTATAAATATTACTTGGTGGTTGTTGATGAGCTTTCTCACTACTATTGCACTTTTCTCTTGCATTTGAAGTCTGATGTGATCACCTCTCTTTCTCGCTTCTTCGCATGGGTGTCCACTTAGTTCGGCCGCACCATCAGGCTATTCAGTGTGATAACGGAAATGAGTTC
Source organism: Tuctoria greenei (assembly GCA_036927565.1). Classification (NCBI taxonomy): domain Eukaryota; kingdom Viridiplantae; phylum Streptophyta; class Magnoliopsida; order Poales; family Poaceae; genus Tuctoria; species Tuctoria greenei. Next base: position 69,660,771 of record JAYESD010000008.1, read on the forward strand.
GATGACTCCACCTTTCGTGCCTTTCTACTTTCTCATGGTGTCTAGATACTTATGTTCTTGCCCGTAAACCTCTCCTTAGAATGTAAGGTTGAATGCATGATTCGTACCACCAATAACATCATGTGCTCCTTGTTTTTTCAGGCCTCTGTCCCAGCTCGTTTTCGAGTTGAGCCTCTTCACACCGCTACCTACCTCCTTAATCTCCTTCCCACTAAGGCAATTCGTGCTTCCACTCCTCACTTTGCCTTGTTTGCCACCACTCCTCCCTATGAGCACCTTCGGGTCTTCAGTTGTGCTTGCTATCCTAACCTCTCTGCCACTACTTCCCATAATCTTGCACCTCGTTTGACTTGTCGTATCTTTCTTGGGTACCCCCTTGACCGCAAGGGGTATCGGTGTGTTGATCTTACCACCAGTTCCTCTTGATTTCTACGCACGTTGTCTTTGACGTGTCGTACTTTCCCTTCTCCACTCCCACCCTTGACTCTGCCATGAAATTGGACTTCCTATTCAACACTAACCGCGAGGCTACTCCTGTACAATCGCCTCGATTTTTTTCCCTGTGCAGGTTCGTCTTCAGTCAGAATGCATGCTGCCCTGACATCACCTATCACACCACGTGCGGCCCGATGGCCCCTATCATGATGTGTGGCTCTGACGTCCCCAGCTGCACCGCGCGTGGCTCCAACATCCCTAGTTGTGGTGTGCACAACCTCGACGTCCCCAGCTGCACTGTGCGTGGCCCTGACATCTGCTACCCATACGTCACCTGATGTGCCATGTGAGGGCTCACTATCCACTTCTATGTCACGTGTGGCCTCGACATCGCCGATGTCACCTACAGCACCCTCAGCAGTTCGGACATCCCTAATGCCCCTTTCTGCATCCTCACCATCTTTCTTTGCTAATCCCGTGCATGTCTACCAGCGACGTGCTTGGGTTGGTGCACTAGCCTGCTCTCCTACAAAGCCCCCGGTGTACGACCCTCCACTCCTCCACTAAAAACCATGTCACATCCGCCCTATGGTGACTCGACAGGCTGGTGGGGTCCTCCGGCCTGTTTAGCGCTTCTTTGGCATCGTCCTGTAGTCGACTTCTTTGCCTATCTCATCGATAGCACCCTTCGCCCATAGCACTCTCTTCGATCCTCACTGGCATTGCACTATGGAGGAGGAGTACACGACCCTTCTTGCAAACCGGACATAGGATGTGGTGCCACGCCTCAAACATGGTAACATTATGGTTGGCAAGTGGGTGTTTACACACAAAAACAAGGCAGATGGCTCTTTGGAGAGGAAGAAGCCTCAATGGGTCCTTTGGGGTTTGGCTCAGCGCCTCAGAGTCGAATACGATGAGACCTTTAGTGCGGTAGTGAAGTTGGCCACTGTCTGCACATTTCTCTTGTTGTCTCTCTCGCATTCTTGGCATGTTCATTAGTTGGACATCAAGAACGCCTTTCTACATGGCACTCTGACAAAGATAGTGTACTGCAGTCAGCTGACTAGGTTTGTTGATTTAGCTCATCTAGACATAGTGTTCTAGCTGAATAGGTCCCTGTACAGTCTGAAGCATGAACCTCCAGCATGGTACAATCGGTTTGCCTTCTTTCTAGTGTCACAGGGTTATGCAGAGGCCAAATCAATTACCTTATTATTTGTCTATCGATGTGAGGGTGACAGTGTGTACCTCCCCCCGTACATCGATGACATTGTTCTCACGACGTCCAGTCCAACTCTCCAACAGTGTATCATCTTAGACTTGCAGCGGGAGTTTGCTATCAAGGACTTGGGTTCGCTTCACCAATTCTTGGGTATTGAGGTTGAGCAATGACCCGATGCCATGTTCCTTTAGCACCTGCAGTACGGTGTGGAGATACATGAAAGGGTGGGCAGCTGATTGAAAGCCTTGCTCTACTCTCGTGGATACGCAGGACAAGATCTCATCCGTTGATGGGGCCTTGGTCAATGATCCTACTGCATAGAGGAGCCTTGCAAGTGCCCATCAGTACCTCACCTTCACTAGGCTGGATATCTCCAGCACTGTTTAGCAGGTGTGCCTTCATAAGTTCATATGCATGATCCTCGCGAGTTGCACTTCATAGCTGTGAAGCGGATCCTCCGGTACCTCTAGGGCACCCTAGACTTTGGGCTCCTACTCTAACATGACTCGGTGTACAAGCTGATCGTCTACACCGACGCTGACTGGCTAGGTTGCCCAGACACGAGTAGGTCCACCTCTGGCTACTCTGTGTCTCTGTGTGGCAACTGAATGTAGCCTAGAGGGGGTGAATAGGCTTTTTGAATTTCTTTAGCCAAAACCTGCAACACTTAGGAACTTGATCAAATACAGGAAAATCAGACTAATCTGGTAGGGTGTGGACTAGTCCGGTTTGTGCGGACTAGATTGATCAAGTTCGATCAATGATTTCAAACTAGGTACTTTATGCAGTGGAAATTAAGTTGTAAATTGAATGTATTCCTTCAATGAAGCTAGACGTGGCACAAGTAAACTTTAGATTCATAGTTTTAACACAAATTGAACTATATTAAGCAATCCCTAGATCACTATGAATAAATAGAACAAAAGAACAAAACAAAGAATACAATGGTTTTTATCCCGTGGTTCGATTCCACAGAGGAAATCTACATCCACGTTGAGGAGCCCACGAAAGGACCGGGTCTTCACCAACCGTACCCTCGTCAAATCGCCACAGAGACCGATTCTCTTCCACTTATCACAAAGGGATAAGATAACCGTGTTGAAGGAACCTTCTCACAAGTTGAGGGCTTCCAAAGATTTACAATTCAAACACCACCAAACACACTCGAAAAGTATGCAATGAAACAGCGAGAGTGTGTGATAGAATCAATCTCAAGAGCTCAATTTGTGAAGAACGTGTCTCTCCTTTGATATATGGTTAATCCTCAAGGATTTGATCTTTCTCGCGTTGGATTGTGTGGAGAGACGTGTTTTCTAGGCTCTTGAAAGGTGTGACGGCGCAAGTGGTCAAGAGGGTTTGATTAGGGGCCGTGTACCTCTATTTATATTAGGGTTTACAAAGGTTACTAGGGTTTTCAAAGTTCGGACTAGTCCGTGGTCGACTCCGGACTAGTCTGGTGTGCGGCGTGTGGAAAACCCAAAGTGTCCTGAATTATTAGACTTATCCGGCAAATGTCGGACTAGTCCGTTTTTATCTCTGGAGATGTTCTGTCTAGTCTGGCACATAACGGACTAGACCGTCGGTGGTGAAACCCTTAGTGAATTGAGGACATGTCCGCACTTGGAGGACTTCTCTGATTTTTGTCAGAGAGGATATCGGACTAGTCTGTGGTGATATCGGACTTGTCCGACTTCGTGTAAACTATGAAGTGCTGAGGACTAGTCCGCACTGGGAGGACTAGTCCGGTCTTAGTCAGAGAGATATCAGAATAGTCCGTGGTGATATCGAACTAGTGCGGTCTGTGGAAACTGGACTTTGCAGACAAGTCCGCTTTGGGAGGACTTGTCCGATTTTGGACAGAGAGAAATCGGACTAGTACGGGGTACATCGGACTAGTCTGGACATGTATAACTTTGTGCAGTGAGAGTGATTAAATTTTGCTTGAGCTCATGGGGTGTGTTTCTCCAACACACTCCATACACAAAAGAGTATTATAATCATTTCTTGAGCTTCTTTCAACTTGATTCCTCACTCTCCCTTCTTTTTGCGCTTTTTCATAATTTCATTAAGGCCATGTTTGGAACCTCTAGAGCTAATAGTTAGCTGCTAAAAATTAGCTATAGAGGTTCCAAACAATCCAGCTAATAACACAGCGAATTATTAGCTAACGTCCCAACTAACAATAATCTCATTAACTGCTCCAACCCAGCTAATTGTTGGCTAAAGTCCATTTTACCCTTGCCCTCTCTCATCCCTCCCTCTCCTTGAGGGGTACTACAATCAATTAGTGTATAGAAACAAAATTAGTTCTAGATGTTCCAAACAGACACCAACTAATAATTATCTAGCTAATAATTAGTTGGTACAAGCCAACTAATAGATTATTAGCTAGCTAACAATTAGCCCTAGGGGTTCCAAACAGGGCCTAAAACCTGCGCTCATCCCAACAATTTAGTTAGGATCTCATTTTCTTGTCATAAATCCATCATAACCCACAAGGGATGCCTATATGCACTTTCAATCTCCCCCTTTTTGGTAATTGATGACAACCAATTGAGATTTCACAAATGTGATTAAAAGTGCAGAATTTTCATAAAGTGTGCACATATGAGTTTGGAACAAATTAAGCAATGGAAACATGAGATATATGTGCACTCTTTATGGTGGGATGCAAAACTACATTTGTGTGAACAATAATCTTGATATGAATAAGATAAATGGCACAATCATGACAACATTAAGGTTGTCAAGCATGAATATCAAATTCAGAGCATAACACATAAGTCATAAGCATAAAAAGACATAGTTTCACACCACATGTCCAATAGCATAAGAGAGCATAGTCAAAGTTTTACAACCCAAAAGAAACACAAATAGAGCTCTCCTCTCGCAACCTACAGCTAGGACCTAGCGACTCCCCCTCAACCTCTCCCCCTTTGGCAACAAGGCACCAAAAAGAAGGAGAGGAGGGATCTAGAGGCTCATTCCTCGCTGTCGGACCTATCATAATCTTCATCCTCAGGTTGAGGAGGAGGAGGAGGAGGAGCCGATCCACTCGAAGTGCCCCCAACACCAAAATAGGCGAGTTCATAGGGAGAGAGAGGTGGCAGCTCAGAGAAGTCTGAAGTTGAATCATCAGAGATAACGAGAGATCCAATAGGCTCGATCTCCAGCTTCTGGCAAATATGCTTGACATTTTGCTTTATGTATCACATATCCTCCTTCCTTGCCTTGTTCAACTTATGGATTTTCACTTCAGCCTTCTTGCAGGAGCCAAAGATGGCGGCCATGTACATCAAAATTCCACTTGAGGACCCTTTTTGAGGAGGGACCCTAGTAGAGTGAGCAGTCCTGGCATCTCTTGAGCTCTCCTCGGAGCCTCTTCACTGGACACTGGAGATGGAGCAGCTGGGAGAGTAGCTTGGGTAGGCTTCTGAGGCCTCAGGGGAGTGTGCTCCACATCCTTCACGAACTCAATTCCTGTGTCTTTCTCAATCATGAACATGAGGTAGGGCGCATAGCCACAGGAACGGTTTGGTGTGCAGGAGATATTAACCATGTCATTCCAAATATAGTCAAAGACATCAAACTTTCAGTTCTTGCTTATCACCGTCATTAGTGTCCTTAGGTAGCCTTGGACACTTCCTGCATCTCCATCTTTTAGAGCTATGGTCTTCCTCAGCACCCTATTAAGAACCATGAAGAAAGGCTTCATGTTCTTGGTCGCTGGAGGGTTGAACTTCAGGTGGGTGTCATAGAGAAACTCCATCTTATCCTTATCCAAGACACAAATGTTGTGGATGGCTAGCTCATTGTTGCCAGTGTCTTCTAGGTGAAGCAGTCTTGCAAACTCATCATAAGTAATGGTGTAATTGGATCCATGTGTCATCCAAGTCACCGTCTCCTCTTCATAACTAGCAAAATAGCAAGTATCATAGAATTGGGCTATGACTTCATTTTTCTAGTTACACCTAAATCAAACAAGTCTTTGAGCCCATGCCTCTCCACAGCATGTATCACATCATCAAAGCCAGGGCAGCTCTTCCTCTCAAAGTGTGTACAATCGATCCATTGGCTTCGGACCACCGGAGTCTTCATCATAAGATACACAAAACTATAATAGTCTGTGTGGAAGTTGCTCCAAAACCTTGCATCCGCTCCCTTTCTGGATCTGCTGTACCAGTCAATTGCCCTGATCTTCGAAACGACATCACTCCCTTTTCCAATGAACCTTTCTTCAGTGGGGTCTCTGGTGCCCTGCCTTAGAGTACTCATCTGGAGAGGGCCAATGGGACTGGTGGCGATCCCTTTCCCTTTGCCATTAGCTTGGTGAGGAGCTACCAATGTGGGTCAGTTGCATCCTTTCCTTTGGATGCCGGCTTCTTGGCCACAACCTTTTGTCGCACTTGAGGTGGAGTGGGCGACGGGTCAGCGGCACGGTGTTGCCTTTTCTCGCTTTGGCCCGTCGAGGACCGAAGCAAAGAATCTTGGTCCAACTCGGCCTCAAAATCAAAGATCTCATCATTGGAGCTTGACATTGTCCTGACAAGAGGATTATACAATGCATGGATGAGAATCGATGGGAAGGAGATGCATTGAGTAGTTGGAATTTAAGGTTGAGATCAGTTAAAAATTGGAATTGTCCGGTGTGCAGATGCGGACTCGTCTGGTGCACCAGACTTGTCCGCACTAGATCCAGACTAGTCCGATATTCAGCTTTATGAACCCTAACTGGAAAGGCAATGGTGTTTCTCAATGCAAAAGTGACTTGGAATAGTTGAACTACAACAAGGAATCAAGTATAGACTAGAGGAGCTAAGCTATTTGAGCAAAAGAAAGAGAAATCTATGGTTCTAGGGTTTGGGAGAAAATTTGCCAAAATCCTTCTATTCTTTGAGTTGAAGGTGTTTTCGATGCAGACAAGTCCGTGGTTCTTGATCTCGTTGCGATGAAGATCATTTCCCACAGAGATTTGAAGAAGATTTGGTGGAGAACTCACCAAATCGCTTTTGGAGGCGCTTGAGTGAGGAGAGAGAGCATGAGAGACGTTCTTAGGGTGAAGGGGATTAGGGTTTGGCCGCCCTTTGGGTTATGGAGTCAAAATGTGAGACTAGTCCATGGTCAACCGGACTAGTTCGGACTACCGGACCTCCGCGGACTAGTCTGCATTGTGCGGACTAGTCCGGGAGACCACAGACTAGTCCGTGGTCACCAGAACAGATGCATTTAGCCCATTCATATATATTCAAAGGTGCTTACAAAGAAATTAGGTGGCAAAACACATGAATAATCTTAATGATTATGATCAGTAAACATACAACAATCAAGCTATGACCATAATTCACAAATATCAAGTAATTGAAATAGTTTTTCAGAGAAAATAGAGAGAGATGATTTTCATAACACAATCAATGGATTTTGAATAAGCAATACAGGTATGCAAGTTTTCAAGCCACCTTCCGAGCATCTAGGATATTTAGTTCATTTCGGAGCTCGCAAAAACGTTTTTCATCAAGTGGCTTGGTAAAGATATCGTCTAGTTGTTTTTCAATGTTGACATGGGAAATGAATATGTCTCCTTTCATTGTGTGGTCTCCCAAGAAGTGATGCCGGATGTCTATGTGTTTGGTCCTAGAGTGCTCAACGGGATTATGGGCAATTTTAATGTCACTCTCATTATCACAAAGGAGTGGAATACGTCTCATATTGTAACTGTAATCCCTTAGAGTTTGTCGCATCGAAAGGAGTTGTGCACAACAACTCCCGGCTGCAACATACTCCACTTCGGCCGTGGATAAGGCAATGGAGTTTTGTTTCTTGGAGGACCAAGAAACTAGGGATCTACCTAGGAATTGGCATGTACTGGAGGTACTTTTTCTATCTACTTTGCATCCGGCATAATCTACATCGGAGTATCCAATGAGATTGAATTTGGAACCTGTAGGATACCAAAGGCCTAGGTTGGGTGTATGAACTCAATATCGCAAGATTCTTTTTACGGCTGTCAAATGACACTCCTTAGGATTGGCTTGAAATTTTGCACACAAACATACACATAACATAATATCGGGCCTAGATGCACATGAGTAATGGATGGATCCAATAATGGAGCGATATACCTTTTGATCCACACTTGGTCCGTCTTAATTGAGATCCAATTGTCCATTTGTTGTCATGGGAGTCTTTATAGGCTTCGCCTTGTCCATTCCAAACTTCTTGAGTATGTCTTGAGTGTACTTCGTTTGGCTTATGAATGTCCCTTCCTTTTGTTGCCTCACTTGGAAACCCAAGAAATACTTTAATTCTCCCATCATGGACATCTCGAATCTATTTGTCATGATCTTACTAAATTCTTCACAAAAGGATTTGTTAGTTGAACCAAAGATAATATAATCAACATAAATTTGACAAATGAACATATCATTGTCGAAGTGCTTAGTAAACAAGGTATAATCGACTTTGCCAATCTTAAATCCATTTTCAATTAAAAAATCTCTAAGGCACTCATACCAAGCTCTAGGAGCTTGTTTGGGGCCGTAGAGAGCCTTACGTAGTTTGAACACGTGGTCGAGGAACTCTTGACTTGGAATCTGGGGGGTTGCTCCATGTACACTTCCTCCTTGATTGGTTCATTGAGGAAGGAGCTTTTCACATCCATTTGATAGAGCTTGTAATCATGGTTAGTAGCATATGAATGTAATATTCTAATCGTTTCAAGCCTAGCTACGGGAGCAAACGTTTCGTCGAAATCCAAACCTTCAATTTGTGAATACCCTTTGGCCACAAGTCGTGCCTTGTTCCTTGTCACCACCCCATGTTCATCTTTTTTGTTGCGAAAGACCCATTTGGTGCCGACGACGTTGAACTTGGGTCTTTTGATGAGTTCCCACACCTCGTTCCGTTTGAAGTTTTTCAATTCTTCTTGCATTGCCACCACCCAATCTGGATCTTTCAATGCATCTTCAATCCTGCGCGGTTCCAAAAATGATACAAAAGAGTAATGTTCACAAAAATTAGCAATTCGAGATCTAGTAGTTACTCCTATTTGGATATCCCCGATTAAGTTGTCAATTGGGTGATCTCTTTGGACACATTGGTGTACTCTTGGGTGTGGCACTTACGGTCTTGTATCTTCATGATCGTCTTCTTCTTCCCCTGGATGGTTGCCTTCATTGATGTGTTGATCATCTTTGTCTTCTTGAGGTTGATCTTGTGTAGAAGCTCCCCCTTGATCATTTATCTCCACTTGTGGTTCATCTTCATCATTCGCATTTGGAGGTGGCACTTGTGGTCGAACATCGCCCAACGCCATTCTTCTCAATGCTTGACATGGAGCTTCTTCTCTATCTAGCACATATGGATCAACTTGCTCTTCTTGAGATCCGTTAGTTTTATCGAACACTACGTCACGTGTTACTTCAAAAAGTCCGGAGACCTTGTTGAAGAAACGAAAGGTGTAAGAGTTCGAATCATAGCCAAGCAAGAAACCTTCATCGTACTTCGAAATGAACTTTGAAGTCCTAGGCTTCTTGCTCAAGATATAACGTTTAGAACTGAAAACTCAAAAATAGGAAATATTAGGCTTGTTACCGGTGAGTAGCTCATATGACGTTTTCTTGAGTAGGCGATGGAGATAAAGTTGATTGATGGCGTGACGAGCGGTGTTGACCGCTTCAGCCCAAAATCGATCGGAAGTCTTGTACTCATCAAGCATTGTCCTCGCCATCTCTATGAGGGTTCGATTCTTCCATTCGGTTACTCTGTTTTGTTGAGGGGAGTACGGTGCTGAAAATTCATGTTTTATGCCTTCTTCGTCTAGGTACTCCTCAACTTGTGTGTTCTTGAACTCTGTGCCATTGTCACTTTGTACGTTCTTGATCTTCAATGAAAACTCATTTTGGGCACGCTTGAAAAACTTTTTGAGGGTTCCTTGAGTTTCTGTCTTATCATTCAAAAAAAAAACCCACGTGAAGCGCGAAAAATCATCAACAATTACTATGTTGTATTTGTTACTGCCGATGCTTTTGTAAGCAATTGGACCAAATAGATCCATGTGAAGTAGCTCTAGTGGTCTTGTCTTTGTCATGACGTTCTTCGCAGGATGAGGTGCTCCTACTTGCTTCCCGGCTTGGCACGCGCTACAAGGCCTATCTTTCTCAAAAACAACATCCTTTAAACCTCAGATGTGATCACCCTTAAGGAATTTTTGAAGATTTCTCATACCAACATGTGCTAGCCGTCTATGCCACAGGCAACCCATGATGGTCTTTGCAATCAAGCATGTTTCAAGTTCGACTTTATCTTTGTTGAAGTCAACAAGATAATGCTTTCCCTTTAACACACCCTTGAATGCAACCGAGTCATCACTCCTTCTAGAGACGGTCACACCCTTATTAGTGAACAAGCAATTATAACCCATGTCACATAATTGAGATATGGACAGAAGGTTATAATCTAAGGAGTCGACATGCAAATATGAGAAAGCGTGTGTTGAGATGATATTGCAATTTTACCGGTACCGAGCACCCTTCCTTGACTATTGTCTCCAAAATAGATGGCCTCGCTTGGATCTTCATTTTCTTCATATTCAACAAACATCCTTCTTTCTCCTCATGTGGTAGCATCCATTTGAATCCACCGGAGGAATAGGCGTGCAAAAACAAATTACGCCTTGGTTTTAGGTACCCAAGCTTGCTTGGGTCCTTTCAGGTTAGTCACAAGTGATTTGGGCACCCACACATGGGACTTGGTGTTCCCATGGCGTGGCCCAACATATTTGGCATACAATTTACCAAATTTTCTTTTCATAAGAACATAGATGCATCAAAAGATCTAAATAAGAGTTGTTGTTCATGTGTGTTAACCATCTTAGACTTATCAACTTCATTGGGCTTTCTAGCTTGAGAGGAGTTTCCCTTGACAAAGACAATGCACTCCTTGTTATTCTTATGGCTTCTAGCATTTTGCTTTTCACCATAAGAATACCCAGTGCCATATTTTACATTAGGAGGTCTTGTGGCCAAAGATGCACTGCGTGCATACTTGACCTTCTCCTTGTCAAATATGCCACTTCGAGAAGGATGCTTGTCCTTGGTCGAGTTTGAGTTGTCTTTCAAGCTAGTTTCATGTTTAGCACATGAACAAGTAATAGTAGTTTCAGATTTTAAGTGTTCAGTAGGTGAGCTTGAAGTGGATAAAGGGTCACTTTGCTTGAATGACTCAACTTGTACCTCAAGGATCTTGTTAACTTTTTTTAAGTTAGCAAGTTCATCCTTGATGATAACATTTGAGTCGCTTAACTTCAAGCAAGCTTCCTTGCTTGAAGCTAACTCAAGTTCTAGTGACTTGCTTCGCTCCTTTTGAAGTTCATTGAGCTCATTGATCTTGAGATACTCTTCTTTTTGGAGGATGATCATATCTTCTCGACGATCGATTAGCCCTTCCCTATCATCAAGCTTGTCCATCAAGAATTTCATTTTAGCAGCAGTCTTCTTATCTAAGCCAACTAGCATATCTTTATAATCACTATAGTTATCACTATTACTTGTAAAAGAATGCAAGGAGGAGGATTTTGTTGTTACCTTTCTTTTACCTTCCTTCGCCCTAAGGCATGTGTCATTGCCCTTCCATGCGCCGATAGTTGGGAAGAGGGTGGATTTCTTGGTTGCCTTCTCGATGGCTATGCTAGCCATCTCGTCTTCCTCTTCGGATGAGGACTCATCATTTGAGTCCCACTCCTTTCCTAGATGCGGTTGTCCAATTGGCTTTTTCTTCTTGAAGGTCTTCTTGGGTTGAGGCTTTGCTTCCTTGGTCTTCTTCTTGTTTTCTTCATAAGGGCAATCAAATATAAAGTGGTCATATTCACCAGAGATATAGCATGCCTGCCTCAACTTTGGTCTTGATTTATCTTTGTATTTTCCCTCATTTGATCTACCCCCTTGTCTTCTTTTCATCATCCTATTGAATTTCTTCATAAATAGGATCATGTCTTCTTCATCTACGTTGCTGCTCTCATCATCACTGTCATCTTCTTCTTGAGTCTTTCGAGCTTCTTTTGACAAGGGCTTGCAAGTGGACTTCAAGGCGACCGCTTCTTCTTTGCTGAGGTGAGATCGGCAATTTCTTTTGATGAGTAGGTTTAGGCCCGATCTTCCGAAAGGTAAGTCGATTGGGGTGGAGAACTTGACGTTGATGATCCGCGGCACTCGAGCAGTTCGAATACCCCTGCAATCACTACACCACTACTCCGTTGGTTATCAACCGTGCGGCACACGCTTGACCTCGCCAAGAAGGCTAATCCCTGCAAGTGAACCGAGAAAACAACCAAGAACGTAGAAGACACGATCTAAAATTGAGAAGTGTGGGTCTCACAAATCGTAGAACAGCGAAATTGTTATTCTAAGCAGAACCCACTGAATATGACTGGCGGCTGCAGTATATAAAGGCTAGGTTCGGTCAAAACATGATTAGACGCGTCCCTAATGGACTCATACGGGATACAAGGCCCAAAGGACCGATTCGGTGGCGCAGCACCGGACATAAATATAAACTCGACTTGTTTCGATGATTCCCAATGACTCCGAGGAAATTTTGAGGTGGGACCAGAGCCATTGGAAATTTTATATTCTCCGCTTTCCGTGCATATTTTGAACGTTGAAAGCGGAGTCCGTATGCATCCTGGGCGTCTGTTTTAAGGTGGACTGCTCTTGGACTCCGAGTTGAACTCAAGTCCGAGTTGTAAACTGATTCCATGAACTTGTGGATGTCCCAACTGGTTATCCATGTTCCCAAGGCCTATCCCCTTCACTTGTTGATCTTCTTCATTGTTCCTAATAAAAATTAAATCATCACATAGCAATCTATTTTCAAACTCACATGCAAAGGAAGTTAGGAACGAATTCACCTGCCGATTTATTAACCGTGCTCGTGCTCTTGTGATTGGTCCTTGCAGTTCAATGTGCGACTCCACTGTTGTGATGTCCTCATCATCCTCCCCCCTCTTGAATTGGAGTTGTCCTCGACTCAAGTTCCTCTTCTTCTCCCAAGTACGGTCGCAAATCTGAAATGTTAAATGTAGGACTAATCCCTAAATCGGGAGGCAATTCAAGCTTATATGCAGTATCATTAATCTTTTCAACAATCTTAAAAGGACCAGCAGGTCGTGGCATAAGTTTATATTTTCTCAAGTCAGGGAATCGCTCTTTTCTCGAATGTAACCACACCAAATCACCTGGTTCATGTTTTACTTCCTTTCTACCTTTACTACCTGCAATCCTATACTTCTCATTCATCTTTTCAATATTTTTCTTTGGAGTTTCATGCATCTTAGGAACAAATTCAGATCGTTGTGTAGCATCCAAATTTATAGTTTTAGAAGGAGGCAAAGATAGTAAATCAATAGGAGCACGAGGATTGAAACCATACACTACCTGGAATGTACCTACCTTTGTCGTGGAGTGAACGGATCTGTTGTAAGCAAATTCTATATGTGGTAAACACTCCTCCCACAACTTCAAATTTGTTTTCAACATAGCCCGCAACATAGTGGGTAAAGTACGATTAACTACCTCGGTTTGTCCATCCATTTGTGGGTGACATGTAGTTGAAAATAGCAACTTGGTTCCCAATTTATACCACAAAGTTCACAAAAAATGACTTAAATTTTTTGCATCACGATCAGAAACAATGGTATTTGGCACACCATGTAAACAAACAATTTCCTCATAAATAGATCAGCAATATGTGAGGCATTATCATTCTTATGTCAAGGTATAAAGTGTGACATTTTGGAGAAACGATCAACAACTACAAAAATACTATCCCTCCCCCTCCTAGTCCTAAGCAATCCCAAAACAAAGTCCATATAAATATCCTCCCAGGGTACACTAGGAACGGGAAGAGGCATATATAGACCATGTGGGTTAAGGCGAGACTTAGCTTTATTGCAAGTAGTGCATCATGACACATAGCGATTGACATCACGCCTCATCGTTGACCAAAAGAGGTGTGTGGACAGCACGTCTTCTGTTTTCTTCACTCCAAAATGTCCCATCAAACCCCCTCCATGTGCTTCTTGCAAAAGTAATAGACGAACGTAGCTAGCTGGAACGCATAGCTTGTTAGCACGATAGAGGAGACCCTCTCGTAGCACATATTAATTCGAAGTTCTTCCTTCTCTACAATTTTCAAAAGCATCTTTGAAGTCCAAATCAATCGTATATCATGCTTTTATTGTTTCCAACCCAAAAATTTTATGTCAAGTTGGGACAATATGGTATAACGCCTAGATAATGCATCGACAATGACATTTTCCTTCCCTTTCTTATGCTTAATGATGTATGGAAACGACTCTATGATCTAAATCCATTTAGCATGTCGTTTATCCAGATTGGTTTGACACTTAAGATACTTCAATGATTCATGATCGGTATGTATGACAAACTCCTTAGACCAAAGATAATGTTGCCAAGTTTGTAATACTGGCACTAAGGCATACAATTCCTTATCATGAGTGGAATAATTCTGAGAAGGACCATGAAGTTTTTCACAAAATAAAGCAACGGGTTTACCTCCTTGTATGAGAACGCCTCCAATACCAATGCCACTTGCATCGCATTCTAGCTCAAAGGTCTTGTCAAAATCAGGAAGTTGTAGCAATGGTGATTGTGTAATCTTCGATTTGAGAGCATCAAAAGCTTGTTGCTGCTGTTCGCCCCATCGAAATGGCACTCCCTTCTTCGTCAGCTCATGTAGAGGTGCTGCAATGGTGCTAAAATCCTGCACATAACACCGATAAAAACCTGAAGACCAAGAAAACTACGAACCTGCGTGACGGTTGTTGGGGCTGTCCAGCTGGTGATTGCTTTAATTTTTGCCTCATCTATCTCATTTCCCTACGAGGAAACGACATAGCCAAGAAACGAGACTAGATTGGTGCAAAAGACGCACTTTTTGAGGTTACCAAACAAATGTGCATCTCTCAAAACATTAAAACAACACGTAAATGATCAAAATGTTCATCATATGACTTGCTGTAAATGAGGATATCATTGAAGTAAACCACCAGAAATTGTCCAATGAAAGCACGTAAAACCTCGTTCATTAATCGCATAAAGGTGTTGGGTGCATTAGTTAACCCAAAAGGTATGACTAACCACTCATAAAGTCCAAACTTAGTTTTAAATGCAGTTTTCCATTCATCTCCTAGTGCTATTCTAATTTGGTGGTAACCACTACGCAAGTCATTTTTTGTGAAGATGATAGCACCACTCAATTCATCAAGCATGTCATCTAATCGAGGAATAGGATAACAATATCGAATGGTGATGTTATTAATCGCTCGACAATCAACACACATGCTCCAACTACCATCTTTCTTAGGAACCAAAAGAACAGGAACGGAACAAGGGCTAAGGATTTCACGAATGTACCCGCGGTCCAAAAGATCTTGGACTTGTCACTGAATTTCCTTAGTTTCCTCTAGATTTGCCCTGTATGCTGCACGATTTGGCAAACTTGCTCCTGGAATCAAATCGATCTTGTGTTCAAGGCCTCTCATCGGGGGTAAAGCAGTGGGTATCTCGAGGGGAACACATCCTCAAATTCCTGCAAAAGGTTAGAAAAAGCGGGGGGGGGGGGGGGATGCAATAGACAATTCATGAAGTGAAAACATGGCTTCTTTGCATACTAAAGCATATCACTTAGCATCGAATAAATAAACAAGGTCAGATTTAGTTGCAAGCAACGATGGTGATTTTAACTTAATGACTTGTTGTTTTTCAGATTCTAGTTTTGTTGCTTTGCCATCACGAATTTTACTCTTCTCAAAATGCACAATTTCAACAGGAGTCATGGGGAGCAAAGTGATTTTCTTTTCCTTATGCATGAGATTATATTTATTAGTTCTACCATGATGAGTAACATCTGTATCAAATTCCCAAGGACGACCCAATAAAAGAGAACAAGCATCCATAAGAACGACGTCAAAATTAGCAAAATCATGGTAAGAACCAATTGAAAAATGTATTCTCGCTGTTTGTGTTTTCCGATGGTAAGATTATAGTTGTTATGATTATTACCTCCCATACCTTGACGATAAAGTGGCAGTCTTGGCTGATTGTTGTGATCTTCTATATCATCATAAGGATTGTCTTCATGTCTTCCAGTGAGAGGCAACCGCGCCTCAAAAGTATTCATCCGAAGAGCAAGGTCATCAAGTTGGCAAGTCAACTTCGCCAATGACTCCTCCGTGGTCTTCATCATATCATGTAACATAGCATGTTGAACACATTCGTCATCATTGTCTTCTCCTGCCATTGTTAGTAGGAAACAAACGACAACAAAAATTTGTCATCCCTATCAACTACAGTGACAATGTGAAAGGTGGAAGAAAACAATCTCTCTCGCTCAAGCGTCTTACCACGCTCTTACAAGTGTTCTTACCGACACAGCAGGTGGTGTGGACGGTGAGATGAACCAATGAAGCGTGGGGTGATTGCAAAGGTACATGTTGTGCTCATGAGAAAGGTGGAGCTTGGATGGCACAATATGGTGGCAAATAAGCTGAAAATCATTAACAGGTAAACAAAGTTGAATAAGTATTCAATTTAGGAAACTATTGCTGGTCAACAAAGGGCCCTAGGGCCTAGCACAGCACAAGAAAGTATCAAGGCAAAAGAAAGACAGAATGATATAGCCAACAAAACAGCACCAAATGGTGTAGGCCAATTGCTTTAATATGCGTGCTCTTCACATTTTTTTCTTTTTTGTAAGATTTTTTTGATATTTTTTCTTTACTCAAGAGCACGAAGATAGGAAGCACACAAATTTGCAGCTCAATTGGATGTAATATGCGGCCTATAGAAAATCAAGAAGATTCTATAAAATTTGTGCTGAAATTTTCATTCTTGGCTTGTTTCTCCATCATCTCAAGGTTGATAATCATTCCAAGCAATTCATCTGGGGTCATTTTCTGATACCCGGGGCTTTCTCTAATCATTGAGCGCAAGGTAACATTGCGAGGCACGGAGGCTCTAAGAATAAGCTTCACCACCTCGTGATAATTCCACTTCTTGGTTCCATATGCTCGAATATTGTTGATGAGATTCTTCAGCCGATTGGACATGTCTTGCGGTGACTCATCTTCTTCTATGGCGAATCTTCCCCCAATTCGCATTCGATCATCTCAATCTTGGCTTCTCGCACATGACGATCGCCTTTATGTGGAGTTTTTAATGTGTCCCATATTTCTTTTGCAATCTCAAGTTCGTCCACCTTGGTGAACTCGTCTCGATCCAATAATGATGCGATGACTACTGCAGCTTGAGCGTTCTGATGAATCGCTTGCTCTTGGCATAGGGTGAGCTCTTCATCATCGTCCGTGATATCTATTCCTGTACACACTGTATGCCACAAGCTAGGGTTAAGTGAGATTAGATGCATTCAAATTTTGCCTCCACATTGAATAATCATTTCCATCAAAGTATGGGGCTTTTCCTAGAGGGGTTGACAAGTAATGGTTGTTGTTATAATTCAAGCGATCATAATTAAAAGGACTACCCCCTTCTTCTTCTTTTCATCTTCGATTTGTCATCTTCCATTTGGAGAGTGCTTTCTTCCTTAGGAGCGCCTTGAGTTCAGGCGTATCCTCATCATCATCCTCGAAGTCCTGAATGGTGTCAAGGAGCTTCTCCAATTTCTGAACCTTTTCATCTTCAACCTTCTCTTGGTTGAGGCTCTTTTGCACATCCTTCATGTCCGACATTTGCTCTTTGTGCGATTAGTCTCTTTTTGAAGAACCTGGCTTTGATACCAATTATGTAGCCTAGAGGGGGTGAATAAGCTTTTTGAATTTCTTTTGTCAGAACATGCAAAACTTAGCAACTCGATCAAATACAAGGAAATCAGACTAGTTCGGTATGGTGGGACAGTCTAGTGTGTGCAGACTAGATTGATCAAGTTCGATTAATGATTTCGAACCAGGTACTTTATGCAGTGGAAATTGAGTTGTAAATTGAATGTATTGCTTCAATGAGACTAGATGTGGCACAAGATAACTTTAGATTCAAAGTTTAACACAAATGGAACTAGATTAAGCAAACCCTAGATCAATATGAATAGATAGAACAAAAGAATAAAACAAAGGACACACTGATTTTTATCCCGTGGTTCGATTCCACGGAGGAAATCTACAACCACGTTGAGGAGCCTACGAAAGGACCGGGTCTTCACCTACCCTACCCTCGTCGAATCGCCACGGAGCTCGATTCTCTTCCACTAATCACAAAGGGGTAAGATAACCTTGTTCAAGGGGTCTTCTCACAAGTTGTGGGCTCCCCAAGATTTACAATTTAAACACCACCAAACACACTCGAAAAGTATGCAATGAAACAGCAAGAGTGTGTGAGAGAATCAAACCCAAGAGCTCAAGTCATGAAGAAATGTCTCTCCTTTGATCTAAGGTTAATCCTCAAGGATTTGATCTTTCTTGCGTTGGATTGTGTGGAGAGACGTGTTTTTTAGGCTCTTGGAAGGTTTGACGATGCAGGGGGTCGAGAGGGTTTGATTAGGGGTCATGCACCTCTATTTATACTTGTGTTTGCAAAGGTTACCATTAGGTTTTCAATGTCCGGACTAGTCCATGATGGACTCCGGACTAGTTCGTTGTGCGGCGTGTGGGAAACCCTAAGTGTCCTGAATTATCATACTTATCCGACAAATGTTGGAGTAGTCCGTTTTTGTCTCTGGAGATGTTCGGACTAGTTCGGCACATATCGGAGTTGAGGACAAGTCCGCACTTGGAGGACTTGTCCAATTTTAGTCAAAAAGGATATCGGGCTAGTTCGTGGTGATATCAGACTTGTTCGACTTTGTGCAAACTGTGAAGTGCTGAGGACTAGTCCGGACTTGGGAGTTCTAGTCCTATCTTAGTCAGAAGATATCGAACTAGTCCGTGGTGATATCGGACTAGTCCGATCTGTGGAAACTGGACTTTGCAGGCAAGTCCGCTCTGGGAGGACTTGTCTGATTCTGGACAGAGAGAAATCGGCTAGTCCGCGGCACATCGGACTAGTCTGGACATGTATAACTTTGTGCAGTGAGAGTGATTAAATTTGCTTGAGCTAATGGGTTGTGTTTCTCCAACACACTCCATACACAAAGAGTATTATAATCATTTCTTGAGCTTCTTTCAACTTGATTCCTCACTCTCCCTTCGTTTTGCGCTTTCTTTATAATTTTA
Organism: Tuctoria greenei; assembly: GCA_036927565.1. NCBI lineage: Eukaryota > Viridiplantae > Streptophyta > Magnoliopsida > Poales > Poaceae > Tuctoria > Tuctoria greenei. The sequence continues at coordinate 69,679,670 of JAYESD010000008.1, forward strand.
TTAAAATATGCTCTCATCTCAACAATTTAGTTAATATCTCATTTGCTTGTCATAAATCCACCAAAACCGACAAGGGACGCCTAGATGCACTTTCAATAACCTTGCCTCCTAGTCGTCGAAGCATGAGCACATCGTCTCCCGCTCAAGTACTGAGGCTGATTATTGCATCATGGCTAACGGTGTGGCTGAAGCTTCCTGGCTTTGGGAGCTACACCTGGAGCTCGACAGTCCTCTCGTTTTTACTAAGCTTGTCTATTGTGATAATGTCAGCGTCGTCTACCTCTTCACCAATCTTGTTTAGCACCAGTGCATGAAGCATGTGCAGATCAACCTACACTTCGTTCGTGAGCATGTCACCACTAGCAATGTTCGGGTTCTCCACAATCCCATGACGTCCCAGTTCATTAACATCTTTATGAAGGATCTTCCTTCGTTGGTGTTCTCAAAGTTCCGATCCAGTTTCAACATCTGTCGTGGCTAGATGTTGAGACTACGAGGGGTGTTACACTAGTTGAGGCATGTGTGCCTTATTGGGCAAAGCCCATGTACTCAGCAGCCCATACGGCATATATATGTATCTCTTGACACTATTGGTGGAATATGGTTTTTTCCCTTCGAACATGCTATTTGCATTGTGGATGGAACATTAAAATAGCCAAAAAGATAATAATTCAGTTCTTAGTTTTTATGTGTTGAGGTGTATCCTGTGAGAAAGGTGCAGAATTTGATCCCATTTGTATTCTGCAGGCTGAAGCAGAGGAAAAGTCCAGGCTAACTACCATGAGTCGAAAAGAGGTCATCGGTGTCAAACAACCCATGTTTTACGATCTTCAGTTGGCTAATTGTTCAATTCATGCCCTACATTCTTGCTCAGAAGGGTCTTGACAAAATTGCACCTCAGGGGTACTGTGAGTAATCTAAGCAGAGTATAGTAATTTGTCAACCTCTTCATGCAAACATACAGCAGCTTGCAGGTCATTCATCCACGGAAGCTCATAGTACAATGCTTTTAGAAACAAGAGCATAATCCAAGCTGTTTCATTATAAAATCATCAGCTCTTACAGTTCTAACGAATCAAGCCAAGAAATTATGAGTACTGATATCACAACGAGGTGAAAAGACACACACCACTTGCACATGGAGCCACAACATAGAAACGGGGCCTATCCCAAACAATAGTCGTAACTCATAAAAATGAGCATGGCATGCAATGCAACAGATCTTCTGAAAATGAACCAGATATGAATTAAGATTAGACGACGATGATGAGGCACTTAGAAGCACTTCCTGTGAACAATTGCGGGGCCAGACTCATCATATTCATCCTTTGATATCCACATCTGGTAGATCAATGTGACAAACATAATTAGGTAGAAATTTCATTAACGAATGATCTGATGTGCTTGTTAGCAATACACACTACTATAAAAAGCATTTTCATAGGCGCCTCAATTTTTCAAACATAGGCGGTCCGTAAAAAAATGCGACTGTGATGACGAATGATAAAATAACCGCCTGTGATGACTGAACATGACAGACGGATTTTAAGAAAGAAACGTTTGGATAAGTACATTATTTAACCAGATGGTTTTTAATTAAGAACCTCCTGTGATGTATCAAACATCACAGACAATTCTTAATTAGTAACCCTCTGGGTAAATACATGATTTTCACGGACGGTCATTATTTAAGAACTGTATATACTGGTTTAATGATCACAAGCGGTTTTTATTGAAGAACCGCCTAGGGAAAGTCATTGTTTTCACAGGGTGCTTATTAATTATAAACCGCCTGTGATGCTGATAAGCTAATCCCTTCACAGCAAGCTCTTGTAGATACAAGTAACACCCGTGGCTCATCAATGGGATTGTTGAAAGCATCAATTTGAAGCTCGACGATCCTTAGAAGGATTTTCCCATCCATTTGAAGGAAATATTTCCCTCCTATCTTTTTGAAAACATAAAAAGATGTTCCTTAATTAGTTTTAATGCCTAAATATAATGACTAAAAATCAGTACCTACTTTCTTAGTGCTTCACACAAGCGAGGAAGCGAACAACTTCAATCACAAATCTTGTTTTTACACTTTCATAGGGATTTAACCTTAATCTTTAGTTCAAGCATAGATTTATCGAATAAGTGAAGCTTCCTTATCACACATGTTAATGGCAGTTATAAGTGAAAGATGTGCTGAAGCTAACGAAATTTGAATCGGATTGAAGATAAAGAGATCTACATATGAGTGGCCATGTCCAGGTTAGACAGCGTGAAGCTATGATGACAACCTTCAACAACATGAAAAGTAATGTTAAGGTTATGCTTGCATCAACCAAGGCATGTTGTGAGGGTATAACACTTGTTGGGGCAAGCATAACCGTTATGCTCTAACAAGTGTTATGCCCTCACAACATGCCTTGGTTGATGCAAGCATAACCTTGGCATCACTTTTCATGTTGTTGAAGGCTGCCATCATAGCTTCATGTTTTCTAACCTGGACATTGTTACTCATATGCAGCATCTCTTTGTCTTCAGTTATCATAGATGGTTATATATGCTGCACGACCCGCCTGTGATAACATATCTTCACAGGTGGCTAGCCTAAGTAAAGAACTGCCTGTGATAATGTGTCTTCACAGGCAGTTTCACTTCTCCGTCTGTGAAATCGCGGATTATCACAGGCTCTTCATTTTAGGCGGTTTTAAAAACCGCGTGTGATAATAGGTTTGGAGCCGACTGCGATGAGGCTTATTGTAGCAGTGACAGATAAAGATCCGCTTGCTGATAACAAGTACCGTGGCGGTGCACTTGAAGAAGATCTAGAACATCATGTCATGTCCAACAAGGAACGTAGTTTTGTTATAGATAAAGATCAGTTATGATCTATGCGTGAGTTGTATCCTAGTTGGGAGATATACATCAAACGGTTTAAAGTGTGATCCTTGAGATCCTATGTAACAAACTCATATGTACTCATCCCTATTTAAGTGAACACGCAGGCCAGTTGTATAGTGCGGCTTATACCAAAACTTAACATGGTAATCAGAGCCCAAGCTCTTCACCGAGAACCATGTCAAGCTCAAGCTCGTCGACTGCTGCGTTGGGTGGCACCAACACCTTGAGTCACCATGTTGAAAAGCTTACAAGGGAGAACTATCTCCTTTGGAAAGTCAAGTGCTGCCAGCAATCAAGTGTTCCATTTACATAAACGATCAAGAAAGAGGCCGATTGAAGAAATCTCGGTTGAGAAGGACGATCAAACTTGGGAGAAGATCTTGAACCCAGACTATGCGAACTGGGTTATACAAGATCAACAATTATTGAGCTTCATCAACTCAACATTATCCAGTGATGTTTTGTCAAAGGCTGCGATTTTCACAACATCTCAAGAAGTATGGAGTGTCATCCAAGAAAGTTTTGCATCATAGTCAAGGTTGCGAGACATGCACTTGTGCGCGAAATTGACTAGCACCCATAAGAGAGATATTTCTCCTGCACAATATTTTCCCAAGATGAAGTCCTATGTTGATGAGATGGCTGCGACCGGTAAAAGGCTAGAAGACAATGATATAATCTCATATATCTTGGGTGGACATGATGTTGATTATAATTCTGTTGTTGAGAATATAAGCACACAATCACATGTCGTCACCCTCTCAGATCTCTATGCACAACTCCTTGCGGCAAAAGCAAGGATGGAGAGACAAGTACCGGGCCAGTAGCAGATGAGTGCTAACTCCGATGGAAGAGCATGTTCAAACTTCCGTGGTTGTAGAGGCTGTAACGGTGGACAATGAAACCATTGTAGAGGCGGACCTGGAAGAGGACGCGGTGGAAATCCTGATAACAAATCCGTGTGTGAACTATGTGAAAAAGTTGGACACACGGTCTTAAGATGCTGGTACCATTTTCATCGTGAGTTTCAACATGAAGAGAAGACAGTCAATAATGTGACAACATCCTACGGAGTCGACACAAACTGGTATACTGATACTGGGGCTACGGATCACGTTACAGGAGAGATGGATAATGTATCTACAAAAGAGAAGTACTATTGCCAAGAGAAAATTCATACGGCAAGTGAAACAGGTATCAGAGTTAATTTTGTTGCCAATTCTACTTTGCAGACTCCTAATAAAAATCTTCTTTTTAACAATGTTCTTCATGTCCCAACCACCAAAAAGAATCTTGTTTCAGTCCACAAACTAACCTTTGATAATTCTGTTTTCTTGGAATATCATCCTAACTATTTCTTGGTAAAGGATGGAGCTACGATGAAAACTCTTCTACGAGGGAAGTGTAGATGAGGACTCTATCCCTGGCCTTCCTTGGAGCATACGTCTTCTTCAAAATGTGTTCTTGCAGCTTCTAAACCGTCTATTTAGATGTAGCATAACAGGTTGGGCCATCTATCAATATCCTTTGTTGATAAGGTAGTGAGTCAAAATAATCTTCCTTGCTTAAAGAGTAGTGAGAGTCATGTATGCGAGGGTTGTCAACAAGAGAAAAGTCGTCGGCTCTCTTTTCCCAAGTCTGTTAGTGTGTCTCAATTTCTATTGCAACACATATTCTCATATGTGTTGGATCCTGCACCAACATTAGTTGGAAGACTTAATTACTATGTTAGTTTCATTGATGATTTTAGTAAATTCACATGGGTGTATTTTTGAGTCACAAATCAGAAGTCTTCCCAAGGTTTCATGAATTTAAAGCAAGGTTGAGTGTATGTTTGATAAGAAAATTATATCTATTAAAATAGACTGGAGAGGCGAGTATCAAAAGCTTCACTCATTTTTCACAAACTTGAAATTTCCCATCATGTGTCTTGCCCACACACACACACCAACAAAATAGAGTTGTTGAACGCAAGCATAGACATATCATTGAAATAGGTTTATCCCTACTAGCCCATGCATCCATGCCACTGAAATTTTGGGATGAATCATTTGCCACAACATCCTTCTTATCAACCGAAACCCATCAAAACTAATCAATGTTCAGGTGCCCTTGGAAAGGTTGTTTAAAATAACTCCGGACTACTCCTTCTTAGAAGTTTTTGGGTGCCCTTGTTGGCCAAACCTCCGGCCATACAACACACACGAATTAACTTTTCATTCCAAGCAATGTGTATTCTTAGGCTGTAACTCTATTCATATGGCAGAAGTGCTTGGAAATCTCGAGTGGACGTCTGTACATGTAACACCCTATTTTTCAAAAGAAAAATTTGTAAATGAAGAAATAAAATATAGTGCATTATTTGTGCATATTTGTGTGAATATTTAAATTTTGAAACGAGTAGAATTTGTTTGAATTCAAATTTGCTGTGACTCCAGCTAATTGACGGTTGTCTCCCTCCCCTCTCCCCTCTAATCGCTTTTCCGTGACTCCAGGAGCACGCCAGGCAAGGATTCATGGAGAAATCGATGAAGCTTCGCCAGAATCGACGGGAGTCACCGCCGTTCAACACAAGCTCTCATCGTTGACTCGTCTCCACCAAATTTTGGAACCTAAAAACACCCGCGGTGTGTTCCCCTTCTCCACCTCTTTTGATTCCCGTAGAGAATGCTCAGTTTGGTCGGGTTTTAGGACGTTTTCTCTGACGTCAGCGAGGTCCATCGCCGCGGGCGCCAAGCGCCGCCGCGCGCGTGCTGCCTGCATGTCCTGTGGTGACGTGGCCGCCTCACGACCGTCGATTTGAGGCCGACGGTGGATATTTGATCGCCCATACCGTCTCGGTTATTTTAAATCCGACAGCCCACGTTGAAAAGCCTTTTCCCTCTGCAAATTTTGCACCTAGGCCCTCGGAATCTTGCAATCTAGCCCCTAGATTTAATAATAATAGTGTTTTAAGCTTTGTATTTACCATTTGAACCATAGAACTCTCTGGAATTAGTTTAAATCAATGAATTATTGAATTAGGCCCCTGGAATTTTATTGAATAACACTTTTGGCCCCTGTACAGTATAAGAAAATTACTAGATTTCCCCTGACATTTTATTTAATTGCCGAATATTATATATAAGTGTATTTAATGTATAGGAAATAGTTATTAATGATAAAATAAATATAGAAACAGTAGTAAATTTAGTATTAAATCTTTTCATGCTGTAATAAAATTGTAGAGTGCAAATAAAATATACTTTGACCATAGAAAATTCATTAAAAATGTTTTAAAATATATTTTGACCATAGAAAATTCATTAAAAATGGTTTTAGCCCAATATTTAATACTAAAAATATAAAATAAATTGTCGATGCATATTTTTGGCTATGAAAATTGATAAATACTTTGTTGGGACATATTAGTATAGGACTTTATGCTTATGTGCATGTTGTGATTTATTACATTGTGTGCTATATACTTATTTAGTCTTTATTTCTTGTTGCCTTGCTTTGGCAATATATTTAGAGTTGTTCCACGACCCGGCCTTTAACCTTGAAGACCAAGTCTTCAACAACAACAAATTCTTCAAATAAGGCAAGTGCCTTTGACCATCTTGTACCAATTTTAGGACGTCATTTAGTTCCACGCTACATAAATGATGTCCTATTTCATGTTATATGCCTTGTTCCATATTATTCCTTGTCACCCGGATTAGGTTGGGAAGTAGATAGGTTTCGAATATGCTTAGCCATGCTTAGGCTTTGGGAATGAAATTGCATACACATGAAATAAACTATATTTTATGGTTACTTTAATCATGGTGGACACACAATAGTAGTTGATAGGAATCTGGTGGTTGGATGGTTTTGGTATGGTGCAATTTGCATGAGACTGGGATTGGGTTTGGCACCACCGGATTTTAAGGACAAGTTTATGGAGGAAGCCACTAAGCTTTATAGTACCACCACGAGACTGAGATGGGGCGGCTTGGGTCAACTAATTAGGTTTCTCCTGTCGAAATGATAGTTGTTGGATGGTGAGGGGAATGATGCAGGGGTACTGCTTTGGGAACCGCAAGGCTCAAGAGGGGGCTTCTGAGGTGGAGGGTTACTCCTGGAATGCCTCAGCGGTGAAACGTCAGTGTACTAGCGCTGGTTGGGAGTACCTTTGTAAAGACCATGTAGTGATCTCCTTGCCACACACCTATGGTAGTGTGTAATATGGTTGGCCGCCACTGGCATCAGGAAGGTTTATTCAGTCCACCAGACAACAGGAGATGAAATCACTACTTGTGTGTAAAGGGTACACTCTCTGCAGAGATTTGGAAAAATGTCACGATAGCCGTGCTCACGGACATGAGCGGCTTGGGGCCAGTTCATAATTATCTTATGTTTGGGAAATGGTGGTTGTTTATGATTCAAGTTATCTTTACCATTATCATTATGATTTGGAATATTTATTCAATATTAAATTGATAATGAATGTTAAGGCTAGGTTCTAAGCATAGTGCTTAAGCCAAAGGTTGACTATCCTTGTTCTAACCATTCATGTCATCCTCTTTCCACTCTTGCTGAGTACTCTGTGTACTCAAAGCGATCCCCCCTCTTCCGCTTCTAGAATATGAAGAAGAAGTGGCACCAGAAGATTTCTTCGTCAATCTGGAGGACATGATCTAGGCTGGTGATCCTTCGTGCAACTACCTGTGGAGTTTGATCCTTATCTATCTATTCTTCCTCTATAGTCTGGGCTTTGTGAATAGTTTATATGATGTAAATACATTAGTCGTGTGTAATTGTAGACCCTTAGGCCATATTGTAAGACTTATTATGTATTCAAACATGGCTATGTAATGACATTTCACTTTCGTCAACGCATGTATGATTCAACTGAACCTTGGGTACATGTTTTTACCGTCTATTCATCTTATCGATGACCGAGCATGAAAAAGTTGGTATCAGAGCAATGGTTCCCGTAGGACAAAAGCCCAGTTAGAAATGGTCGAAATAAGGACTATACTATTTTCTTATGAAATAGTATTTCCAAAACTTTGTGATTCCTACCTCAATCATTGTGCTTCTTACCTTACTGTACTTATTGTTTCTATTCTAACATGATTTATTGATTATTGATCTCACTCTCTCCTTTTCAAATATTTGTAGATGGCGCGCACCAAGCAGACGGCACACAAGATAATTGGTGGACGTGTTCCACGACACGCTCTAGCCTGACGCTCCGCACCTCACACGCCCAGCAGGGAGACAGTGCTTATTTTCTTTGGACGTGTTGTAGCGGGGATGCGCAACCGCCTTCACTCTCTCCTTCGTGCAGTGGGGTACCGAGACAACCGAGTTCGCTTCATCTACCACACTACTAGGGCCTCAATGCTGACTTCTGGTGGGATGGAGTGGACTAGCCAGCTATCAGTCTACTACGACTCGGAGCTGCTGCACGTGCACTACTCTCCGGCTTGGAGGAGCTCTCAACATACTGCCGAGGAGGACGCTACATGGGAGGCGAATCGAATGCCCAAGAGGGGGGGTGAATTGGGATTCTTTTCAAAAAATCTAAGCAATAAAACTTAATTCCTAAAGCCCAATTCCCTACGCAAACTATCTATGCATTCAAGTAAATAGGAACTTTGCGGAATGTAAAATGCATAAACGTAAGGGAAGGGAGGAGGATGCAAACTCCCGAGGAGACATGAGGATTTATCCCGTGGTTCGGCAAGATCGTCAAGATCTACCTACATCCACGTTGTGGCACCCACCAAAGGGTTTTGCCACACCCAAGTCACCGAGACGATGGATCTTCACTATTCCTCTCCGTTTGCCAACTTCGGCATGGTGGAGCTCAAGCCTTGTACAACTTCGACCCTCTGGGCTTCCACAAACGCCTTGGCAAGCTCCGGAAGTCTCCTCACAGTTACACACACCAAGGGCACTGCCTTAAGGCTCTCTCACTATCCTAGAGAGTCCACTCACCCAGAATGGAGGCACACAAGCTCTCTCTCTTGCAAGCTCTAGCCTAACTCTTGGCGTAAAGGTGATCGAAATGATGTGGAAGTGATTGCTCTTGGTCTTGAACGGTTGTGGATGTATTGATAGTGTCTGGTGATCAGGACTTTGCGAAATGACAGGATTAGGGGGTATTTATAGCCAGCCTCCCTGAAATAGCCGATGGAAAAGTAGGCTGATAGAACTTTCTGTGAACACCGGATGATCTGATGTCTCCCCTTTAGTTATCATCGGTCAAGTTACTTTAGCTGACGTCATTGTGTCAGATATGACCGTTGTTAGACCGTTGTTGATCTTGTCTTCTCATCGGATGATCCAGTGGCTCTTCCTCCAGAATTGACTCAAACTTGATGCTTACTGGAGTAATTGACCGATGTGTGCTTCTCTGTACATCGGATGATCCGGTGCTACACTTGGTCCAATGATCTTGCAAACTATACTGATGGACCGATGTTACTGAGCCATTCACATCGGATGATCCGGTGAGTACTTTGTTCTGAGGTCTTCTTCTTCAGCTGAACCAACTCGACCGATGTGTTATTCTGAGGAATCATCGGTTGATGTGGTGAGTTGATTTTGTTTGCTTCGGGTTGTTTCTAAGTGAATTTTTGTGTCTTGCTCGATTGAACTCTTTGACATTTGTTGCAAAGGCATTTCTGATGATCTTTAAGCATTGAATGTTGTTAATTTAAAGTTGAATGACTTTGACATAAGAGCTTTCACTTCTTGTCTTCATATCATTGATTTGATCTCATACATTGTTGTTAGGGGTCTCCAGTGACATATTGATTTCATTTTATTGAGTGATTATGGGGACCTTGCATTCACAAATTCATTAGTGAAATCCAATGGTTGTCATTAATCACCGAAACCATACCTCATGGGGGCCTAGATGCTTTCAATCTCCCCCTTTTTGGTGATTGATGACAACACAACAATTTAATGCGCAATAGTAATGAATTTGATAGAATGAAACTTAAAGGAATGAAACTTAAAGCATATGCAATGAATACAAGATATCACACTTATTATTTGAAAGCTCAAAATCAATCAATAACTCAATTGTGAATAAGTGAGTAACACCAAATAAGCTCAATCGATTAATTAACATAAGAGTACTCAAAGAACACCAAATGAGTAGCAAAAGCATCAAATTACACAAGATAATATAGATAAACTCCAAATTACAAAAGATAACTCATAAGAAAGACTCCCCTGAGACTAAGACACTCCACCTGAGACTAAACAGACCTCCCCCTGACTCCTCTAACTCTTCTCCCCCTTTGGCATCAAGACACCAAAAAGGGATCCGAGTGCCTAAGGATCCTGAGTACTGGGCGCGATGACGAACTGGTCATCGTCGCTGTCATCGGAGCTGCCAGATGGAGTAGCGGTGGAAGGAGCTGCCGGAGCCGTAGGAGCCACCGTTGGTGCCTGCTGTGTAGGAGCTGCTGGAACAGGGGCACTGACGACAGAGGCCGACGTCTGCTGAAACAGGGTCGTAACCGGCAGCGGGGAGTGAATCGGAGCACCAGGAGCCAGAAGCGGAGACATGCTGAAAGAGGGAATAGGCGTAGAAGGCACCGGAGCGGCAGCTGGAGCCAGGACTGGTGGTGGTGGAGCGACTCCTGGCAGCTGCGATGGGAGGGCAATCCCGGTCTGGGTGTAGAGGTTGGTGATCAACCCCAGGATGCCCATCATCGCCTGTTGCGTCTGCTGCTGCTGGTCGAGGGTGCGCTGGTGCATCTGGTCTATGAGTCCAGTCAGCCGGTCAGTGTCCTCACGCCACTCAAGGGCGACCTGACGCTGCATCTCCTGCTGCTGCTGCTGGAGCTCAAGGAGGCGGGCAGTATGCTCCGCTCGGTCCTGCTCAGCTGCCAGCCTGTCCAGACGCTGCTGCTCAACCATCTGCTGGAGGAGCGAAGTCAGCTCTGACGGTTGAGTGACCTGTGCCTTAGTGACGGGAGGTGGAGTAGGTGGCGGCACTGTAGAGCCTCCAGCCTCCGCGTCGTGCTGCCTGGGTGAGGGAGGAGATGGAAAGTACTCCTCGACACTGCCATCGGTGTTGTTCTCGGACCATATGTGCTGCAGGTCCTCACCCTGTTCCTCTGCCTCAGCTAGCCTCTCATCCTCCTTCTACAAGTCCGACCAGTCCTCCTCAGAAAGACGAGCCCTGACTTGACGCTTGACTGAACGACCAAGGCGGCGGTCTCCAGGAGATGGGGCACGGTAGTGACCGAACCGTGTGACACTCTCGTCGGTGAGACGGTCATGCACGACGGACTCCTCAGGGACCATCATGGTGAGCAGGTAGCTGATCCAGTGTCCATACACGAGCTACCTCATCATGCCCACTCCTTCTGTAATCACATCTTCCATCTCGCATATGAGGACGTCCACGATGTCGAACTCCATCCCGTTCATGGTGTAGAACAGGAGAGTCTGCTGTAGGCTGGTGAACCCCTCCAAGTAACAAGACCTCGGCAGGAGCGTGCGGTGCAAGGCGAGGTGCACTATGCGCGCAGCAGGAGTCAGCAATGCTGGTACCCTCGGCTGGTCAGGAGAGAAGGTAGGACCAAACAGGGAACGGATCTCCTCCAGCGGTGGTGCCACTCCTCCAGTGAGCTTCCTCCTCGGCGGGTCTTCCTGACCATATACCCTCTCATGCATGCAAGTGTCGTGCAGGTCCACGCCTAGCAGCTGTGCCAGTGTCTGCCTCGTCAGGTGATAGTGCTGTCCCATGAACATGAAATCAATCGATCTTCTGCCCTCAGAGATGTAAAGGGTGGCGTAGAACACGCGGACCCAATCCTCCAGGTAGACACTCCTCTCATAGGACACTAGCTGCACCAGACCTCTGTATCTCTCGAAATAAGGTCGAATCTCTATCTCGGCAGCCAGAGCGAGCTGATCCCAGTCCAGGAAGTTGTGCTGGAACAACTTGTGGCCTCGGCGTCTGTAAGTCTTGTAGAGAGACGCTTGCGTCACAGTCCAGAAACGACTGTCTACAAGGGCTTCCCGGGGCTACGGGTACCACTCCTCAAGCAGCACACTCCACCTGAGTCTGCGAAGCTGCTTGGCCTTCATCTTCCGGTAGTCGGTCAACCGGACTCCTTCAGCGACATGGATAGTGGTGTCCATCTCGTAGATAGCTCGCTGAGCCTCCTTGTCTTCACGACGATCGGCAGCCGTCGGTCTCGGACGTGGAGCTGCTGCGGGATGACCCCCATGGGTCCAGACTGAGCGCCGGCCGACGAGAGGCTCTACCGACTCTTCTTCGGCCTCAGAGTCATCGATCACAGGAGGCTACCTCGGACGAGCCTCGCGGATCCTCAGCGATCCTCCTCGGCCACGCTCACGCTCCTCAGCCGCGCGAGCGGCCATCAATGCCTTCTTCTCCTCCTTCGACAATTTTTGCTTCTTCGCGGCCGGCTCCGCGATGGCCTTGCCCTTGTTCTTCTTGTCGCGAGCCATTGCGATCGGACGCGATTGAACGGAGTCGGAACGGCGACGCGGAGATCGACGCAGCCGGAAACCCTAGTGGCGACAATCGTGGAGGCACCACGACGGCGAGATGTGTGCGTGGGGCGGTTGGTGGTGCAGGGGAGGAAGCGGCGGAGGCGCTGTGGTGATGGGGGGAGAGCGGCAGCGGCGACTGGGAGAGCGGTGGCTTCGGTTGAGAGCGGCGGCGCTGGCGAGCGACGGCGAGCAGCGGCGGTCGGAGGGTGGCGGCGGCGTCTAGCGGTGGCAGTGCGTGAGGCAGTGACCGAAGATCGACGGGCGGCGACGGGCGGCTGTGGTGGAAGGTGACTGGGTCGGGAAGAGAGAGAGAAGGAGGCGTACGGCCGTTTAAATAGTGGGTCCCAAACCCTAGCCGTCTTTTTAACACCGGATGGACTGATGATGAACGATAGATGCACCAGTTGAATGCCACAGTAAGGTTTTTCAGAAAAGTGCCGTTGACACCGGATGGACCGACGTTGAGGGATGGGAGCATCGGTCGGATGGTACAGTAAGGATATTCAAAAATGGAATGTTGACACCGGATGGTCCGACGTGGGATGAAGTAGCATCGGTGGAATTTGGCACAGTTCCAGAAGAGTGAACACTGGATCGACCGATGTTTTTCAGAATGAACTCGTCGGTTGAATTGAGGTACTAACTGAACTAGCCCTAGAAGATTGAACACCAATTGATCCGATGAGGGATTGACCTAGGCATCGGATAATCTGATGAGAGCAGAACAAAAACATCCCATATATGTCCTTTGACCAAACAAAACAAGCAAAGAGAAACACATGTCTTAGGACTTTTTAGGCAACCCCTTACCCCTCAAAAATACTAATATGCCAATAACTTGGCTAATCCTTAAAGCAAATAGAACACCGAAGGAAGAAAATGGTAAGGAAATTATCCAAATAAAATGTAAGGCCCATGCTTTGTGAGCTAGAGTATGAAGACTTCTATCTCTTTAAAGCATGTTACTCTAGGCATTAACGCACCTCACATTTTGTTCTTTCCACCTTATATGAGTTGAGATATTGCATTTCAAACAAGTCTCTTTCTCATGAGGTGGGTTCCCCTTTGTGACAATCTACCGTATGCAATGCCAGACAATTTGTAATGCAAGAAATTTAAATATGAGTGCAAGTCTACATAGCAGGCATCATGCAAGACATAAAATAAATCTATCTTGCCAAATTTGAACCTTTCAAAGGCTTCTTCAGGGAGAGCCACTCTCCAAGCCTTGGGAAAACCCAAAAGAACCACCATCCCAAGCTAACCCTTGCTCGCCCCTATCCTTTGAGAGTTAGGCAAGACCTATATGATATGCATTCTTACATGATCATGGCAACTTACATGACATTTGATGCATCTAGCATATTTAATTCACTTCTTAGCCTAGAAAAAGTTTTCTCATCAAGTGGTTTAGTGAAGATATCCGCCAATTGTTCTTCGGACCTAACACCTCGCAATGAGATGTCTCCCATAGCTTCATGGTCCCTCAAGAAATGATGGCGAATATCAATGTGCTTAGTGTGGGAGTGTTGAACGGGGTTTTTCGCTATCTTAACCGCACTTTCATTGTCACAAAGGAGAGGCACACAACCAAGTTTAATACTAAGTCCAAAAGGGTTTGCTTAATATAAAGAATTTGGACACAACATGCACCGGGCGCAATATATTCCGCTTCTGCCGTGGACAAGGCGACGGAATTTTGCTTCTTGCTTGACCAAGATACTAGGGAACGCCCAAGCAAGTGGCACCCACCGGAGGTACTCTTGCGATCCACGCGGCATCCGGCAAAGTCCGAATCCGAGTATCCCACAAGATGGAATTTTGCACATTTAGGGTACCACAAGCCCACACTAGGGGTATGCTTAAGATACCTAAGTATCCTAAAGACCATCTTCCTATGCGATTCTTTAGGTGTCACTTGAAAGCGAGCACACAAGCATACACTAAACATGATATCGGGCCTAGATGTGGTAAGGTAAAGTAATGAACCAATCATAGAACGGTAGTTAGATTGATCAATAGGTTTATCGTCCTTATCCGCGTCGAGATGACAATTTGTTGCCATTGGAGTGCTTCTTGAGCTACAATCTCCCATCTCAAATTTCTTCAAGAGGTCCTTGGTGTACTTCTCTTGATAGACAAAGGTCCCCCCTTGAAGTTGCTTGATTTGAAATCCAAGGAAGAAGTTGAGCTCTCTAATCATTGACATCTCGAATTCCCTAGACATCATTTTGCCAAACTCATGGCTAAGAGCTTCGTTAGTTGAATCAAAAATAATATCATCAACATAAATTTGACAAATGAACAAATCTTCGTTGATGACCTTGGTGAAGAGTGTAGTGTCCACCCTCCCGATCTTGAATCCTTGCATGATGAGGAAATCCCGTAGTCGTTCGTACCACGCCCTAGGTGCTTGTTTGAGCCCGTAGAGCGCCTTGTGTAACCTATACACATGGTTAGGATTCCTCGGATCTTCAAACCCGGGAAGTTGTTCAACATAAACAAGCTTGTTAATGTAACCATTAAGAAAGGCACTTTTCACATCCATTTGATAAAGTCTAATACTATGATGTGATGCAAAGGCAAGGAGTATACGGATGGCTTCTAGCCGGGCGACCGGGGCAAATGTCTCCCCAAAATCTAGTCCTTCAACTTACGAGAACCCTTTGGCCACAAGTCTTGCCTTGTTGCGGACCACAACGCCATTCTCGTCTTGTTTGTTGCAGTACACCCACTTTGTTCCGATGACGTTCTTGTCCTTGGGTCGCTCCTCCAACACCCAAACCTCATTGCGGATGAAGTTGTTGAGTTCTTCTTGCATGGCCATCACCCAATTTGGTTCTTGGAGTGCTTCCTCAATATGAGTGGGTTCTACACATGAAACAAACGAGTAGTGCTCACAAAATAAAGCGAAATGGCGAGAACGTGTACTTACACCCCTTGACGGACTTCCAATGATTTGGTCCATTGGATGCGCCTTGGAGATGCGTCCATGCCTCATAAGTGGTTGTGAAGCACTTGGCAATGGTGATGTGTGTTGCTCCTCTTGTGGTTGGACTTGATCATGGACTTCTTCTTCTTCTTGATGTTGTTGTGCTTGTGAGTCTTGAGTCAGTAATGGATCATCCTTCTCTTCTTCATCAACTTGAGGCGCCATAGAGGTGTTGTTGTTGGAACTTGAAGGTCCCCCTTGATCATGGCTCTCCTCAACTTCGGGCTTGATGTCTCCAATGGTCATGTTGTTCATGGCTTCTCGTAGAAGCTCATCATCTATTTCATCATGACCAAAACTCTCCTCTTGGAAGTCATTAGATTCATCAAACTCAACATCACAACTTTCCTCATCTAAACCGGAGGTTTGGTTGAATACTCGATATGCTTTTGAGTTTGATGCATAACCAAGGAATATACCAACATCACATCTTCTTTCAAACTTACCGAGCCTTTTCTTGCGGTAGATGTAGCACTTGCATCCAAAGACTCGAAAGTAGGAGATGTTGGGCTTTCTCCCAATGAGAAGCTCGTACGGGGTCTTTTGAAGTAGTCGATGGAGATAGACCCTATTTGCGGCATGGCACGCCGTGTTGATTGCTTCGGCCCAAAACTTCTCCGACGTGCCATAGTCATCAAGCATTGCTCTCGCAAGAGTGATGAGTGTCTTGTTCTTCCTTTCAACGACACCATTTTGTTGAGGGGTGTATGTGGCCGAAAACTCATGCTTCACACCTTCACGGTCACACCACTCCCCAATGTTGTAGCTCTTGAATTCAGTGCCGTTGTCACTCCGGACCTTGATGATGGGAAGTTGAAATTCCCTTTGAGCGCGGTTTGCGAAGGTCTTGAACACTTCCGGAGTTTCACTCTTGTCACCTAGAAATAGAGTCCAAGCATAGCGAGAGTAGTCATCAACTATAACAAGACAGTAGAGGTTACCGCCAAGGCTTTGATATGTGGACGGTCCGAAGAGGTCCATGTGGAGTAGCTCAAGTGGCTTGGAGTTTGACACCATTGTCTTCATTGGGTGGTGTGAAGAAACTTGCTTCTCGGCTTGACAAGCGCTACAAAGCTTGTTCTTCTCAAATGTGACATCCTTCACGCCGATCACCATCCCAAGCTTGAATGACTTCTTGAGTTTTCTCATCCCTATGTGCGCTATGCGTTGGTGCCATAGCCATCCCAAACTTGTCTTAGTGAAAAGGCAAGTGGTCAAGCTAGCATTCTTGTTGGAGAAGTCCACTAGGTAGAGATGTCCATGCCGAAATCCTTTGAAGACTATGTCTTGGCTTGTTTCACTACTCACAACAACATCATTTTTGCTAAATATGCACGTTAGTCCAAGATCACATAGTTGTGCAATAGAAAGTAAATTAAAACTATGTGACTTAACGTACAAAACATTGGAAATGGATAAAACATTTGAAATAGCAATTTTACCGAACCCAATTACCTTTCCCTTAGAGTTATCACCAAAGGTGACTTGTTCATGATTGCCGGGGATTTCTATGGTGGTGAACATACCATCATTGCTGGTCATATGTTGAGTGCACCCGCTATCGAGTACCCAATGCTTTCCTCCGGCTTTGTAGTTCACCTACACACATGAATTCAATTTTTGACTTTAGGAACCCAAGCCAACTTAGGTCCTTGTATGTGTGATACAAGTGTTTTTGGGACCCAAAGTTGCTTGGGGAGCTTCCCCTTCATGCCCTTCATGTCTTTGCCAATGAACCTTGCCTTCACCTTGCCATGTACTTTACTTGAGAGATAATAATGATCATTGAAAGTAGATTTGTAGTTAGTAGGCAATTTTGGAGAAGGTCGGTTAGGAAGAGGACACTCCCTTGTGTGGTGACCGGTGACCTCAAAATGTTGGCAATAAGAACCAACTTCCTTGATGAAGCTTGTTCTTTTCTCCGGTGAGGGCACCTTTTCCTTTGTTAGGCACCGGGAAGGATCCAAGTCCTCTCTTGTTGAAGGCCTTTGCTTGTTGGAAGAGGATTTCCTTGTGCTTGACTTCTCCTTTTGAACGTCTATCCAAACTAGTACGGAGACTCTCAATTTCTTCCAACAAGTCCTTCTCCCTAGCATTTGCTTTCAAAGGCAAAGACTTGTTCAAGGCATTAGTGACATGAGAAGTAATGGATATCCTATCATTAAGAGCTTGTTTCTTTGCATTTTTCAACTCTTGATCAAGCATGTCAAGAGCAAGGTTAAGTGTTTGATGTTCTTGTACTAACTTGTTGGGCTCTTCCAAGAGTGTTTGGTGTGCTAAGTTAAGCTCATGATTATCTAACTTGAATTTAGCCTTTTCATCCTCAATTTGCTTGACATGAGATTTGAGTGTGTCATGCTCTTTGAGTATGCTTTCATACTTGTCAAGCAAATCAAGGTTAGCACTCTCAAGTCTAGCACGAGTTTCTTCAAGAACTTTAACCTTACTCTTTTCCCTCTTAATGATAGCATGATATTCATTTATCAAAGAAGTTAAATCATCGGGGGAAAGCTCATCATCGCTAGAGTCGTCACATACCTTGGTGTTACCTTTCGCCATGAGGTACATGGGCGGTGGATGAAGAGGTGCATCATCATTGTTGGCAATGGCGAGGCCGGCCAAGCTTTCTTCTTCCGCTTCACTCTCTTCATCACTTGTTTCTTCGTCGGTGACCCATTCATTTGCCTCACACATGAACACCTTTTGTAGGCCATTTCTATTCTTTGGGAAGTGTCTTGCCTTCTTGCCCTTGTCATGTTTCTTCTTCCCAAAGGCTCTTGGGTTGGTTTTGGCCTCTTCTTCATCATCATCACTCTCTTCAAGCTTGCGATGCTTGCTCTTGTAGTTCTCTCTTCTTTTGTGCGGTTTTGGACAATCATAGGAGATGTGGCCTTGATCACCACAATTGTAGCAAGCCTTGTGATCATCTCTCCTTGGTAGAAACGCTTTCTTCTTGGGATCAAAGGTGTACCCCTTCTTGGTAATCTTGGAGTTCAAGCGTGAGAACTTTCTCATCATCAATGCAAGCTCATCATCATCATCTTCACTTGATGCTTGTTCTTCTTCACTTGAGCTAGGCTCAACCACCTTCTTCTTCTTGAGGCTTGTTTTCTTGGTGGAGGCCTTTAGAGCAATTGTCTTTGAAGATGATTGCTCCATCATCCCAAGTACACTCATCTCATGAGCGTGTATTTCTCCAATGAGCTCCAAAACTTCAATGTGGTCAAGTGACTCTTTTTGGAGCATGGAGATGATGATGTTGTACTTTGGCTTGGGAAGGAGCATGAGGATCTTACGGTTGATGAGTCCCTTGCCAAGAGAAGCAATGTCAAGAGCATTTATTTCTTCAATAAGCACATTTAAGCGAGAGAACATCTCATTGACATTTTCATGAGGTAGCATCTTAAATTCATCATACTTGGCTTTAAGCATATGATATTTTAGTTCTTTGACACGAGAAGATCCCTCATGAATCTCTATTAAGCAATCCCAAATTTCACAAGCTTTTTCTTTACTAGCAATTCTAGCAAATACATCTTGACTAATACATTCATAGATTGCATTCCTAGCTTTAGCATCCCATTTAATTTGATCACCAACATAATTATGTTCTCCAAACCCCGCGTGGGTCGCTTCCCATACTTCAGGAGCAATAGCCTCTAGATAAGAGCGCATGCGTGCTTTCCAATAGGCAAAGTTCTTGCCCTCGAAGATAGGAACCGAACCCCCAACCTTGGCCATTTTAGCTCTCTAGCGGTGAAGCTAGAATGATCCTATGAGCAACCTTGCTCTGATACCAATTGTAAGGATCGAATGCCCAAGAGGGGGGGGGTGAATTGGGCTTCTTTTCAAAAAATCTAAGCAATAAAACTTAATTCCTAAAGCCCAATTCCCTACGCAAACTATCTATGCATTCAAGTAAATAGGAACTTTGCGGAATGTAAAATGCATAAACGTAAGCGAAAGGAGGAGGATGCAAGCTCCCGAGGAGACACGAGGATTTATCCAGTGGTTCGGCAAGATCGTCAAGATCTACCTACATCCACGTTGTGGCACCCACCAAAGGGTTTTGCCACACCCAAGTCACCGAGATGAGGGATCTTCACTATTCCTCTCCGTTTGCCAACTTCGGCAAGGTGGAACTCAAGCCTTGTACAACTTCGACCCTCTGGGCTTCCACAAATGCCTTGGCAAGCTCCGAAAGTCTCCTCACAGTTACACACACCAAGGGCACTCCCTTAAGGCTCTCTCACTATCCTAGAGAGTCCACTCACCCAGAATGGAGGCACACAAGCTCTCTCTCTAGCTAGCTCTAGCCTAACTCTTGGTGTAAAGGTGATCGAAATGATGTGGAAGTGATTGCTCTTGGTCTTGAACGCTTGTGGATGTGTTGATATTGTCTGGTGATCAAGACTTTGCGAAATGACAAGATTAGGTGGTATTTATAGCCAGCCTCCCCGAAATAGCCGTTGGAAAAGTAGGCTGACAGAACTTTACTGTGAACACCGGATGATCCGATGCCTTCCCTTTAGTTATCATCGGTAAAGTTACTTTAGCTGACGTCATTGTGTCAGATATGACCGTTGTTAGACCGATGTTGATCCTGTCTTCTCATCGGATGATCCGGTGGCTCTTCCTCCAGAATTGACTCAAACTTGATGCTTACTGGAGTAATTGACCGATGTGTGCTTCTTTGTACATCGGATGATCCGGTGCTACACTTGGTCCAATGATCTTGCAAACTGTACTGATGGACCGATGTTACTGAGCCATTCACATCGGATGATCCGGTGAGTACTTTGTTCTGAGGTCTTCTTCTTCAGCTGAACCAACTCGACCGATGTGTTATTCTGAGGAATCATCGGTTGATCCGGTGAGTTGATTTTGTTTGCTTCGGGTTGTTTCTAAGTGAATTTTTTTGTCTTGCTCGATTAAACTCTTTGACATTTGTTGCAAAGTAATTTCTGATGATCTTTAAGCATTGAATGTTGTTAATTTAAAGTTGAATGACTTTGACATAAGAGCTTTCACTTCTTGTCTTCATATCATTGATTTGATCTCATACATTGATTGTTAGGGGTCTCCAATGACATATTGATTTCATTTTATTGAGTGATTATGGGGACCTTGCATTCACAAATTCATTAGTGAAACACAATGGTTGTCATTAATCCCCGAAACCATACCTCATGGGGGCCTAGATGCTTTTAGAGTCACGCCCACAGGTTTCGACTGGAGCGCACGGAGCACGCATTCATCCCTCAGTGCCCTAGTGGCAAAGCTGACATGGCTGGATGCGATGCTGAGGGACCTCTGCACCTCGCTCTGAGCGAGAGACATATTGACGATGCCGTGGAGTTGTCCTCATGACTGAAGCGTTGTCAGCAAGAGTTGCAAGACTGCAGGTATTTCACTAACCGTTATGAGCAGCTTCTATGGCGCTCCGGAGGATCATTGCGACTAACCCAAACTCCCCCCTATACGTGTTGGACAGTGAGCCTTGGGACCCAGACTCGCCCGACCGCCGTGAGCGAGCACTGAATGACTCGGAGGAGGACAAGGAGGAGGACATTGACGAGGACCAGCAGGAGTAGGTTTGCTACCTGGTTGGACGACTAAGGACACCTTACTGTAGTATGTAGGAGCGTGTAGCTATGCCCTCTCTAGTCTTGAGTCGTGTTATCTATGGTTATGTATTAGTTGTGTGCTTTATGGTTTGTATGTGTGCGACGTGAGTTGTGGAATTCTTAGACATCCTGTCCACATCCACGCCATTTGTATATAGGTTTGCTTGTGTGTTTTATGAGTTGTGGTATGCCTTGGTGAAAGTGCATCTAGGACTCCCTTGTGGGTTTTGGATGATTTATGACAAGCAATTGGGATCCTAACCTCTTTATTGAGATGAATGCAGGCCTATAATAGAAAAATGAGCAAAATACCTAAAAGAAGGGATGAAGAGGAGCTAAGTGGAAATGAGCTCAAGGAAAAAGAATAGAAGATTATTGTGTATGGAGTGTGTTAAGGAAACACACCCCAAGAGCTCAATGATAATTAATCGCACACATTGCACAGAGTTACACAGGACCGGACTAGTCTGTTCACAACCGGACTAGTCCGATAAACCTTTCTGCACCAGATCAGACAAGTGTGATATCTGTCGGACTAGTCCGATATCCTTCTGACTAGAATCGGACTAGTCCTCCCCAGTATGGATTGGTCCTCAAAACACTACACAAGTCACACAAAATCGGACAAGTCCGTTATCAACCGGACTAGTCCGTTATCCTTTCTGATCCACTTCGGACAAGTCCGATGTTCACACGGACTAGTCCAAAATAACCCACTGATCTAAATTGGACAAGTCCTCCAAGTGCGGACTTGTCATCCAACACACTTAGGGTTTCACATGTCCGGACAAGTCCGATGGACATCGGACTAGTCTGAATATTTCCAGTAGCGAAATCGGACAAGTCCGCTTTCAGCCGGACTAGTCCGATATTTTGGGACACTTAGGGTTTGCTACACACAGCACACCGGTCTAGTCCGGTGGCCACCACGGACTAGTCCGAACTTTCTGAACCCTAACGCCCCATATAAATAGAGGTGAACGGCCCACCTTTACACTCTCTCGAACCCTAGCGCCGTCACACCTCCCAAGAGCCTCAAAAACGATCTCTCTCCACGAAATCAAGTGCAACATCGTCCAATCCTTTGAGGATTCACTTTAGATCATTGGAGAGACACTTGCAACACCACATTGAGCTCTTGGTTTGATTCTCTAACACACTCCTGCGTTTCAATTGTAACTTTTGAGTGTGTTTTTGGTGGCATTGTGTTTTGTAATCTAAGGGAGCACTCAAAGTGTGAGATCGCCCCTTGAATTCGGTTATTCACCCCTTTGTGATTAGTGGAAGAGGATTGTCCTTCGTGCCGATCCAACGAGGGTAGGGTTGGAGAAGACCCGATCCTTTTGTGGACTCCTCAACGTGGATGTAGGTGGCCTTTTGTGGTAGCCAAACCATGGGATAACACTTGTGTCTTGTTTTAGTGTTCATCATTCTAATTGATCAACTCAATCTAGGGTTTCATACACATTGTTCATCTTACGTTAAATTGATAAACATAAGACTTATTTGTGATATTATTCAGTAGATAACTATTAAACTATTGTTTTATTCTATTTTTCCGATGTACACATAAAAGAATCAAACAAACCAATCAAGTTTAATCAACTTAGTCCGTGAACACCAGACTAGTCTGCACTTTACCGGACTAGTCCGATATCTCTGGTATTAAACTAGTTGTTGAGTGCTGCAGGATCCGACAATTTTCAAAAAGGCCTATTCACCCCCCCTCTAGGCCTACATTCAATTGGTATCAGAGCAGGTTCTTCAAAAAGGAGTTCAACCACTCGAGGAGATCATGTCGGACATGAAGGACACCCACAAAATCAACAACCAAGAGAAGGTTAACAACAACAAGACCCAAAAACTGGAGAAGTACCTCGAAGCCATTCAAGAATTCGAGGACGACGATGAGGAGACGCTGGAGCTAAAGGCGCTCCTCAGAAAGAAGGCACTTTCCAAAGGAAAAGCAAAGGTTGAAGAGAAGAAGGGGAGTAGTCACACCGACTACTCCCGATATCCTTTTGTGATCGTCTAGATTCCAATAACAACCAATACTTATCTATCCCACTTGGAAAAGCCCCACACTTCGATGGAAGTGATTATTCCATGTGGAGGCAGAATATGAAAATGCATTTGATTTCCCTCAACCCAAGTTTATGGCATATTGTATGCACAGAGATAGATATTCCGGATGACGACGAAGAGCTCACCCCAAGTCAAGAGCAGGCCATTCATAGAAACGCTCAAGCCGCAGCTGTAATCACCTCCTCACTCAGTCGAGACGAGTTTACCAAGGTAGATGGACTCGAAATTGCTAAGGAGATATGGGATACACTACAAACTGCATATGAAGGTGACCGGCATGTGCGTGAAGAAAAGATTGAGATGATCGAAGGCGAACTAGGAAGATTCGCAATCGAGGAAGACAAGTCACCTCAGGATATGTACAATTGATTGAAGACACTCGTCAACAAAGTTCGATCATATGGGAGTAAGAAGTGGAATGACCACGAGGTGGTAAAGCTCATCCTTGGAGCTTTTATGCCTCGCAAAGTAACGCTATGCTCCATGATTAGAGAAAGCCCCGGATACAAAAGGATGACTCCAGATGAATTGCTTGGTAAAATTATCAACTTTGAAATGATGGAGAAACAAGCAAAGCACGTCAAGGAAATTGCCGACCTCACCTCGGCTAAGAAGAAAGGAGTTGCTTTAAAGTCCACCCTCAAGCCTCTATCTAAAGAAGCAAGAGAAGCACAACTAGAGGAGGACAGTGATGACGAGAGCAGTGATCTAGATGAAGAGGATTTGATATTGTTCATGAAAAAGTTCAAGAGAATAATAAAGAAACATCAAGGGACAAAATCAAGTGAAGGCAAGTACATGGAAAGAACAATGCCAAAATTTAGACGGGCGTGCTATAATTATGGTGAATATAACCACTTTATAGTAGATTGCCCATATGAGGAGAACAAGAAGAAGACTAAAGAATCCAAGCCTCAACCTAAGAATTTCTTCAAGAAGAAGAAACAAGCCGAAAAAGCGCATATTGGGAAGTAGTGGGACACAAACGATGAATCCTCATCATCCGATGAAGAAGAGATGGCTAGCGTAGCCATCGAGAGCACGTCCAAGAAATCAACACTCTTCCCTACACTCGGTGCAAGAAAGGGAAATGGCACTTTCCTTTTGGCAAAGGAAGGTAAACGCAAGGTAAAAACCCCTTCCATGCATTCCTACTCTAGTGATGATGAAATAGATAGTGATGGTGAGGATATGTTTAGTGGACTAGATAAGAAAACTGCAACAAAAATTAAATTTTTACTTGACCAACTTGTTGAGAAGGAAAGGTTAATTGATCGTCAAGAGGACATGATTATCTCTCAAAAGGAGGAGTATGTCGAACTTGACAAACTTCTAGAGCTTGAAAAGGAGAAAAACAGTTCACTAGAGCTTGAGTTAGCTTCAAGCAAGAAAGCTTGCTTGGAGTTAACTGACTCAAATGTTGCAATAAAGGACCAACTTGCTGACCTGATCAAGGTCAACAAAATCCTTGAAGTGCAAGTTATGTCACTGAAGCTGAGTGAACCTTCCTCCTCTTCAAACTCACCTTCTCAGACCACTAAAACTGAAATTGCTCATATGTGCACATGTAGTAAAGCTGACACCAGATTGAAAGGGAAATCAACCTCCACAAAGGATAAAAATCCTACCCAATGTGGCATATTTGACAAGGAGAAGATCAACTATGCACATAGTGCATACTTGGTCCAAAGACCTCCAAATGTCAAATATGGCATTGGTTACTCCTATGATGAAAAGCAGCATGGTGGAAGTCATAAGAATAACAAGGGAAGGATTTCTTTTGTGAAGGGAAGACCCTCTCAAACTGGTAAGTCGAAGCATAAAAACCGGAACTCACATGAATACTGGACTAGTCCGTTCGGTGTCCGGACAAGCCCGGTCATCCGGACAAGTCCGGCCCCCCAGACTAGTCCGACTCATAAACAACAACAGCTTTTATTTAAAACTTTTGATGCCTCCTATGTGTTAATGAGAAACAACCTTGGCAAGGTCTATGCTTATTATGTTGGGCCATGCCATGGGAACACAAAATCTCATGTGTGGGTGCCCAAATGTATTGTAACTAACCTCGAGGGACCCAAGCAAGCTTGGGTACCTAAAACCAAAGCATAATTTGTTTTTGCAGGCCTATTCCTTCGGTGGATCCGAATGGGTGTTAGACAGTGGATGCACCAACCACATGACCGGAGAAATGTGGATGTCCGTGGAATATGAAGAGAACGAGGACCCAAACGAGGTCATCTATTTCGCAGATAATAGTCAAGGAAGGGTGCTCGGTACCGGTAAAATTGCAATATCCTCTGAACAAACGCTTTCTCATGTTTTACATGTTGAATCTTTAGATTATAGCCCGTTGTCCATATCTCAACTATTTGACAAAGGTTATAATTGCTTGTTCACTAATGAGGGTGTGACCGTCTCTAGGAGGAGTGATGGTTCTATTGCATTCAAGGGTATGTTGAAGGGAAAGCTTTACCTTGTTGACTTCAACAAGGATAAAGCCGAACTCGACAAATGCTTGATTGCAAAAACCAACATGGGTTGGCTGTGGCATAGACGGCTAGCACATGTTGGTATGAGGAACCTTCAAAAACTCCTCACGGGCGATCACATCCGAGGTTTGAAGGATGTTGTTTTTGAGAAAGAAAGGCCTTGTAGCGCGTGCCAAGCCGGGAAGCAAGTTGGAGCACATCATCCCGCAAATAACGTCATGACTACAACAAGACCGCTCGAACTACTTCACATGGACTTGTTTGGTCCAATTGCTTACATAAGCATCGGCGGTAACAAATACGGCTTAGTTATCATTGATGATTTTTCTCGCTTCACTTGGGTTTTCTTTTAGCATGATAAGTCAGAAACACAAGGAACACTCAAGAAGTTCTTCAAGCAAGCTCAAAACAAATTTTCATTGACAATCAAGAGTATTCGAAGCGACAATGGCACGGAATTCAAGAACACACAAGTGGAGGAGTACCTTGATGAAGAGGGCATCAAGCACGAATTTTCAGCGCCATACTCGCCACGACAAAACGGAGTTGCCGAAAGAAAGAACCGAACACTCATAGAGATGGCAAGAACAATGCTCGATGAGTACAAGACTTCGGATCGATTTTGGGCGGAAGCGATTAACACCGCTTGCCACGCTGCAAATCGACTTTATCTTCATCAACTACTCAAGAAGACTCCCTATGAGCTACTTACCGGTAACAAACCAAACATTTCATATTTTCGAGTTTTCGGTTCTCCATGATATATCCTGAACAAGAAGCCTAGGACTTCAAAGTTTGCTTCGAAGTCCGATGAAGGTTTCTTGCTTGGTTATGATTCGAACACTTACGCCTATCGTGTCTTCAACAAGGCCTCCGGACTTATTGAAGTAGCACGTGACGTAGTGTTCGATGAGACTAATGGCTCCCAAAAGGAGCAAGTTGATCCATGTGAATTAGGTAAAGAAGAAGCTCCTTGTCAAGCATTGAAAAGAATGGCTCTAGGCGAAGTTCGACCACAAGAGTCACCTTCACACGAACATGAGGAAAATGAACCACAAGAGGAGACCATCAATCTAGGGGGACCTTCAACACAATATCAACCACAAGAGTACGAAGATGATCAACAAGTCAATGAAGGCAACCACCTAGGGGGAGAAGCAAAAAATCATGAAGACACAACTCCTCAAGTGTCACACCCAAGAGTACACCAATGCGTCCAAAGGGATCACCCAATCGACAACATCATCGGTGACATCCAAAAGGGAGTAACCACTAGATCTCGCATAGCTAACTTTTGTGAGCATTATTCGTTTGTATCCTTTTTGGAACCACGTAGGATTAAGGATGCATTTTGAAGGATCCGGACTGGGTGGTGGCAATGCAAGAAGAATTGAACAACTTCAAGCGGAACGAGGTGTGGGAGCTTGTGGCAAGGCCCAATGCAAACATCGTCGGCACCAAGTGGGTCTTCCGCAATAAACAAGACGAACACGGGGTGGTGACAAGGAACAAGGCACGACTTGTGGCCAAAGGGTACTCACAAGTCGATGTGCCTTCCTCAACGGACCGATCAAGGAAGAGGTGTACGTGGAGCAACCACCCGGGTTTGAAGACGAAGAGTTCCCCGACCATGTATATAAATTGCGTGAGGCTCTCTACGGCCTCAAACAAGCTCCTAGAGCATGGTATGAGTGTCTTAGAGATTTCTTAATTGAGAATGGTTTCCAAATTGGCAAAGTAGATTATACATTATTTACAAAGAATTTAGATAATGATCTTTTTATTTGTCAAATTTATGTTGATGATATAATCCTTGGGTCAACTAACCAATCTTTTTGTGAGGAATTTAGCAAAATCATGACAGACAGGTTTGAGATGTCAATGATGGGAGAACTGAAATACTTCTTGGGATTCCAAGTGCGGCAACAAAAGGAAGGAACGTTCATAAGCCAAACCAAGTACACACAGGACATACTTAAGAAGTTTGGCATGGACAAGGCAAAGCTCATAAAGACCCCCATGGCAACAAATGGCCACTTGGATCTCAATGAAGATGGACCTAACGTCGACCAAAAGGTATATCGCTCCATGATTGGATCTCTACTCTATTTATGTGCATCTAGGCCAGATATTATGTCGAGTGTATGTTTATGTGCAAGATTTCAAGCCAACCCTAAGGAATGTCACTTGAAAGCCGTAAAAAGGATCTTGAGATATTTAGTTCATACACCCAACCTTGGTCTTTGGTACCAAAAGGCTCAAAATTCAATCTCATTGGTTACTCCGATGCAGATTATGTCGGGTGCAAAGTAGATAGAAAAAGCACCTTCGGCACATGCCAATTCCTAGGGAGATCCTTAGTTTCTTGGTCATCCAAGAAACAAAATTCCATTGCCCTATCCACAGCCGAAGCGGAGTATGTTGCAGCCGGGAGTTGTTGTGCACAACTCCTTTGGATGCGACAGACTCTAAGGGATTACGGTTACAATATGAACTGTATTCCTCTCCTTTGTGACAATGAGAGTGCCATTAAAATTGCCCACAATCCAGTTGAGCACTCTAGAACTAAACACATAGATATAAGACATCATTTCTCGAGAGACCATTCCATGAAAGGAGATATAACCATCTCACATGTCAACACCCAAAAGCAATTGGCCGACATATTCACCAAGCCACTTGATGAAAAGCGTTTTTGTGAACTCCGAAATGAACTAAATATCCTTGATGCTCGGAGTGTGGCTTGAAAGGTTGCATACCTGTATGAATTCTTCAAAAAATGTTGATTGAATTGTGAAAATCATCTCCCTCAATTTTTCCTCGAAAAACTATGTCAATTACTAGATCTTGATAAATTATGATCATTGTTTGATTGTTGTATGCTTACTGGTCAAATTCATCAAGATTAATTGTTTTGTTTTGCCCCTCTATTCTCCGTTTATGAACCTTCAAATATATATGAATGGGCTATGCAAATTTCTCCTGGTGACCACGGACTAGTCCGTGGTTACCCGGACTAGTCCGCCCATGCAGACTAATCCGCTGAGTGCCGGTTAGGTCGGACTAGTCCGTTAGACCACAAACTAGTCCGATATAGCTCTCTGGATGAGTTCGGACTAGTCCGGTCATCTCCAGACTTGTCCGATTTTTCGTGTCCATAACCCTAGCCGCCACCAAACCCTAATTCCTCTCATCCCCACTCTTCCTCACGCACTCTCTCTCTTGCGCTCGAGCTCCCAAGGCGATTCCTTGATCCCTCCGTCAAAAGGGTGCACATTTGGGTGGAAATCAAGCTTGACCTCGTGCGGATTGAAGCTAGCGGACTTGTCCAGGCTCCAACTCCCTAATCCTCAAGCTTCAATCGATTTCTTCGGTAATTTTCTCCCAAACCCTAGAGATCTCGTTTTTTCTCCATTGTTGATCGAATAGCCTAGCATCTTTCACTAGATGCATGCTTCTTGGATGTACTACATGTATGCTAGACTTGCTATGCATTAGGAATCAGCCTTTGTCCAGTCTGTTAGGTTTTTAAGGATGAACACGGGACTAGTCCGGTCCATGTACGGACAAGTCCGGTCCCCCGGACTAGTCCGTGCCTGTGCACTGGACAAGTCCGATGTTTCTGAACCTAAAACCTAATTCCTCAATTCCTCAATTCAATTCCTTGCTATCTCTTCATACCTATGCCTTGTATCACTTATCATCATTCTTGCAAATGATTCTCAGATCATGTCGAGCTCAAACGATGAAATCTCCGACTTTTAGGCCGAGATGGATCGCGAGGTGGCACCTCGGACCTCGACGGGTCTTGGCAAGAAGCGCCAAGAAAGACCCTCCGAGCCTGCTCCTTCCCCTCCTCAGGTTCAGAGGAAAGTGCTAGCGAAGAAGCCGACCTCCAAGGTGCCAACTTCTAGGGCAACCGCCAGTGGTGGTCCTAGCTCGGCAAGTGCCCGCCAAGCAAAGGGCAAAGGCAAAGGGATAGCGACGGGTCCAGTCGGGCCTTTGAAGCTGCATGCTCCCAAGGAAGGGGTCCGAGACCCTACTGAGGAGAAGTTCAATGGCAAGGGCAGTGACTCTGCTACAAAATTCAGAAGCGTTGAGTGGTATGGCAGGCCGAAGCAAGCTGCAGATGGAAGGTTCTGGTGCAACTTCCATGCTGACTTCTACAAATTGGTATACTTGCCAATGAAGACACCGGTGGTGCGCAGTCAGTGGATTGACTGGGCACACCTTGAGAGGAAGAGGTGCTCAGCTTTTGATGAAGTGATTGCAGCAGCTGAGAGACATGGCTTGAAGGATCTATTTTCCTTCAAGTACAACTAGAATGATGAAGTGGTGGCTCAATTCTATGCCACCTGCCACTTTGCAAGTGATGAGGAAGAAAGAGTGACTTGGATGACTCATGGATCCAAGTACAGTATCTCTTATGAAGAGTTTGCTAGAATGCTTCATCTTGACACCTCCAGCAATGATAATGTGGTCATCCACAATGTTGGTGTCATCGACAAGGAGAGATGAAGTTTCTCTATGAGCCAAATTCAAAGTTCATCCCTCCATCCACAAAGAACATGAAGACATTCTTTGTGGTGCTAAATCGAGTTTTGAGGAAGACCATTGCCCCTAAGGATGGGGATGCAGGGACTGTACAAGGATACCTCCGGACCCTAATGAAGATCATAAGCAAGGACAGAAAGTTTGATGTGTTTGACTACATATGGAATGATATGGTCAACATCTCCAGCACCCCAACAGTTCATGTGGCTATGCTCCCTATCTCATGTTTATGATTGAGAAAGTCACAGGGATTGAGTTTGTGAAGGATGTGGAGCATACTCCCTTGAGGCCTCTGAAGCCTCAACCAGTGAATGTCCAGGCTGCTCCCTCGCCGGCCTCCAGTCCCGAGGCACCGACAAGATCAGGAGAAGGTGCCAGATCTGTCCCTACTTCTAGGGAAGCCCCTCAGAGAGGATCAGCTAGTGGGATCCTCAAGTATCTGACTGCCATGTTCTCCTCCTGCAAGAAGGCCGAAGTGAAGGCCCACAAGCTCAACAAGAAGAGAAAGGAGGACATGAAGTACATAAAGGCCAACGTGAAGCAAATCTGCCAAAAGCTGGAGATCGACCCCATTGGATCTCCAGTGATCTCTGAGGACTCTAACCCAGACTACACTGAACTCGCGCCCTTGAACCCCTCCGAGCGTGCCTACTTTGGCATTGGGGGCTCGAGTGGCTCCGTCCCTCCTCCTTCTCCTCCTCGTCAAGCTGATGATGAAGAAGACGAAGACGACGACGAGAGGACCGTCAGTGAAGAGTGAAGACCCTAGGACCCTCCTTTCCTTCTTTTTGGTGTCTTGATGCCAAAGGGGGAGAGATTGAGGGGGAGTCTTAGCTTTAGCTGTAGGATGCAAGGAGAGAGCTCTTTTTATCTATCTTTGTGATTGTAATGATTTAACTTTGGTTCTGTGATGCAATGCTTACTTAATTTGAGAAAGTCTGTAATTTTGCTCCTGGAATGACATATGTGCTTTGTTTTGGTTGATTAATGCAAATTATGTCACTCTCAATGTCTTAATATACTTAGTTATGCATCCCACCATAAAGAATGCAAATATGGATAATTCTTTCACTGCTTTATGTATTTTGATTCATATGTGCATACTTTATGAAAATCTCAATTTTTGTCATATTTTGTGAAATCTCAATTGGTTGTCATCAATCACCAAAAAGGGGGAGATTGAAAGTGCATCTAGGACTCCCTTTTGGGTTTTGGATGATTTATGACAAGCAATTGGGATCCTAACCTCTTTATTGAGATGAATGCAGGCCTATAATAGAAAAATGAGCAAAATACCAAAAAGAAGGGATGAAGAGGAGCTAAGTGGAAATGATGTCAAGGAAAAAGAATAGCAGATTATTGTGTATGGAGTGTGTTAAGGAAACACACCCCAAGAGCTCAATGATAATTAATCACACACATTGCACAGAGTTACACAGGACCGGACTAGTCCGTTCACAACCGGACTAGTCCGATAAACCTTTCTTCGCCAGATCGGACAAGTCTGATATCTGTCGGACTAGTCCGATATCCTTCTGACTAGAATCGGACTAGTCCTCCCCAATGCGGACTGGTCCTCAAAACACTACACAAGTCACACAAAATCGGACAAGTCCGTTATCAACTGGACTAGTCCGATATCCTTTCTGATCCACTTCGGACAAGTCCGATGTTCACACGGACTAGTCCAAAATAACCCACTGATCTAAATCGGACAAGTCCTCCAAGTGCGAACTTGTCATCCAACACACTTGGGGTTTCACATGTCCGGACAAGTCCGATGGACATCAGACTAGTCCGAAGATTTCTAGTAGCAAAATCGAACAAGTCCGCTTTCAGCCGGACTAGTCCGATATTTCGGGACACTTAGGGTTTGCTACACACAGCACACCGGACTAGTCCGGTGGCCACCACGGACTAGTCTGAACTTTCTGAACCCTAACGGTCACTTTTAGAAACCCCATATAAATAGAGGTGAACGACCCACCTTTACACTCTCTCGAACCCTAGCGTCGTCACACCTCCCAAGAGCCTCAAAAACGATTTCTCTCCACGAAATCAAGTGCAACATCATCCAATCCTTTGAGGATTCACTTTAGATCATTGGAGAGACACTTGCAACACCACATTGAGCTCTTGGTTTGATTCTCTAACACACTCCTGCGTTCCAATTGTATCTTTGCAGTGTGTTTTTGGTGTCATTGTGTTTTGTAATCTAAGGGAGCACTCAAAGTGTGAGATCGCCCCTTGAATTCGGTTATTCACCCCTTTGTGATTAGTGGAAGAGGATTGGCCTTCGTGCCGATCCAACGAGGGTAGGGTTGGAGAAGACCCGGTCCTTTTGTGGACTCCTCAACGTGGATGTAGGTGGCCTTTTGTGGTAGCCGAACCACGGGATAAACACTTGTGTCTTGTTTTAGTGTTCATCATTCTAATTGATCAACTCAATCTAGGGTTTCATACACATTGTTCATCTTACGTTAAATTGTTAAACATAAGACTTAATTGTGATATTATTCAGTAGATAACTGTTAAACTGTTGTTTGATTCTATATTTCCGTTGTACACATAAAAGAATCAAACCAACCAATCAAATTTAATCAACTTAGTCCGTGAACACTGATGAGGACATCACTTATATGGATACAAACAACACTCCATTGAACATACAAGATGCAATCAATAGAGTTCATACACAACAATTATTTTCAGAGGTGAACTCGTTCTTATATATTTCCTTATATATTTTTAAGCATAGATTGCTACTTAATGATTCATTTGTGATTAGGATCCATGGAGAGTTCAAGGAGTACATGGAGGGAGTATTAGGGACGTGAAAGACCATAGAATTCGTTCAAAGAAGATGGAAACCGAACCAAACTCCAAATCGTATCCAACTCGGAGTCCAGGAGCAGTACGCACTAAAACGGACGTTCAGGACGCATACGAAATCCGTTTTGGACGTTCTACATATGCACGGAAAGGGGAGAGGATTAACTTTCCAATGGCGCCGGTACCATGTCAAAATTGCTTCGGAGTCGACGGGAATCGTCGAAACAAAATCAAGTACATAATCTGTCAGGGTGCTGCGCCACCGTATTGGGCCATTGGGCCTTGTATCAAGTCTAAGTCCATTATTTTCGTGTCTTAGGGTTAGGTCACGACCCTAACACCCCCTTGGACGCCCTTCCACCTATATATACTCCATGGTAGCCGCCATAGACAATTGGGTTTTGCTTAGATCAATAATATCGCCATTCTTCGGTTTGTGAGACCCCAACTTCGCGATTTCAGATCGTGTCTACCTTGTTCTTGCTTGTGTTCTCGGTTGCACTTGCAGGGATTAGCCTTCTTGGCGAGGTCAATCGTGTGAAGCACGGTTGATAACCAACGGAGCGGTGGTGTAGTGATTGCAGGGGTTGTTCGTGTTCTACTCGAGAGCCTCGGATCATCAACGTCGAGATCTCCATCAATCGACTTACCCATTACCTATCGGAAGATCGGGCATCATCTTTACCTATCAATTGATATCAGATTTCTAGGTTGCCCGTTAGGTAATTCATCTATCCATTACATTAGTTTTGTTTTTCATACCTAGAGTCCACAAAAAAGCCACAAAAGAACTTGCAGTTTAGTAGATCTGTTCATTACTTTATCCAAACCACGTTTGAGCCTTTGCAACTTTGTTATTCAGTTTGGTTTTGTTGAGTTTGTATCCGTGGTTGAGTCATATTGCTGGTTTAGAACGTGTTTTTGGTCTTAGTTTGAGTTTTGCATTATGTGATTCATCCTTTTGAATCACGTCATCACGTTCAGATTAGATTCACCTCTGTCCAGTTCGGTACTGTCATCATATATCGCACATATAAACTCGGATTTTTGTGTTCTTGTACTTTCTGGAAAGCTTAAGAAGTGCTCTATAACTTTCATATTCATTATTTTCCCAGAAAATATAGTTATCGATGTCTAAATTGCATTAGATTCGAATCTGTTATTGACCTAAAAATTCTGAACAGTCTGTATTTCGGGGGCAATATCTCCTATTGTTCTTTTCCAAAATAGGTCTTCCATATGTTGAAATTAAAGAGGAGAGATATATCTACAATCTTGATGTTGTTAGTTTTTCTATTTGGAGCCTCTATGTATGCCTATTTGTACTTGGACGATTGATCAGAAAATCTGTGACAGAGCCACGAGATATCTTTGATTGATTTTCATTGTGTTCTTCTTTTGCAGCACATTCTGAAAAAAAAAAAGAAGAAAAAGAAAAATGCAAGTGCAAAACAAGAAACAAAAGTCGCACAAAAAAGAAAAAAAATAACAAAAAAAAACAGAAGTGCTTGCATTCTTTGTGTCATCTAGTTTTGTCTCATGTCTTGCTAGCTTGAACTACTAGGAACACATTTAGGCCAGCAACCTTGACAAGTACTTTGGACACTTATTCAACTTTACTATCTGATTTTCATTGTTGCTAATCCTTGCTACATATAAAGTGCCATCCAAGCTACACCTTACTCTTGAGAAGAATCGATACTCCTTTGCAATCATCTCACGCTTCATTGGTTTCTTCACACCGGCCACCGTTTGCCACCTGCAGTGTCGGTAAGAACACTTGTAAGAGCGTGGTAAGATGCTTGAGAGTGTGTGATTCCACTTCCACTTTGCCATTCTCCTTTGTAGTTGATAGGAATAACATATTTTTTTGTTGTCTTCTGTTTGCTAATAACAATGTCAGGTAAAAGCAAGAATCATGCATTATATGCTGAGATGATGGACATGATGAAGACGGCGATGGAGTTGCTCACTAAATATCAAACATCAACCAAGGTTTCACATGACATTCAGACCACCTTTACAATACCTTCCATAAGAAGTAATTACATTCTTCCATCTCTTCCTTCTTATGATGGTTTTGGTTATGATGAATATATTACATGGGAAATAGAGGTGGATAAATTTTTTTGGACAATGTCATATGTGTGAGAGGAGAAAGATTAGAAATGTTGCA
The DNA here is from genome assembly GCA_036927565.1 of Tuctoria greenei. Lineage (NCBI taxonomy): Eukaryota > Viridiplantae > Streptophyta > Magnoliopsida > Poales > Poaceae > Tuctoria > Tuctoria greenei. The sequence continues at coordinate 69,714,842 of JAYESD010000008.1, forward strand.
AGTGCATTAGTAGATTGTGCATTAACTTGGTGGAACAATTTAAATGAATTAGAAAAACCTCAAACATGGAAAGAAACAAAAATTCTTATGCGAGAAACTTTTGCTAATGTATCTATGTGCAAAGAAGAAATTCAGCAATTTGAGAAGAAATTTCTTGTTGTACCTCCTTTTGTGTCTAACGTTTTGCAGGACAATATAGAAAATAATATAGATGATGCAAAAGAAAACGAGGCTTTCGACAACACTTGTGAAATTTTAGATGGATCAACTCATAATGCACTCGAAATCACTGCTGAAAATGGTAAGGCAAAACATTCTACAAATACAGAAGGTGAGAAGTTTTTGGATGTTCTGAATTTTTCCACCAATCATGCTATTTTTGAGAAGCAACTATTAGAATCGTTTATTTATACACCATTGTCACATGTTGATTTTCCTGCTGATCATTGCGCTAAGAAAGAGTTGTGTGCTGATAACTCTATTATACCTATGCAAAAACAAGTTAATGTACAAGATGATTGTGTTTTGGATTCACCTACTTGTGCTGAAATTCATAATTTGATCACCGCTACTGCTGAAAATGATGAGCTGAAAGTTTTGTCTTCTCTAAATACTTTGGGTTATATTGAATTTGACACTCTTTGCGATCTAAATATTGTAGAGAGGAGAATATTTTCACAATCTGAATTGCCTTTATTAAGTAGAAATATTTTTCATGCTATAGGTAACTATGAAGATAGTGGTGAATTTATGGTGCATAAAGTTTACATATGTTCAAATGTGCAAGCTCCTTTTGTGCTGCAACAACATGGTGAAATGAATGGATGTACTAACACTAATAATGTATTGTCAAGTTTTTGTAGCATTTTTTTATTGCAGCAAGGACAACAAATAAAAAAGAAGCATTGTTCATTGCGGTTGTGCAATATGGACAGTGTTCATTCTACCCCCAAAGCAATCCTTTTTCCTCGACATACGAGCAAGCCGAGGACGGCTTGTCATAAAGAAGGGGAGAATGATGAGATCATGCATATTACCATTGCACAAATAAACATGGCACAATGTTTATTTGTTTGGGATCCTGGCTCAAGTGAATGTGCACTCTTATTTGATGGACAAGATCAAGATGGCGCACTATGTCGTCCACCACCTTGGCCTCCTCCATTCACACATACAAGAAGATTTGATGGCATTGCACATTTGGACCAATGCATGAGAGGAGACGAACTTGAGTCGAGGACGACTCCAATTCAAGAAGGGAAGGATGATGAGGACATCACTTATATGGATACAAACAACACTCCATTGAACATACAAGATGCAATCAATAGAGTTCATACACAACAATTAATTTCAGAGGTGAACTCGTTCTTATATATTTCCTTATATGTTTCTAAGCATAGATTGCTACTTAATTATTTATTTGTGATTAGGATCCATGGAGAGGTTCAAGGAGTACATGGAGGGAGTATTAGGGATGTGAAAGACCAGAGAATTCGTTCAAAGAAGATGGAAACCGAACCAAACTCCAAATCGTATCCAACTCGGAGTTCAGGAGCAGTACGCACTAAAACGGACGTCCAGGACGCATACGAACTCCGTTTTGGACGTTCTACATATGCACGGAAAGGGGAGAGGATAAACTTTCGAATGGCGCCGGACCCTTGTCAAAATTCATTCGGAGTGGACGGGAATCGTCGAAACAAAATCAAGTACAGAATCTGTCAGGTGCTGCGCCACCGTATTGGGCCATTGGGCCTTGTATCAAGTCTAAGTCCATTATTTTCGTGTCTTATGGTTAGGTCACGACCCTAAAACCCCCTTGGACACCCTTCCACCTATATATACTCCATGATAGCCACCATAGACAATTGGATTTTGCTTAGATCAATAATATCGCCGTTCTTCAGTTTGTGAGACCCCAACTTCGTGATTTCAGATCGTGTCTACCTTGTTCTTGCTTGTGTTCTCGGTTGCACTTGCAGGGATTAGCCTTCTTGGCGAGGTCAATCGTGTGAAGCACGGTTGATAACCAACGGAGCGGTGGTGTAGTGATTGCAGGGGCTGTTCGTGTTCTACTCGAGAGCCTCGGATCATCAACGTCGAGATCTCCATCAATCGACTTACTCATTACCTATCGGAAGATCAGCCTCAACCTTTTCCTATCAAACACCAGACTAGTCCGCACTTTACCGGACTAGTCTGATATCTCTGGTATTAAACTGGTTGTTGAGTGCTGCAGGATCCGACAATTTTCAAAAAGGCCTATTCACCCCCCCCTCTAGGCCTACATTCACTTGGCATTATGTCCACATCCGCACTAGTTGATTAGTGGATTTGCCTTATATATATATATATATATATATATATACATATATATATATACATATATATATATAGATATAGATATATATATACATACATATATATTCTCCTTGATGCATATAGTTGGGATCATTTTACCATAGTGTACTCTTCTATATCTCGTCTATTATTCTAAAGTTTTAGTTATTTCCAATATAGATTGCTGGTAGAGGCAGAGGTCATGGTTGGGGTGTTCCACCCCAAGAGGATTCACTTGGAGGTTTACCAGGATGGATGGGTAGGGGTGCTCGGGGAGCCCCAACAGCACAACAGATGCAACAAATGATGGTCATTCAGACTCAGCTGCTCAACAACCTCACACAGATAGTGACCAATATGCAGCAAGCACCACCACCACCACACCACCCTCCACCACCACCACCCTTCCAGCCCAGGTCTTTTTTGAGAGATTTTCTTAACACCCATCCACCCACCTTTGCCACAGCTATTGAGCCAATGGTTGCTGACAATTGGCTGAGAGCAGTTGAGAGCAAGTTGAGAAATATTCACTGTGAAGGAAGGGATAAAGTACTGTTAGCTTCTCACCAACTTCAAGGACCTGCAGTCGATTGGTGGACTTCTTTCACTGAAGCCCATCAGAACCTAGATAATGTCACATGGGATGAATTCAGGACTAACTTACGCAATCATTTTATGCCTGAAGGAGAAATTCAGGCAAGACGTGAGGAGTTTCTCATGATGAAGCAGGGTTGTATGAGCGTGCAAGCTTATTTGAACCTATTCACACAATTGTCTCGCTACGCACCAGCAGATGTGGACAGTGATTCTATGAAGCTGTTCCGTTTCAAAAATGGTCTTGACAAGGAGTTCAAATTTTTCATGTCTTCCTGTGATTACAACAGCTTTCAAAAGTTGGTTGACAAGGCTTTTGAAGTATAGAGGACCAAGAAACAGTTTGATGATGATGACAGGAAGAGGAAGTTGGCTCAAGGACTGGCTTTTGGTAGCAATGTACACCCTTGCTTCGCCCCTCAACCTGCAACACCCATGACTCGTTGTAGGATCTAAGAGCACGTGAAAAGCTACCAGATGGGGGGGGGGTGAATGGTAGATTTAAACATTTTCAGCAGAAGCAGCGAAAACCCCTCGGCAGAAAAAAGATTTGTTAAAGAAATCATGTGTGCAACTAATATAAATGTGTAAAACCATAACAAAAGTAGTAGATATTGTAGGTAATCAAGTCACAAAGACACGACAACAATAATCACGAAAATCCGTCGAGAAAAACTCAAGTTACGATCGAAAGATCAAACAAAGGCCAATCTGTTCTACCGAGTAAAAAACAGTCATGCAATACTGCAAAGAATCTCGTGAAGATCAAAAACCACAAATCCAATGACCGTGAAACTTTTACATATGATATAAAATAAAGTTTTGAAGACAACCCAAAATGAATCACATCAATTGGATCTGTAAAACTAGAGTTATGATAAAACCACCGAATAAAGGTAGTGCTGTGCAGAAACTCGACGAGAAAAACTTGTCTGAAACAAGTCGAATGAACAAGGCACAAAAGTTCCTTTAAACTATGAATTTTATTGATCAAAACACAAGAGAACAGCCCAAAAGTCATCTCCCATGAGCTCTGGCCTCCCTTGCTTATATAACCAGCCTGATGGCCAACTCAACTCAAACTTGGACTCTAATCCTACTCTGATCACGAATTGCAACTAACCATAACTGCTCAAGATATTCCTATTTGCAGATAGAAAACAATCTCAAGACTTTCTAACAAACTCAAGAACATATTTCACAGTCCTAAAACAACATTACTTCGTGTTCCACATGAAAACTATCATTACCAATTCGATACTTTCCATATTCGATTCATAAACAACATTAGCCGAAGTCATCAGATACGATCTGATCCTTCCAACTAGATCTTTCCATCCATAATCCTTTGTTTAGAACCAAGTTGACATGTCATGCATCACATGCATACGTGCGAACACCTTCTTTTCACATCCAGATTCCTTCATATGCACTGCCCTTGATTCAATCACACTGCATGACCTCCTGATTAGCTCAACCACAGTTCCTATCGAAATTTATTGTTGGAACCTCATCTCCTTCCTGAGACTAGTCCAATGGATCCCGTCACCAGCCGTGTCTTGAACTCAAGCAACACTTGCACATGAACAAACAACCGATACTTCCGAGCACAAGTCCTCGACTTGACTCATACTGGTTTTGTAACCACAACATCTTACGTGAGCACCTCACATAAGCATGTTGCAAACCATAGGAAAAGTGGACATTTTTGTAACAGCCAAAACGCAACAAAAACTTAGTAAATGAATACTAAGCAAACCTTCCATAGATGTAAAGAAAGTTCGAATCAATTCAAGTTAAAAGCAGAACCACCGCGATCAAGCACTGGACCTTGCCAAAGCTAACCGGACCTTGACCCGGAGCTTACCAAAGCTTGCAGAACCTAGCGCTAGAGCTAACTAAAGCTAATCAGACCTAGCGCCGGAGCTTGCCAAAGCTAGTCGGAACTAGTCAACCCAAAAGCCGAAGCTAGAAAAGGCAAGTCGGAGCTTAACAAAGACATGTCGAAGCTACCAAAGACATGCTGGAGCTAAAGACAGAACTCACCGGAGCTACCCAAAAACACGTCGGACCTAGACAAAGCATATCGGACCTTACGTCGGACCTTGTCGGAGTTTGGACCTAGAGTCGGACCTTGTTAAAAAGGTGATTTGGTAGTATTCAATACTTTTATCTTCAAAGCTAAAGTATTCAGCACACATAGGTCTCACAGTCTCCCCCTTGATGAATGCATTGGCAACACCACATAAATTTCAAACATTGACATATTCACATGAAAAGTTTTGAAAACTTTTTCTCCCCCTTTTTTGAAAAAGAAATGAGGTAGAAATAAATTTCACCCCTTCCCCTTGCATACTTCTCCCCCTAAGAAGAAATCGGCCAGAAAAACACTTGTGAATATGTGAAATGTGTGATCAATTTCTCCCCCTTTGACAATGTATTCAGCAAGGTTCAAAAGAGAAATTTCAATTGTTATGAGGACATTAGAACATATACATATAAAACAAAGCTCATCCAAGTCATACTATCAAGTAACTTACACTATAACAATGAGATACATAAAGTAGTGTAAGCCATGCTAGAGATCAAATGTGATTTTCAATTTAAGCAAGTCATGACCTCAGAAACTTAACTATTTGAAGACCTGAAAGCATGACACTTGTTGTTGCAATTTTGATAATCATTTAAAGCACATATTTGGATCACGTAATATTTGCAAGAGATTATATACACATCTGCCTTATTCTAACCAACCAAGCCAAGCCTATGTCATTTGACAATTAGAAGCTTAAGGACATAGTTTTAGTTATACACAACTTCTTCCAAGTTCATATCTGAGTTCAATGATAAGCCATCTCAAAAGAAGAAATGTGATGCATGCATATTCTCTTGATGTTTTCTCGATTTATATTTCACCATAAAAATCTTAACAAGTGAGTTGATTACTTGATTAATTCTTTATGATTAAAAGAACTTGTGAGCATGGAATAAGTTCAAAACAGAAATAAAGTTCGATCATGACTAGATTTAGTGTAAGTAATTATTCCAATTATTAGTCATGGCAAAAAGTACAAAATGTATAACAAGAGTAATGTAGTAAGAACTTCAAAATGAAAAAGGAATCACAAAGTCATATATGTATGAAATAATATGCTCATATTATTATAATTTTTGATTTGCACATATACTTCCCAAGTTTCAAAACTCCCCCTCAATTTAAGCCATGGGAATGCATCACCCCTATGTCACTACAAATGAAACAAAAATGAGTGAAATTCAAAGGTTCTGTAAAAATGTCAGCCAATTGTTGTTCGGTATCTACATGGTGAAGCACAACGTTTCCTTTTTCAGCATTATCACGGAGAAAGTGATACCTAATGTCAATGTCCTTTGTTCTCGAATGTTGCACAGGGTTTTTAGCTATGAAAATGGCACTAGTGTTATCACAAAACAGTGGAACACTATCTAGATCAACCTCATAGTTTGTAAGTGTTTGAACAATCCAATGAATTTGTGAACAAGTGCTAGTAGCAGCTACATATTAAGATTCGGCTGTGGATTGTGCAACTGAACTTTGTTTTCTAGAGGATCTAGCAACAAGTGAATTACAAAAAAAAATGACAGGCACCCAAAGTATTTTTCCTATCAATCCTACAACCCCCAAAATTAGCATCAGGTTGAGAAAAACGGAAGAAAAATGCCAAATTCTTGAGATCCATGTAAGTACCTGAGAATCCTTTTGACGGTTTGACGATGTGAAGCATGTGGGGAAGCTTGAAACCGTGCACAAAGACATATACTGAATTGTATGTCCGTCTTGATGCCGTGAGGTACAAAAGTGATCCGATCATGCTTGTGTATTCTTTTTGATCTACGGGTTCACCATCTTCATCAAGTTCAAGTGTCATTATTGTACCCATTGGTGTCCGAAGAGGCTTGCTTTTGTCTATGTTAAAGCGATTAAGAAGGTCTCTTGTATACTTCGTTTGATGCACAAAGGTAACTTCCTTGGTTTTCTTAATTTGCAGCCCCAAGAAGTGAGTGAGTTCACCCATCATACTCATTTCAAATTTTGAAGTCATCATCGCTGAAAAGTTGGACGCAAGATCATGAGAAGCACAACCAAAGATAATATCATCCACATATACTTGAATGAATAGTGAGTCATTGCAATGTCTAGGAACAACAAGAGTTTTATCTACCTTTCCCATGGTAAAACCTTTTTCAATTAAGAAAGTTTTTAACCTATCGTACCATGCTGTAGGAGCTTGTTTTAATCCATACAGGGCTTTAGTTAGTTTGAAAACATGATTAGGAAATTCTGGATTTTCAAAACAAGGTGGTTGCTTAACATAAACCTCCTCATCTATGTAGGCATTAAGAAAAGCACTTTTTACATCCATTTGATATAACTTGAAACCTATTGATGAGGCAAAGGCTAATAAAATTCTTATGGCTTCTAATCAAGCAATAGGAGCAAAAGTTTCTTCGAAATCTAAGCCTTCAATTTGTGTGAAACCTTGAGCAACCAATCTAGCTTTATTCCTAATTACTACACCATTCTCACTATGTTTGTTTTGAAACACCCATTTAGTTCTGATTAAGGTGTGGTTATGAGGTGGAGGTACAAGTTTCTAAACATTATTTCTTTCAAAGTTTTCTAACTCTTCTTGCATGGCAATAATCCAAGATTCATTAGTTAGTGTGTGTGATATATCCTTGGGTTCAAAAGCAGCAACAAAAGCAGAATGGGCATGAGAATTGGGATCGAAAAACCTGGATCTTGTATCTCATTCATGCAAGCTTCCAATTGTCTGTTGCGGGGATGATTCTTGTTAATCCGTAGGGGAACAGATGTCTCACAAGCTTCTTCTTCATTAGGTTCATCGCAAATTGATGAGCTTGTGGCTCGTGTACGATCAGGACTAGCAGATGTAGTAGTCGGTGCTTGTTCAAAGTTTGGAGCTAGACACGTGTCAGCTTCAGAACTATCAGGCAGCATCACCAACTCTTGTTCTTCTTTGAAAATACCCTCCCCCTGAGGATATGTATCTAATCCTGCAGTACCGGTGCTAGTACCTGGGCTAGCTTCATCAAAAGAAACTTCACAGGTCTCCATAATTTTGTTAGTTTCCAATAAAAGCACATGGTAACCTCTAGTGTGAGATGGATAACCAAGAAACATGCCATCTTCGGATCTAGATTCATACTTATCAAGATTTCCATGTTTCTTAACAAAGCATTTGCAACCAAAAACCCTAAAGTATGAAACACAGGGACTATGTTCAAACCGAAGTTCATAAGGTGTTTTACCTAGTTTTGTATGCAAGAAAATACGGTTTGAAACATAACAAGTTGTTGCAATTGCATCTGTCCAAAATTTTCTAGGAGTTTGATATTCATCAAGCATGGTCCTAGCCATCTCAACTAGGGTTCTATTTTTCCTTTTTACAAAACCGTTTTGTTGAGAAACATATGGTGAAGAAAATTGATGTTCTATTCCATGTTCGGTACAAAAGTGATCGAATGATTTATTTTTAAATTCAGCTCCAGTATCACTTTTGATTGCTTTTAATGATACTGGGTGATCAATTAATAGTCTAAGAAACAAAGTCCTAAAATGACTAGAAGGTTCATGTTTCGATGCCTTAAAATAAACCCAAGAGTATCTGGAATAGTCATCAACAATTACAAGCACGTACCATTTACCTCCAAAGGATTGTACACGTGCCGGACCAACGGTGTCGAGGTGCAAAAGTTGACCAGGTTTAGTTGGCATGGTCATCAAGAGAGAAGCATGTGACCCGACAACCATCTTAGCATGTCTACACGAAGAGCATACAATATCTTTGTCTCTTTTGAGTTTAGGCAAACCACGTATGCGATCAAGAGATCTAACACGACTGTGGTGATCAAAGTCTGCGTTACCATGTCTACGATGCAAAAAAGTAAATCTTTTGAATCATTGGCAACTAGACACCTATGCTCATAAGTTGACATATCAAAATCAGCTTTAAAAACTCTTCCAAAATGAGACATGTTAAAAAAAGCTCACTATTTAAATCTAAAACCTTGCAGCAATATTTAGAAAAAATTATTTCCAAATTTTCATCAAGCAATTGAGAAATAGAGAGCAAGTTGTATTTCAAATTTTTATCAAGTGCCACATCTTTTAAAGTGTAGTGGTTATTTACTCTAACCGATCCTTTAGCAATAACAGGAGTCAAAGAATTATCGACAAAAGTCACATTTTCTACATGTGACACAAAAGAGAGGGAGGAGAACCATTCTCTGTTACCGGTCATGTGGTGTAAGCATCCTGAATCCACAATCCATATGTTCTCCTTCCTCAAGCGTGAAACCTACACAGAAGGACAATACGCCGTTGACTCAATACTCGGGTTAGTCAATAAGCATTTGGGAATCCAATACTGAGCCATGTGACGTCCAGTAGGAACAACACGCAAAGGCTGTGACAAACCAGCAGATTTATGAGTCAAGGATTGAGGTTCTCTGTTCTTAACTATTGATTTAAAAGTTGTTACTCGTTTAGCACGAAAACTAGTAGCTCCGGAGTTAAGAGCAGTAGTTCCAAAGGAGAAAGCTGAAGCTCCGGATGCAAAGACTGAGGTTCCGAAGGGAGCAATAGAAGGTTCGGGAGCTCCCGCAGCTATCAACACTACTGGAGCTGCCTTTGTAGATTTCTTGCCAGAAGGTCCAGAAGCTATTTTTTAAAATTTCTGACTTTTAAAGCAGGTTGCATGTTTCTAATTTTAGATTTAGCATGCATAGCAGATTTAGCATGAAAGTTATGAGATCTAGCAGACTCTTTATCCTTTTTAATCTGTTTAGCTAGTCTATAACAGAAATCTACGACATGACCATCTTTATCACAATAAGTACAATAAAATTTCATTTTGTAATCATGTCTAGATGAGCATCCAGTATTAGAAACAAAATTAGAAAGCACTCTGGCAGATTTAAAAATCACATCCTTTTGTTTAGGGTCAATTTTGATTAAACCTCTTCCAAATGATCTTACAACGCGAGGTGGATTTGTTTTAGAATAAGTATGGGAAACAAAAGCTAAACCAGTTTTATCATTGCAAGGTTTAGAAGAATTTAACAGCAAGTTTAGATTCTTGTTCCCATTGTAGAACCGCTCTAGTATCTTATTTTTATTGTCAAGTTCTTTAGATGAAACTAGATAGTTTTGACATGAAGTTTTTCTTTTTAGTTTGCAATTGGAACAATATTTAACTTCATGAGAACGTAAAGCATTGTTCAGAATGGAAATTTCATTCATTTAATCTTTTAGTTTCTAGTCAAGGTTATCACATGCAGAACAATGCAGATCATCTGTAGAACAAGAACCATCTTTTAAGTTTTTAACATTAAAATCGAACATCTTTTTGTTCTTTTCAATTTCTTCATCAAGTCTATCCAGAGTGGAGTAGTGTGCACTTCTTAATGTGGAAAATTGTTCATAGATTAAGTCACATGAGGGACATGCATCATCACTAGGAATCAAAGTTTTTAAACAGTGGATTTCAGATTCTAGTGATTCAATTTTATCAGCATTATCCCTAAACTTTTTGTCCTTTTTCTTGACAATAGTAGTTGCATGAGAAATTGCATCACACATTTCATTACAGGTAGAACATACATCATCATCATCCCTATTGTGTTCTGCATACTCCTGACTTGATTTTGATCTTGTTTTGCTAGCCATGAAGCATAAGTTGGCAAGATCATCATCATCATCATCACTTCCAATGTCTACATCACTTGAACTGAGCTCTTTAAGTGCGGTGATGAAGCTGTTTATCATCTTGCGTCCCATGGAACCCTTTTTTTCTTGTTGGAGTTTCCAGAGGTGGTCTGGACCTTTGTTCTGCTTCTCTTCACGGGTAGTAGGACCTGAAAGGTTAGGGCATTCTGTACGAAAGTGTCATGTCTTACCACATTCAAAGCATCGTTGAGGTCTGGAGCTTCCTCTCCTTCTAGTTCTCATATTTTGCAATGCTTTTGAGAACCTAGTAGAGATGACTGCTAGTTCCTCTGTTGGAAATTCTTCAATCTGTTTCAGGTTTAGTGAAGATAGCAAAGCAAGAGTATTGCAAGATGATGACTGGCTGGAGCTAGGCATATCACGTTGTGAAACGAATGCAGTAGACTTATTTGGATTCTTTCGTGATAAAATGTCAATTTCATGAGTTTTTAGTTTAGAGTAAAGCACATCTAAAGTAAGAGTACTCATGACAGTTGATTCATGAATGTATGTTACATTCGTCTCCCATATTGTCATGTCTAATGCACTAAGGAGTTGCCTAGCATTCTCAGCATCAGAAAATTTTACGTTGACACTTCATAGATTACTGATAATTTATTAAATTGGGCAAAAAGTTGATCGATGGACTCACCAGGTTGTATCTCGAAGCACGTGGACTCCTTTTTGAACATATCTTGTTTTACCTCCTTTATTGTGTTGGAGCCTTTGTGATAATCACAAAGAGCTCTCCAAACATCGTATGCTGATTGGAGGTGCGCGACACGATCAAAGTCGCTTTGAGTGAGTCCCTGAATGATCAAGTTACGGTCTTTGTTGTTGTTGTCAATGTACCGTAGATTCATAGCCGTAACTTGATCATTTGGTGGCACTTCATAAGGTTTGTCTATCTTTCCCATATCGCAATGCCTTGCACCTGGATGAAAGCCTCCATGTGTGCGTTCCAAACCTGAAAATCAATACCACAAAATACACAAGGTTTTGCAAAGTGTTTCTCCATGATGATTAGTCAAAACACGTGCAAATAAAAGATATTAGAGCACCATGGATCTGATACCAATTGTAGGATCTAAGAGCACGTGAAAAGCTATCAGAGGGGGTAAATGGTCGATTTAAAATTTTTCAGCGGAAGCAACGAAAACCCCACGGCAAAAAAATGATCTATTAAAAAAATTGTGTGTGCGACTAATCTAAACGTGTTCAACCATGACAAAAGTACTAGATATTGTAGATAATCAAGTCACGAATACACAACAATAAGAATCATGAAAATCCGTAGAGGAAAACTCAAGTTACGATCGAAAGATCGAACAAAGGTCAATCTATTCTACCGAGTAAAAAACGGTTATGCAATACTGCAAAGAAACTCGTGTAGATCCAAAACCACAAATCGAATGACTGTTAAATTTGGACAGATTATAGAAAATCAAGTTTTGAAGACAACCCAAAAAGAATCACGTCAATTGGATCAGTAAAACTCGACCTATGATAAAACCACCGAAGAAAGGTAGTGCTGTGCAGAAACTCAACGAGAAAAACTTGTCTGAAATAAGTTGAACAAACAAGGCACAAAAGTTCCCTTAAACAACGAATTTTATTGATCAAACCATAGATGAACAGCTCCAAAGTTGTCTCCCACGAGCTCTGGCCTCTCTTGCTTATGTAACCAGCCTGAAGGCCAACTCAACTCAAACTAGGACTATAATCCTACTCTGATCATGAATTGCAACTAACCATAACTGCTCAAGATCTTCCTATTCACAGATAGAAAACAATCTCAAGACTTTCTAACAAACTCATGAACATATTCCACATTCCTAAAACAACATATCTTCGTGCCCCACGCAAAAACTATCATAACCAACTCGATACTTTCCATATCCGATTCATAACCGACTCCACCACAGCCAAAGTCATCATCTGATACGATCCGATCTTTTCAACCAGATATTTCCTTCCATAATCCTGACATCAGAACCATGTTGCCACATCATGCATCGCATGCATACGTGCGAACACCATCTTTCGACATCCAGTTTCCTTCATATGCACTGCCCTTGATTCAATCACCCTGCGTGACCTTCTGATCAGCTCAACCACAGTTCCTCCCGAACTTGATTGTTGGAACCTCATCTCCTTCTTGAGACTAGTCCAATGGATCCCGTCACCAGCCGTGTCTTGAACTCAAGCAACACCTTCACATGAACAAACAACCGATACTTCCGAGCACAAGTCGTCGATTTGACTCCTATTAGTTCCGTAACTACAACATCTTACATGAGACCCTCACATAAGCATGTTGGAAACCAAAGCAAAATTGGACATTTTTATAACAGCCAAAGTGCAACAAAAACTTAGTAAACGAATACTAAGAAAACTTTCCATAGATATAAAGAAAGTTTAAATCAATTCAAGTTAAAAGCAGAACCACTACGATCAAGCACTGGACCTTGCCAAAGCTAACCGGACCTTAACCCGGAGCTTGCCAAAGCTAGCAGAACCTAGCGCCGGAGATAACCAAAGCTAGTCGGAACTAGTCAACCCAAAAGTTGGAGCTAGAAAAGGCAAGTCGAAGCTTATCAAAGACATGTCAGAGCTATCAAAGACATGCCGCTGCCAAAGACAAAACTCACCGGAGCTACCGAAAAACATGTCGGACCTAGACAAAGCAAGTAGGACCTTACGTCAGACCTTGTCGGAGTTCAGACCTATAGTTGGACCTTGTTAAAAAGGTGTTTTGGTAGTATTCTAAACTTTTATTGTCAAAGCCAATGTATTCATCACACATAGGTCTCACACTGAAAGCATCTAGGCCCCCCTCATGTAGTATGGTTTTGGTGATTAATGACAACCATTGAACTTTACTAATGAATTTGTGAATGCAAGGTCCCCATAAACACTTAATAAGATGAAATGATCATGTCATTGGAGACCCATAGATACTCAACTTTCGAGATCAAATTCATGAGATAAAGACAAGATGTGAAGGCTCTATGTCTAAGTCACTCAATCAAAAATTGACAACATACAATGCTTAAGAATCATCAGAGAGCCTTGTGGAACAAATGTCTAAGAGGTCATTCGAGCAAGACACAAAAGATTCACTCAAGACAACTCGTAGCAAACAAAATCAACTCACCGGATCAACCGATGATTTCCAAAATGAACACATCGGTCGAGTTGATTCAACTGAAGAAAAAGACCTTAGACAAATGAACTCACCGGATCATCCGATGTGAAGGGCTCAACAACATCGGTGCATCAGTACAGTTTGCAGTACAATTGGAACAAGTGAAGCACCGGATCATCCGATGTGCAGACTTACACACATCGGTTGATCACTCCAGTAAGCATCAAGATCAAGCAAATTCTAGAGGAAGAGCCACCGGATCATCCGATGAGAAGACAGGGGGCAACATCGGTCTAATAACAGTAATATCTGACACAATGACGTCAGCCAAAGTAATTACACCGATGATAACTAGAGGGGAGACATCGGATCATCCGGTGTTCACAGTAAAGTTCTGTCAGCCTACTTTTCCAACGGCTATTTCAGTTAAGCTGGCTATAAAACCCCTCTAACCCAGTCATTTCGACAAGTCTTGATAACCTGAAGCCAACTACACATCCAAGAGCATTCAAGACTATAGAGCGTACATTTCCACACTTTTAGATCATTTGTAATAGGCTAGAGAGAAGCTTGTGTGCGTTCTTTCTTTGTGATTGAACTCTCTAGGCTAGTGAGAAGTTGAAGAAGATCGTTCCGGAGCTTGCCAAGGTGTGTGTGGAAGCCCGGAACATCAAAGGTTGTACAAGGCTTGAGCTCCACCTTGCCGGAGATGGCGAACGGAGAAGATTAGTGAAGACTCCATTGTCTCGGTGACATTGGAAGTGGCAAAACCCTTCGGTGGGTGCCACAACGTGGACGTAGGAAGATCCTTGCAATCTTGCCGAACCATGGGATAAACCTTCGTGTCCCCTAGCGTTTGCATTTCTCTCCCTCTCTTTACATTATGCAATCTTTACTTCACAAGTTATATCTAAGTTGATTGCATAGTTAGAACCGCATTGGGAATTGGGCTTTAGTAGTTCGTTTTTAATTGCCATAAAATTTGAAAGAAAGCCCAATTCACCCCCCCTCTTGGGCGTTTCGATCCTTAAAATTGGTATCAGAGCAAGGTTGCTCATAGGATCATTCTAGCTTCACCGCTATAGAGCAAAAATGGCCAAGGTTGGGGGTTCGGTTCCTATCTTCGAGGGCAAGAATTTTGCCTATTGGAAAGCACGCATGCGCGCTTACCTTGAGGCTATTGCCCCCGAAGTTTGGGAAGCGACTCATGCGGGATTTGGAGAACTTAACTATGTGGGTGATCAAGTTAAGTGGGATGCTAAGGCTAGGAATGCTATTTATGAATGCATAAGTCAAGATGTCTTCTCTAGGATTGCTAGTAAGGAGAAAGCTTGTGAAATTTGGGCTTGCTTGATAGAAATCCATGAGGGCTCATCTCGTGTAAAGGAACTTAAATATCACATGCTCAAAGCTAAATATGATGAATTTAAGATGCTTCCTCATGAAAATGTTAATGAAATGTTTTCACGCTTAAATGTTCTTATTGAGGAAATTAATGCTCTTGACATTGCGTCTCTTGGCAAGGGACTTATTAACCGCAAGATCCTCATGCTCCTTCCCAAGCCGAAGTACAACATCATGAACTCCATGCTCCAAAAGGAATCACTTGACAACATTGAAGTTTCGGAGCTCATTGGAGAAATACACGCTCATGAGATGAGTGTACTTGGGATGATGGAGCAATCATCGTCAAAAACAATTGCTCTAAAGGCCTCCACCAAGAAGACAAGCTTCAAGAAGAAGAAGGTGGTTGAGCCTAGCTCAAGTGAAGAAGAGCAAGCGTCAAGTGAAGATGACGATGATGAGCTTGCCTTGATGATGAGAAAGTTCTCACGCTTGAACTCCAAGATCACCAAAAAGGGATACACCTTTGATCCCAAGAAGAAGGCATTTCTACCAATAAGAGACGATCGCAAGATATGCTACAATTGCGGAGATCAAGGCCACATCTCCTATGATTGTCGAAAACCAGACAAAAGGAGAGAGAACTACAAAGGCAAGCAACGCAAGCTTGAAGAAAGTGATGATGATGAAGAAGAAGCCAAGCCCAAACCAAGAGCCTTTGGGAAGAAGAAGCAAGACAAGGGCAAGAAGGCAAGACTCTTCCCAAAGAGGAGAAGTGGTCCACAAAAGGTGTTTATGTGTGAGGCAAATGAATGGGTCACCGACGAAGAAACAAGTGAAGAAGGGAGTGCAGAAGAAGAAGAAAGCTTGGCCGGCCTTGCCATTGCCAACCATGATGACTCACCTCTTCCTCCACCACCCATGTGCCTCATGGCTAAAGGTAACACCAACGTATGTGACGACTCTAGTGATGATGAGCTTTCCCCCGATGATTTAACTTCTTTGATTAATGAATATCATGGTATCATTAAGAGAGAGAAGAGCAAGGTTAAAACTCTTGAAGAAATTCGTGCTAAACTTGAGAGTGCTAACCTTGATTTGCTTGACAAGTATGAAAGCATACTTAAAGAGAATGACACGCTCAAATCTCATGTCAAGCAAATTGAGGAAGAAAATGCTAAAATCAAGGTAGACAATGATGAGCTCAACATAGCACACCAAACTCTCTTGGAGGAGCACAACAAGCTAACTCAAGAACACCAAACACTTAACATTGCTCATGACGTGCTTGATCAAGAGTTAAAAGATGCAAAGAAACAAACTCTTAATGATAAGATATCCATTACTTCGCATGTCTCTAATGTCTTGGACAAGTCTTTGTCTTTGAAAGCTAATGCTAGGGAGAAGGACTTGTTGGAAGAAATTGAGAGTCTCCGCACTAGTGTGGCTAGACTTTCAAAAGGTGAAGTCAAGCACAAGGAAATCCTCTTCCAACAAGCAAAAACCTTCAACAAAAGAGGACTTGGATCCTTCCCGGTGCCCAACAAAGGAAAGGTGCCCTCACCGGAGCTTAGAACAAGCTTCATCAAGGAAGTTGGTTCTTATTGCCAACACTGTGAGGTCACCGGTCACTACACAAGGGAGTGTCCTCTTCCTAACCGACCTTCACCTAAATTGCCTACTAACTACAAATTTATTTTCAATGATCGCTATTATCTTCTTAGCAAAGTGAATGGCAAGGTGAAAGCTAGGTTCATTGGCAAAGACATGAAGAGCATGAAGGGGAAGCTCCCCAAGCAACTTTGGGTCCCAAAGACACTTGTATCTCACATACAAGGACCTAAGTTGGCTTGGGTGCCTAAAGTCAAAAATTAACTTCATGTGTGTAGGTGAACTACAAAGCCGGAGGAAAGCATTGGGTACTCGATAGCGGGTGCACTCAACACATGACCGGCAATGATGATATGTTCACCACCATAGAAAACCCCGGTAATCATGAACAAGTCACTTTTGGTGATAATTCTAAGGGTAAGGTAATAGGATTGGGTAAAATTGCCATCTCTAATGATTTATCCATTTCTAATGTGTTGTATGTTAAGTCGCTTAGCTTTAATCTACTTTCCATTGCACAACTTTGTGATCTTGGACTAACATGCACATTTAGGAAAAATGATGTTGTTGTGAGTAGTGAGACAAGCAAAGAGCTAATCTTCAAAGGGTTTCGGCATGGACATCTCTACTTAGTAGACTTCTCCAACAAGAATGCTAGCCTAACCACTTGTCTTTTCACTAAGACAAGCTTGGGTTGGCTATGGCACCGACGCATAGCACACATTGGAATGAGCAAACTCAAGAAGTCATTCAAGCTTGGGATGGTAACCGGCGTGAAGGATGTGACATTTGAGAAGAACAAGCTTTGTAGCGCTTGTCAAGCCGGGAAGCAAGTTGCTTCACACCACCCAATGAAGACAATGGTGTCAACCTCCAAGCCACTTGAAATACTCCACATGGACCTCTTCGGACCATCCACATACCAAATCCTTGGCGGTAACCTCTATTGTCTTGTCATAGTTGATGATTACTCTCGCTATGCTTGGACTCTATTTTTAGGTGACAAGAGTGAAACTCCGGAAGTGTTCAAGAACTTCGCCAACCGTGCTCAAAGGGAATTCCAACTTCCCATTATCAAGGTCCGGAGTGACAACGGCACCGAATTCAAGAACTACAACATTGGGGAGTGGTGTGACCGTGAAGGTGTGAAGCATGAATTCTCCACCACATACACTCCTCAACAAAACGGTGTCGTTGAGAGGAAGAACAAAACCCTCATCACTCTTGCAAGAGCGATGCTTGATGACTACGGCACGTCGGAGAAGTTTCGGGCCGAAGGAATCAACACGGCGTGCCATGCCGCAAACAGGGTCTATCTTCACCGACTAGTCCAAAAGACCCCATATGAGCTTCTCATTGGGAGAAAGCCCAACATCTCCTACTTTAGAGTCTTTGGGTGCAAATGCTACATCTACCGCAAGAAAAGGTCGGTAAGTTTGAAATAAGTTGTAATGTTGGCATTTTTCTTGGTTATGCATCAAACTCAAAAGCATATCGAGTATTCAACCAAACCTCTGGTCTAGTTGAAGAAAGTTGTGATGTTGAGTTTTATGAGACTAATGGCTCCCAAGAGGAGAGTTTTGGTCATGATGAAATAGATGATGAGCCTCTACGAGAAGCCATGAAGAACATGACCATTGGAGACATCAAGCCGGAAGTTGAAGAGGGCCATGATCAAGGGGGAGCTTCAAGTTCCAACAACAACACCTCCATGGCGCCTCAAGTAGACGAAGAGGAGAAAGATGATCCATTGCCAACTAAAGACTCACAAGCAATACAACATCAAGATGAAGAAGAAGTCCATGATCAAGTCCAACCACAAGAGGAGCAACACGCATCACCACCGCCAAGTGCTTCACAACCACTTATGAGGCATGGACGCATCTCCAAGGCGCCTCCAATGGACCAAATCATTGGAAGTCCTTCAAGGGGCGTAAGTACTCGTTCCCGCCACGTTGCCTCATTTTGTGAGCACTACTCATTTGTTTCGTGTGTAGAACCCACTCACATTGAGGAAGCGCTCCAAGACCCAAATTGGGTGATGGCTATGCAAGAAGAACTCAACAACTTCATCCGCAATGAAGTTTGGGTGTTGGAGGAGCGACCCAAGGACAAGAACGTCATCGGAACAAAGTGGGTGTACCGCAACAAACAAGACGAGAATGGCGTTGTGGTCCGCAACAAGGCAAGACTTGTGGCCAAAGGGTTCTCGCAAGTTGAAGGACTAGACTTTGGGGAGACATTTGCTCTGGTCGCCCGGTTAGAGGCAATTCGTATTCTCCTTGCTTTTGCTTCACATCATAATATTACCCTTTATCAAATGGATGTGAAAAGTGCCTTTCTTAATGGCTACATTAATGAGCTTGTTTATGTTGAACAACCTCCCGGGTTTGAAGATCCGAGGAATCCTAACCATGTGTATAGGTTGCACAAGGCGCTCTACGGGCTCAAGCAAGCACCTAGGGCGTGGTATGAACGACTACGGGACTTCCTCATCATGCAAGGATTTAAGATCGGGAGGGTGGACACCACACTCTTCACCAAAGACATCAACAGAGATTTGTTCATTTGTCAAATTTATGTTTATGATATTATCTTTGGTTCAACTAACGAAGCTTTTAGCCATGAGTTTGGCAAGATGATGTCTAGGGAATTCGAGATGTCAATGATTGGAGAGCTCAACTTCTTCCTTGGATTCCAAATCAAGCAACTTCAAGAGGGAACCTTCGTCTACCAAGAGAAATACACCAAGGACCTCTTGAAGAAATTTGAGATGGGAGATTGTAGCTCAAGAAGCACTCCAATGGCAACAAATTACCACCTCGACGCGGATAAGGACGGTAAACCTATTGACCAATCTCACTACCGCTCTATGATTGGTTCATTGCTTTATCTTACCGCATCTAGGCCCGATATAATGTTTAGTGTATGCTTATGTGCTCGCTTTCAAGCGGCTCCTAAAGAATCGCATAAGAAGGCGGTCTTTAGGATACTTAGGTATCTTAAGCATACCC
Source organism: Tuctoria greenei (assembly GCA_036927565.1). NCBI lineage: Eukaryota > Viridiplantae > Streptophyta > Magnoliopsida > Poales > Poaceae > Tuctoria > Tuctoria greenei. Next base: position 69,734,667 of record JAYESD010000008.1, read on the forward strand.
CTAGTATGGGCTTGTGGTACCCTAAAGGTACAACCTTCCAACTCTTGGGATACTCGGATTCGGACTTTGCCGGATGCCGCGTGGATCGCAAGAGTACCTCCGGTGGGTGCCACTTGCTTGGGCGTTCCCTAGTGTCTTGGTCTAGCAAAAAGCAAAATTCCGTGGCTTTGTCCACCGCAGAGGCGGAGTATATAGCGGCCGGTGCATGTTGTGCCCAAATTCTATATATGAAGCAAACCCTTTTGGACTTTGGAATCAAATTTGGTTGTGTGCCTCTCCTTTGTGACAATGAAAGTGCGGTTAAGATAGCTAGAAACCCCGTTCAACACTCCCGCACTAAGCACATTGATATTCGCCATCACTTCTTGCGGGATCATGAGGCTAAAGGAGACATCTCTTTGCAAGGTGTTAGATCCGAAGAACAATTGGCGGATATCTTCACTAAACCACTTGATGAGAAAACCTTTTCTAGACTTAGAAATGAATTAAATGTGCTAGATGCATCTAACGTCACGTAAATTGCCATGTTCATGTGAGGATGCATATCATATAGGTCTTGTCTAACTCCCAAAGGATAGGGGCGAGCTAGAAATAGTTTTCCCTGAGGAAGCCTTTGGAAGGTTTAAACTTGGCAAGATAGATTTATTTTATGCCTTGCATGATCCCTGCCATATAAGCTTGCACTCATTTAATCTCCTGCAGTGTAATTTGTTTGGCATTGCATACGGTAGATTGTCACAAAGGGGAACCCACCTCATGAGAAGGAGACTTGTTTAAAATGCAATATCTCAACTCATATAAGGTGGAAAGAACAAAATGTTGGGTACGTTAATGCCTAGAGAACATGCTTCAAAGAGATAGAAGTGTTCATACTCTACCTCACAAAGCATGGGCCTTACATTTTATTTGGATATTTTTTCCTCCATTTTTCTCGGTGTTCCATTTGCTTTAAGGTCTAGCCAAGCTATTGGCTTATTAGCTTTTTGAGGGGTAAGGGGTTGCCCAAAAAGTCCTAAGACATGTGTTTCCTATTGTTTGATTGTTTGGTCAAAGGACATATATGGGATGTTGGTGTTTAGTTTTCATCGGATTATCCGATGCCTAGGTCCTTCCCCCATCGGATCAGTAGGTGTTCAAAATCCAAGTGCCAGTTAAGTCAATACCCAAAATTGACCGATGAGTTCAATCAGAAAAACATCGGTCCATCCGATGTTAACAATTCCGAAACCTTGATGAATTCCACCGATGTTAACAATTCCGAAACCTTGATGAATTCAGAAAAACGTCGGACCATCCGGTGTCAACTTCCCTCTCCTGAATAGCCCTACTGTGCCATTCATCCGATGCTCAAAACCCTAAACGTCGGTCCATCCGATGTCTTCAGTGACTCTTTGAATAACCATACTTTACTATTCGACCGATGTACACATCGATAAGCATCGGTCCATCCGGTGTTTAAAAACGGCTAGGGTTTGGGTCCCACTATTTAAACCCATGCTCCACCGCCGTCTTCTCTCTCCCCGATTCCTCTCGCCGTCGCCGCCTCTAGCCCTAATCGCCGCCACCTCCGCCGCCGCACCCAAACGCCGCCGCCGTCTCCGGCCGCCGCCGCCCACAGCGTCGCCGCCCACAGCGCCGCCACCCTAAGAGCCGCCGCCGTTCTCCCTCGCGCCGCCGCCTCACCTCCACGCGCCGCGCCGTCGTCTCCACCACTCACCACCGCGCCCAAGCGCCACCTCCACCTTTCTCCACTGCCAAAGCCGCTCCACGCACGCACCACCCTCTCCACCATCAACGTGCGCCTTCTCCGGTCATCTCCCTGTTGCTAGGGTTTCCCGACCTGTCGATCTTCACTCCCTTCGTCGACTCCGTGCAAACTCGCGATCGCAATGGCTCGCAACAGGAAGAACAAGGGCAAGGCAATCGCGGAGCCGCCCGCGAAGAAGCAAAAGTTGTCTAAGGAGGAGAAGAAGGCCTTGATGGCCACTCGCGCCGCCAAGGAGCGTGAGCGTGGCCGAGGGGGGTCCCTAAGGATCCGCGAGGCTCGTTCTAGGCAGCCTCCCATGATCGACGACTCCGAGGCCAAAGAGGAGCCGGTTGAGCCTCTCGTCCGCCGGCGCTCAGCCCGGACAAGTGGGGGTCACACCGAGGCTGCTCCTCGTCCGAGACCGACGGCTGCCGACCGTTGTGAGGACAGGGAGGCCGAGAGGGCCATCTACGAGATGGACACGACAGTCCGTGTCGGTGAGGGAGTCCGTCTCACGGACTACCGGAAGATGAAGGCCAAGCAGCTACGCAAGCTTCGATGGAACGTGCTGCTTGAGGAGTGGTACCCACAGCCCCGAGAGGCTCTTGTGGACAGTCGCTTCTGAACTGTCACCCAGGCGTCTCTCTACGAGACCTACAGACGTCGAGGGCACAAGCTATTTCAGCATAACTACCTGGACTGGGGGCAGCTTGCATTGGCAGCGGAGACGGACGTCCGTCCGTTCTTTGAGAGATACCGTGGATTGGTGCAGCTACTAGCTTACGAGAGGAGTGCATATGTGGAAGATTGGGTCCGTGTATTCTACGCGACCCTGTACATCTCTGAGGGCAGGAGGTCGATCGACTTCATGTTTATGGGTCAGCACTACCACCTCTCGAGGCAGACGTTGGGGCAGCTTCTTGGTTTGGACCTGCACGACACCTGCGTGCACGAGAGGGTATACGGGCAGGCAGATCCACCAAGGAGGCCACTTACTGTAGGGGTGGCACCACAGCTTGAGGATATACGGTCCCTGTTCGGCCCCACGTTCTCTCCGGACCAGCCGAGAGTTCCAGCACTTCTGACCCCAGCTGCGCGCATTGTGCACCTCGCCTTGCGCCGCACGCTCCTGCCGAGGTCGGGGTACTTGGAGGGTTTCACTAGTTTACAGCAGACCCTCCTGTTCTACATAATGAACGGGATGGATTTCGACATTGTGGACAATATCCTGTGCGAGGTGGAAGACGTGATCACAGATGGGGTAGGCATGATGAGGCAGATGGTCTACGGGCACTGGATCAGTTACCTATGCACTATGATGGTGCCTGAGGGGGATGCAGCACAGGTCAGACTTGCTGACGAGAGTGTGACTCGCTTTGGTCACTACCGTGCCCCGGCTCCTGGAGACCGCTGCCTTGGTCGTCCAGTTGAGCGCTAGGTTAGGGCCTGTCTGACAGAGGAAGATTGGTCCGACCTAGAGCGGGAGGACGAGAGACTTGCAGAGGATGAGGCTCAGGGGGAGGACCTGCAGCACATTTGGTCAGAGAGCGACACTGACGACAGTGTCGAGGAGTATTTCCCTCCTCCCCCCTCTCCCCGACAGCACGACGCGGAGGCTGGAGTCTCTACAGCGCCACCACCCACTCCACCTCCCGTCACTGAGGCGCAGGTCACACAGCCGTCTGAGCTGACTTCGCTCCTCCAGCAGATGGTCGAGCAGCAGAGGCTAGACAGGCTGGCCGCCGAGCAAGCCCGCGCGGAGCAGGCTGCACGTCTTCTTGAGCTCCAGCAGCAGCAGCAGGAGATGCAGCGTCAGATCGCCCGTGAGAGGTGTGAAGACACTGACCGGTTGACGGGGCTCATCGACCAGATGCACCAGCGCACTCTGGACCAGCAGCAGCAGACGCAGCAGGCGATGATGGGGATCCTGGGGTTAATCACCAACCTCTACACCTAGACCGGGATCGCCCTCCCATCGCAGCTACCTGGAGTAGCTCCTCCGCCTCCCGTCTTGGCTCCAGCTGCTGCACCAGTGGCTCCAGTTCCCTCCACTCTGATCCCTTCGTTCAGCATGTCCCCGCTGTTGGCTCCTGGTGCTCCTCTTCACTCCCCACTGCCGGCCACGACACTGTTTCTTCAGACGCCGGCCTCCGTCACCAGTGCCCCTGCTCCAGCACCTCCTCCTCAGCAGGCACCGACGGTGGCACCTTCGGCTCCGGCAGGACCCTCCTCTGCTACTCCGGCAGTACCCTCCTCTGCTACTCCGGCCAGCAGCTCCGACGACAGCGGTGGTGACCAGTTCGTCATCGCGCCCAGCTCTCAGGGTCTGTAGGTGCTCGGATCCCTTTTTGGTGCCTTGATGCCAAAGGGGGAGAAGAGTTAGAGGAGTCAGGGGGAGTCCTAGTGTAAGGGGGAGTCGAGTCCAGCTTATCTTTGCTTATCTTTATTGTATTTGCGTATTTGCTACATTTGGTGTGTAATGAACCTATTTCCATGAGTTGTTAATCTTTTGATCTCTTTGAATGTTTATCTATGATTATGATCTCTTTGAATTCACACTTGTGTTATTAATTGATGTTTAAAGCTTCAAGTGTGACACCCTGTATTCATTGCATATTCTTTTAAGGTTCATTCTATCAAATTCATTACTATTGCGCTTTGATTATTGTGTTGTCATCAATCACCAAGAAGGGGGAGATTGAAAGCATCTAGGCCCCCCTCATGTAGTATGGTTTTGGTGATTAATGACAACCATTGAACTTTACTAATGAATTTGTGAATGCAAGGTCCCCATAAACACTCAATAAGATGAAATGATCATGTCATTGGAGACCCATAGATACTCAACTTTCGAGATCAAATTCATGAGATAAAGACAAGATGTGAAGGCTCTATGTCTAAGTCACTCAATCAAAAATTGACAACATACAATGCTTAAGAATCATCAGAGAGCCTTGTGGAACAAATGTCTAAGAGGTCATTCGAGCAAGACACAAAAGATTCACTCAAGACAACTCGTAGCAAACAAAATCAACTCACCGGATCAACCGATGATTTCCAAAATGAACACATCGGTCGAGTTGATTCAACTGAAGAAAAAGTCCTCAGACAAATGAACTCACCGGATCATCCGATGTGAAGGGCTCAACAACATCGGTGCATCAGTACAGTTTGCAGTACAATTGGAACAAGTGAAGCACCGGATCATCCGATGTGCAGACTTACACACATCGGTTGATCACTCCAGTAAGCATCAAGATCAAGCAAATTCTGGAGGAAGAGCCACCGGATCATCCGATGAGAAGACAGGGGGCAACATCGGTCTAATAACCGTAATATCTGACACAATGACGTCAGCCAAAGTAATTACACTGATGATAACTAGAGGGGAGACATCGGATCATCCGGTGTTCACAGTAATGTTCTGTCAGCCTACTTTTCCAACGGCTATTTCAGTTAAGCTAGCTATAAAACCCCTCTAACCCAGTCATTTCGACAAGTCTTGATAACCTGAAGCCAACTACACATCCAAGAGCATTCAAGACTATAGAGCATACATTTCCACACTTTTAGATCATTTGTAATAGGCTAGAGAGAAGCTTGTGTGTGTTCTTTCTTTGTGATTGAACTCTCTAGGCTAGTGAGAAGTTGAAGAAGATCGTTCCGGAGCTTGCCAAGGTGTGTGTGGAAGCCCGGAACATCGAAGGTTGTACAAGGCTTGAGCTCCACCTTGCCGGAGATGGCGAACGGAGAAGATTAATGAAGACTCCATTGTATCGGTGACATTGGAAGTGGCAAAACCCTTCGGTGGGTGCCACAACGTGGACGTAGGAAGATCCTTGCGATCTTGCCGAACCACAGGATAAACCTGCGTGTCCCCTAGCGTTTGCATTTCTCTCCCTCTCTTTACATTATGCAATCTTTACTTCACAAGTTATATCTAAGTTGATTGCATAGTTAGAACCGCATTGGGAATTGGGCTTTAGTAGTTCGTTTTAATTGCCATAAAATTTGAAAGAAAGCCCAATTCACCCCCCCTCTTGGGCGTTTTGATCCTTACACACACTCGTCCTATGAACTCTTACACGAGACAGAGGTTTCCAAACCCCACCTAAAGGCCACCAACACCAAACAATCAACAGATGCAGCACCCACCATAGCCTCCACACCAACCAATGCAACCCCCTCGCCAGCAGATGCAGCCATGTCGCCCATCAGCACCAACTAACCATTCTAATGGACAGCCACAGTGAAACCAACCAGGACGTAACAAAGGTCAAAACAATGTTGTCGAAGTTCAGTGCTACAAGTGCGGAGAAATGGGACACTACTCCAACAATTTTCCAAAGAAGCAGCAAAACCCACCCGGACGTGTCAATCATGTGACATTGGAGTAGGCTCAGGAAGCACCTGATGTGGTGATTGGTATGTTTCCCGTTAATTCCCATCCTGCCACAGTATTGTTTGATTTGGGTGCTACACATTCATTCATATACAAACATTTCATAAAGAAGCATGACATGGTAGTTACATTCTTAAGTCGGCCTTTGCTTGTTAACTCTCCTGGAGGAGAGATGGTGGCAAGGCATCTATGCCTTAAAGTGAGTATAAATATGAGGGGGTAGTCTTTTGGGCCAACCTAATAGTGTTGGACTCATAAGGACTAGACATCATTCTGGGAATCGACTAGCTGACAATGAATCAAGTAGTGATCCATTGTGCAATTAGGAAAGTTTACCTAACGCATCCAGATGGCACTACAGTGGAGTTTATGCCAGATCAGACGCAAGAGGCAGTTGTTCAACTCAACCATCTTGAGAGTACAGAAGGCATCAGGGTTGTGAGTGAGTTTCCAGATGTATTTCCAAATGACTTGCCAGGTATGCCCTCTGATCGAGAGATTTAGTTTATCATTGAGTTAGTGCATGGGACAACCCAAATATTGAGAGGCTGTATGGAATGGATGCTAAACAACTAGCTGAGCTAAAGAACCATATTGAGGAGTTATTGGGGAAAGGATATATTCGTCCTAGCTCGTCACCTTGGGAGCACCAGTTATATTTGTACCGAAAAAGGATGGAACTCAAAGATTGTGTGTGGATTATCGTGCTTTGAATGCGGTGACCATCAAGAATAAGTATCCACTGCCAAGTATTGAAGATTTGTTTGATCAGTTCCGAGGAGCACGTTTGTTCTCTAAGATTGGTCTTCGCTCGGGTTATCGCCAGTTGATGATTCGACCCTCGGACATCCCCAAGACCGCATTTTTCTCTCCATACAATCTTTATGAGTATACTCTTATGTCACTTGGTTTGACTAATGCTCCTGCCTCTTTTATGTACCAGATGAACAAGGTATTCATGAAGTACTTGGATAAGTTTGTAGTGGTGTTAATCAATGATATACTTATATATTTCAAGACTGAAGAAGAGCATGAGGAGCACATCAGGATGGCTCTACAGAAGCTTCGCCAACATCAACTTTGCGCCAAACTTAGTAAGTGTGAGTTTTGGCTACAGGAGGTATCATTTTTGGGTCATGTGATATCAGAAGGATGTATAGTAGTTGATCCGGGGAAAGTAACAGATGTCCTCAAACCGGAAACATCCGAGAGTGTACATGATATACGAAGATTCTTGTGTATGGCTGGTTATTATCTTTGATTTATTGAGGGATTTTCAAAAATCTCTCGGCGCTAACCAAGCTACTTGAGAAAGGAGTTGCTTTCAACTGGACACCTGAATGTGAAGTGAGCTTTGCCAAATTGAAGAAGAGGTTAATCAATGCACCAGTTTTGGTGATGTCTAATATGCAGAAGGAGTTTGTTGTTTATTGTGATGCATCCGGTCATGGTTTAGGATGTGTCTTAATGCAAGAAGGACATGTTGTAGCCTATGGTTCAAGAAAGCTTCAGAACCATGAGAGGAATTATCCAACCCATAATTTAGAATTGGCAGCTGTTGTCCACATACTAAAGATATGGAGAAACTACCTAATGGGAAAAAGATTTGAGATATACACTGACCACAAGAGCTTGAAGTACATATTCACACAGCCAGATCTCAGCCTTAGACAACGTCGTTGGTTGGAGTTGATAAATGATTTTGATGTGGGAATCAACTACCATCCAGGAAAAGCTAATGTGGTTGCTAATGCTCTAGGTAGAAAGGCACAATGTAACAGTTTGAATCACAAGTTCTTCCATCCTAGTTATGTGAAGAGTTTGCAAGGCTAAACCTATGCATGGTATCTAGCACTGAAGCTGTTGCTATGGAAGTGGATTCAACCCTCGAACGTGACATACGAGAAGGACAGATGAATGATGAGAAGTCAAGGAGATCAAGCAATTGATGAAGAAATGAAAAGCTCCAAACTTTGGAGAGGATGAACAAGGAACCTTATGGCTTGGAAAGAGGATCTATGTGCCAGATGTGAAGGAGATTTGTGAATTGATACTAAGAGAAGCTCATGACTCATCATACTCCATTCATCCAGAAAGCACGAAGATGTACCAAGATCTTAAAGATAGGTATTGGTGGCATGGAATGAAACGAGATGTAGTAGACTATGTGGCTATTTGTGATACATGTCAACTAATTAAGGCGGAACATCAAAGACTAGGAGGTTTATTGCAACCAATCTAAGTGCCAAAATGGAAATGGGAAGAAATCAGCATGGACTTTATTGTGGAACTGCCAAGGACTCAGTCTGGATATGACTGTATATCGGTTATAGTGGATCGTTTGACTAAAGTTGCCCACTTTATCCCCGTGAAGGAAAGCTATATTGGACCCAAGTTGGCTGAATTGTACATCTCCAAGATTGTAGGCTTACATGGAGTTCCCAAAAAGATAATATCAGATCGAGGCACTCAATTTACCTCAAGGTTCTGGCAGAAGTTACATGAGTCAATGGATACTCGACTGAATTTCAACTCTGCATATCACCCGCAGACTGACGGTCAAACAGAGCACACCAACCAGATACTGGAGGATATGCTGAGAACATGTGCTTTGAAGAATAGCTAAAGTTGGGATAAGAATTTGCCATATGCTGAATTCTCTTATAACAACAGATATCAAGCTAGTTTAAAGATGTCTCCATTGAAGCATTGTATGGGTGGAAATATAGAACACTGTTGTTTTGGAATCAGACTGGAAAAAGTCAAGTTTTTGGGCCCGATGTATTGAAAGAAGATGAAAGACATGTACAAGAAATTCGAAAGAATCCAAGGGCAGCTGAAACGAGACACAAGAGTTATGAGGATTCTAGAAAACGTGATCTAACATTTGAGGTTGGTGATTATGTATACTTGAAAGTGTCACATATGAGGGTGTTGAGAAGATTCAAAGTATTGGGCAAGTTGTCACCCGGCTACATTAGTCCATTCGAAATATTAGAACGACGAGGAGAAGTATCATATTGTCTTGAGCTTTCACCCCACCTGTCAGATGTACATAATCTATTCCATGTATCATATCTGAAGAAGTGTTTGAGAGTACATGAGGAACAGTTACCTATGGAAGCTGTAGATGTACAAGAAGATTTATCCTATATAGAAAAACCTTTCAAGGTACTTGAGACATAAGAAAGGGTTACCAGGAACAAGGTCATCCGCATGTGCAAAGTGCAATGGAAGCATCACTCGGAAGCAGAAGCAATGTGGGAAAGAGAATGAGACCTCAAGGACGAGTTCCCTCATCTTTTCTCTTAGGACGTCCGAATCTCGAGGGCGAGATTCCCTTAAAGGGGGTAGAGTTGTAACACCCTATCATTCAAAAGAAAAATTTGTAAATAAAGAAATAAAATATAATGCATTGTTTGTGCGTATTTGTGTGAATATTTAAATTTTGAATGAATTCAAATTTAAAATCAAATCAAAAGAAAAAAGAAGAAAAAGAAAAAGAAAAAGAAAAAGAAAAAGGGTTAAAACCCCTATGGGGCCGAAACCCCACCCTCGGCCCATTTCCCCCTTCTCTCCCCCGCGGCTAAGCAGCCCCTTCCTCCCCTTCTCTCTCTGACTCGCGGGCCCCACCTGTCATCCCCCTTTTTGGCCAACCGTGTAAGACCTATGTGTGTTGGATACATTGGCTTGTAGTGAATACACTTGCTTTGATGATAAAAGTTTTGAATATCACCAAAACACCTTCTTATCAAGGTCCGACTCTAGCACCGAGCTACAGCAAGGTCCGACGGTAGGTTCGGCTTGTTTTGGGTAGCTCCGGCTACGTTAGATGCTAGGTCTGACTTGTTGGTAAGGTCCGACTAGTTTTGGTTAGCTCCAGTGAGTTTTGTCTTTAGCTCCGACATGTCATTGATAGCTCCGGCGTGTTTTTGCTAAGCACCGAGTTGATTTTTCTAGCTCCAGCTTTTGGGTTTACTAGTTCCGACTAGTTCTGGTAAGTTCCTGCGCTAGGTTCTACTAGCTTTTGTTAGTTCCGGCTCAAGGTCCGGGTTGCTCTGGCAAGGTCCGGAACTTGACCGCAATGCTTCTATTTTCCATTTGCAATATTTCGTACTTGCTTTACATCTCTGGAAAGATTGCTTAGTATTCATTTTCTAAGTCTTTGGTGCGTTTTTGGTTGACATGGATGATATCGTGTTACTGTGGTTTTGCAACATGCTTATGTGAGGTTCTCACGTATGATGTTGTGTTCGGAACTAACTTGAGTCAAGTCGAGGACTTGGGATCGTACGGATTGGTTGTTTATTCACGTGCAGGTGTTGCTTGAGTTCAAGACATGGCTGGTGACGGGATCCATTGAACTAGTCTTAGGGAGAAGATGAGGTTCAACAACCAAGTTTGGGAGGAATTGTGGTTGAGCTGATCAGGAGGTTGCGCAGCAAGATTGAATCAAGAACAATGGATGTGAAGGTATCGTGGACATCATTGGAAGATGTTTGCACGTGTGCAAGGAGTGCATGGATGTGGTTACATGGTTCCGAGACGTGATGAAGAGATGTGGACGTAAAGAGTTGGTCGGAAAGGTCCAACCGACTAGGTTGTGCACTTAGGCTACAGCTGAGTCGAGTTTGACTCAAATATGGAAAGATTTGAATTGGTTATGATAGGATTTCCTGTGGGTCACGAATTTGAGTTGTTTAGGAATGTGGGATACGTTCCTAAGGTGTATGGAAGTCTTAAGATTGCTTCTATCTGCGTATAGAAGAATCCTAAGCAGTTGTGGAAAGTTACGATTCGTGAACAGAGTAGGATTAGGTTCCTGATTTGAGTTGAGTTGGCTTTCGAGCTGGTTATATAAGAAAGGGAGCCCATAGCTCATGGTGCAAGATTTTGGGGTTGTTCCTCTTGTTTTCTATTGAATAAAATTTGTAGTTTGAAGGAACTTTTGTGCCTTGTTCGTCCGACTTGTTCCAGACAAGTTTTACTCGTCGAGTTTCCAGACAGCACTACCTTTCGTCGGTGGTTTTATCATAACTCAAGTTTTACAGATCCAATTGACGTGATTATTTTTGGGATATCTTCAAAACTTGATTATATATCATATGTCAAAATTTCACAGTCATTGGATTTGTGGTATATGATCTACACGAGTTTCTTTGCAGCATTCCAAAACTGTTTTTCTTTCTCGGGTAGGGCAGATTGATCTTTGTTTGATCTTTTGATCATAACATGAGTTTTTCTCGACGGATTTGAGTGATTCTTTTTGTGTTGTCTTCGTGACTTGATTCTCTCTGATATCTATCACTTTTGTCACGGTGAAACACGTTTAGATTAGTCTTACACACAATTTCTTTAGCAGATCGTTTTTCCGCCGAAGGGGTTGGGGTCTAATTAATTCCGCTGTGTAAGATTTTTAAAATCTAGCATTCACCCCCCTCTGGTAGCTTTTCACATGCTCTTCGATCCTACAATTGGTATCAGAGCCACGGTGCTCTAATCTTTGTGATTTGCGCATGTTTTTGACTAATCATCATGGAGAAGTACACTGCCAAACCTTGTGTGTTTGCTGGTATTGATTTTCAGGTTTGGAAGGCACGCATGGAGGCTTTCATCCAGGCACAAGGCTTTGCAATATGGGAGAAGGTATACAAGCCTTACGAAGTGCCATCAAACGATCATGTTACAGGTACAAATCTGAGAGATGTCGACAACAACAACAAGGCTCGGATCTTGATCATACAAGGATTAACACAAAGCAACTTCGACCGTGTTGCACACCTCCGATCTGCATACGATGTGTGGAAAGCACTTTGTGACTACCATGAAGGATCCAACAAGATCAAAGAGGTAAGGCAAGAAATGTTCAAGAAAGAATACATGCGCTTCGAGATGCAACCCGGTGAGTCTATTGATGACCTTTTCGCTCGCTTTAATAAGATTATTTGCAACTTGTGTAGTGTCAATGTTAATTTTTCAGATGCTGAAAATGCTAGGCAATTGCTAAGTGCATTAGATATGTCAATTTGGGAGATGAAAGTCACGTCTATTCGTGGATCTACTGTCATGAGTTCACTTACTTTAGATGTGCTATATTCCAAGTTAAAAACTCATGAAATTGACATAATCTCACGTAAGAACCCCAACAAGTCCATTGCTTTTGTTTCTCAATGTGACATGCCTAGTTCCGGTCAAACATCATCTTGTGGTACACTTACTTTGCTGTCCTCTCTAACCCTTGAACAGATTGAGGAGTTTCCAGAGGAGGAGCTAGCGCTCATTTCCACCCGGTTCTCAAAAGCATTGCAAAATGTGAGAACCAGAAGGAGAGGAAGCTCCGGACCTCAATGATGCTTTGAATGTGGTAAGACAGGACATTTTCGTTCAGATTGTCCTAACCTCTCAGGTCCTACTTATCGGGATGATAAGAAAACAAGAACGAAGCACTCCTCTGCAAAAGATACGAAGAAAAAGAATTGTTTTACAGGACATCAATTGGTGAGCAGTTTTATCTCAGCACTCCAGGAACATGGCTCAAGCGACGTGGACATTGGAAGTGATTAAGATGAAGATGATTTGGCAAACTTGTGCTTCATGGCGGGCAAGTCAAGATCAAGTATGGAGGAGGCAGAACACAACAGCGACAATGAAGAGGTATGTCCTACATGCGAAGAAATGTGTGATGCTATTTCTCATGCCAATGTTATTGTTAAGAAAAAGGACAAAAATCTTAGGGACAATGCTGTTAAAATTGAGTCACTAGAATCTGAAATTAATTGTTTGAAATCCTTGATTCCTAGTGATGATTCTTGTTCCTCATGTGACTTAATATATGAACAATTGTCCTCCCTAAGAAGTGCACATACCTCCACACTTGATAAACTTGAACATGAAATTGAAAAGAACAAAAAGCTTGCTACACTTAATATTGGAAACTTAAAAGATGATTCTTGTTCTACAATTGATTTGCATTGTTCTAGTTGTGATGATCTTGATAAGAAACTACAAGATGCTATGAATGAAATCCCTATATTGAACAATGCTTTACATTGTCATGAAGTTAAATATTGTTCCAATTGCAAATTACAAGGAAAAACTTCATGTGAAAATTGCCTTGATCTGTCCAATAAACTTGATAACATGCATAAGACGTTTGATCAGTTTTGTAATGGGAATAAGAACCTAAACTTGCTGCTGAGTTCATTCAAGTCTTGCATTGATAAAACTGGTTTAGGTTTTGATTCTCATGCTCATGCTAAGGCACATCCACCTAAAATTGTAAAGTCATTAGGAAGTGGTTTGATTCAAACAGTTCCTAAACAAAAAGAAGTGGTTTTCAAATCCGCAGGAGTATTGTCTCATTCGGTTTCAAATAAAAATGTTGTTTGCTAATCTAGACATGAACACAAAGTTAAATTTCATTGTACCTACTGTGGTAGAGATGGTCATGTCATAGATTTTTGTTATAGACTAGCTAAACAACGGAAAAGGGAAAGAACGGTTGCTAGATCTCATAACTTTCATGCAAAATTTTCTGCACATATTGAATCGAATGTACAACCTGCTGTTTTGAGTCAAAAACATTCAACATTTACCTCCAGACCTTCTATTTTTGCCTCCGGAGCTAATAATTTTTGTGCTACACAAGTAACACCTTATAGGTCAATAGTTAAGAATAAAAAATCTCAAACTTTGACTCATAAACCTGCTGTTTTGTCTCAGCTTTCGCTTGTTTTTCCTGCTGCACGTCACAGGACTCAGTACTGGATTCCTAAATGCCTTTTGACTAACCCCAGTATTGAGTCATCGACGTATTGTGCTTCTATGTAAGTTACACATTTGAGGAAGGAGAACATTTGGATTGTGGATTCAGGTTGCTCACGCCACATGACCGGTAACAAAGATTGGTTCTCCTTCCTCTCTTTTGTGTCATTTGTAGAGAATGTTACTTTTGCTGATAATTCTTCAACTCCTATAATTGCTAAGGGTTCGGTTAGAGTAAATGATCACTACACTTTGAAGATTGTGGCACTTGTCAAAAATTTGAAATACAACTTGCTTTCTGTTTCACAATTGCTAGATGAAAATGTGGAAATTATTTTCAATAAAAACTGCTGCAAAGTTGCAAGTTCAAATAGTGAGCTTATTTTTAACATGTCTCATTTTGGAAGAGTTTTTAAATCTGATTTTGATATGTCTTCCTCTAAGCATAGGTGTCTAGTTGCTAATGATGCAAAGGACCTATATATTTGGCATTGTAGACTTGGTCACGTAGGCTTTGATCACCTAACGCGTGTTAGTGCTCTCGATCGCATACGTGGAATGCCTAAGCTTAAAGGGGACAAAGAAATTGTGTGCTCTTCTTGTAGACGTGCTAAGATGGTTGCAGGTTCACATACTCCTCTCACAATGATCATGACAACTGAACCGTGTCAACTTTTGCACCTTGACACCGTAGGACCATCACGTGTTCAATCCTTCAAAGGTAAATGGTATGTTCTTGTGATTGTTGATGATTATTCTAGATACTCTTGGGTTTACTTTATAGCATCTAAGAATGAAGTTTTTAGTCACTTTAGAACTTTATTTCTTAGATCAACAATTGATTACCCAGGATCATTAAAAGCAATTATAAGTGATAATGGAAATAAATTAAAAATCAATCTTTTGATCACTTTTGTGCTGAAAATAGAATAGATCATCAATTTTCTTCAATATATGTACCTCAACAAAACGGTGTTGTAGAAAGAAAGAACAGAACCTTAGTTGAGATGACTAGGACTATGCTTGATGAATATCAAACTCCTAGGAAATTTTGGGATGATGCATTAGCTACCGCTTGTTATGTCTCAAATCGTGCTTTCTTGCGTGCTAAGCTAGGTAAAATCCCATATGAGCTCCAATTTGGACATAGGCCTAGTGTTACACACTTTCGGGTCTTAGGTTGTAAATGCTTTGTTAAGAAACAAGGTAATTTTGATAAATTTGAACCTAGATCCATTGATGGAATGTTTCTTGGTTATCCATCTCATACTAGAGGCTACCGTGTGCTTTTACTTGACACTAACAAAGTTGTGGAGACTTGTGAAGTGTCTTTTGATAAAGTTAGCCCAGGTACTAGCTCAAACATTGCAGGTCCAGGTCCATATCCGCAGGGGGGAGCATTTTCGTTGAAGATGAGGAAGAATTGGAGCTGCTGCCTGAAAATTCAGCAGCTAAAGACATTGGTTCAGCTCCGGATGTTAATTCTCAACCAGCACCGACAACCATCAATGCTGATTCAAATCATCCTCAAGTCACAAGCTCATCGATTTGTGATGAACATGAAGAAGAAGAAGCTTGTGAGACATATGTTCCCCTACGGTTTTACAAAGATCATCCCCTACAACAGATGATTGGATGCTTGCACGAACGAGTCACATTGTCCAGGTTTTGCGATCCAAACTCTTATGCTCATTCTTCTTTTGTTGCTTCTTTTGAACCCAAAGATATATCAAACACACTCACTAATGAATCTTGGATTATTGCCATGCAAGAAGAGATAGAAAATTATGAAAGAAATAATGTTTGGAAACTTGTACCTCCACCTCAAGGTCACACTTTAATTGGAACTAAATGGGTATTTAAAAATAAACAAAGCGAGGATGGGGTTGTGGTTACGAATAAGTCTAGGTTGGTTGCTCAAGGTTTCGCTCAAGTTCAAGGTCTAGATTTTTATGAAACTTTTGCTCCTGTTGCTAGATTAGAAGCCATAAGAATTTTGTTAGCTTTTGCTGCATCTATTGGTTTTAAGCTATATCAAATGGATGTTAAAAGTGCTTTTCTTAATGGCTACATAGATGAGGAGGTTTATGTGAAACAACCACCGGGTTTTGAACATCCAGATTTTCCCAATCATGTTTAAAAACTGTCCAAAGGCTTGTACGGTCTCAAACAAGCCCCTAGAGCATGGTATGATAGGTTAAAAACATTCTTACTTGAAAAAGGGTTTACCATGGCCAAGGTTGATAAAACTCTTTTTGTGCTTAAGCATGGCAATGACTCATTATTCGTTCAAGTGTATGTCGATGATATTATCTTTGGTTGTGCTTCTCATGATCTTGTGTCCAAGTTTTCAGCAATGATGAGTTCTGAATTTGAAATGAGTATGATGGGTGAACTCACTTACTTTTTGGGGCTGCAAATCAAGCAAACAAAGGAGGGTACCTTTGTGCATCAAACGAAGTATACAAAACATCTCCTAAGGCGCTTCAACATGGACAAAAGCAAGCCTCTTCGGACACCAATGGGAACAGCAACAACACTTGGACTTGATGAAGATGTTGAACCCGTGGATCGAAAAGAATAAAGAAGCATGATCAGATCACATTTGTATCTCATGGCATCAAGACCAGACATACAATTCAGCGTATGTCTTTGTGCACGGTTTCAAGCTTCCCCACGTGCTTCACATCGTCAAGCCATCAAAAGGATTCTCAGGTACTTACATGGAACTCAAGTATTTGGCATTTTTCTTCCTTCTTCCTCAACCGTTACATTAAAAGCTTTTTCCGATGCTGATTTTGGAGGTTGTATGATTGATAGGAAAAGTACTTCCGGTGCTTGTCATTTTATTGGTAATTCACATGTTGCTCGGTCTTCTAGAAAACAAAATTCAGTTGCACAATCCACAGCCGAATCTGAATATGTAGCTGCTGCTAGTGCTTGCTCACAAATGCTTTGGATTGTTCAAACACTTACGGACTATGGGGTTGACCTAGATAGTGTTCCACTGTCCTGTGATAACACTAGTGCCATTTGCATTGCTAAAAACCATGTGCAACATTCTAGAACTAAGCACGTTGACATTAGGTATCACTTTCTCTGAGATAATGTTGAAAAAGGAAACATTGTGCTTCACCACGTAGATACCGAATAACAATCGCCTGACATTTTTACAAAACCTTTGGATTTCACTCGTTTTTGTTACATTCGTAGTGAAATAGGGATTATGCATCCTCATGGCTTAAATTGAGGGGGAGTTTTGAAACTTGGGAAGTCTATGTGTGAATCTGAAATTAAAATAATATGAGCATAGTATTTCATACATATATGACTTTGTGATTCCTTTTACATTCTGAAAGTTCTTACTACATTAATCGTGTTATACATTTTGTACTTTTTGGCATGTCTAGTAATTGGAATAATTACATACACTAAAACTGGTCATGGTCGAACTTTCTTGCTGTTTTGAACTTGTTACATGTTCACAAGTGCTCTTAATCATTAAGAATTAATCAAGTAATCAACTCACAGGTTGATTTTTTATGAACAAATATAAATTGAGAAAAGATCAAGAGAATATGCATGCATCGCACCTCTTCTTTTGAGATGACTTATCATTGCACTGAGATATGAACTTGGAAGAAGTTGTGTATGACTAAAACCATGTCCTTAAGCTTCTGATTGTCAAATGACATAGGCTTGGCTTGGTTGGTTAGAATAAGGCAGATGCACATATAATCTCTTGCAAATATCATGTGATCTAAATTTATGCTTTGAAAAATAATTAAATGCAGCAACTAGTATCATTATTTCAGATTTTGAAATAGTTAAGTTTGTGAGATCATGACTTACTTAAATTGAAAATTACATTTGATCTCTAGCATGGCTTACACTACTTTATGTATTTCATTGATGTGATAATGTAAGGTACTTGATAGTATGACTTGGATGAGCTTTGTTTATATGTAAATGTTATAATGTGCTCATAACAACTAAAGGGGGAGAGATAATTTGTTTATATGCTCATGACTTGCTCAATATATTGTCAAAGGGGGAGAGATAAGCATGAAGAGAAAGAGAATATGTGCATAAGGAGAGATAATAAAGGGGGAGAGATAATATGGGAAAAATTTTGGATTTTCTTCTGAAGAGAAAGAGAATATGTGCATTTTTGATTTTCTTCTCATTTTACTTTTGATTTACAAAGGGGGAGAAATTGCCTTCAAAACGTTTATGTGAATAAGCCATTGTTCGGATTTTGAATGGTGTTGCCAATGCATTCATCAAGGGAGAGATTGTAAGACCTATGTGTGCTGAATACATTGGCTTGTAGTGAATACACTTGCTTTGACGATAAAAGTTTTGAATATCACCAAAACACCTTTTTATCAAGGTCCGACTCTAGCACCGAGCTACAACAAGGTCCGACGGTAGGTTCAGCTTGTTTTAGGTAGCTCCGGCTACGTTAGATGCTAGGTTCGACTTGTTGGTAAGGTCCGACTAGTTTTGGTTAGCTCTGGTGAGTTTTGTCTTTAGCTCCGACATGTCTTTGATAGCTCTAGCGTGTTTTTGCTAAGCTCCGAGTTGATTTTTCTAGATCCGGCTTTTGGGTTTACTAGTTCCAACTAGTTCTGGTAAGTTCCGGCGCTAGGTTCTACTAGCTTTTGTTAGCTCTGGCTCAAGGTCCGGGTTGCTCTGGCAAGTTCCGGAACATGACCGGAATGCTTCTGTTTTCCATTTGCAATATTTCTATAAGATCTATGTGTGCTGAATACAGTGGCTCGTAGTGAATACACTTGCTTTGACGATAAAAGTTTTATATATCACCAAAACACCTTTTTATTAAGGTCCGACTAGTTTTGATTAGCTCCGGTGAGTTTTGTCTTAAGCTATGACATGTCTTTGATAGCTCCGGCGTGTTTTTGCTAAGCTCCGAGTTGATTTTTCTAGCTCCGGCTTTTGGGTTTACTAGTTCCGACTAGTTCTTGTTAGCTCTGGCTCAAGGTCCGGGTTGCTCTGGCAAGGTCTGAAACTTGACCGCAATGCTTCTGTTTTTCATTTGCAATGTTTCGTACTTGCTTTACATCTCTAGAAAGATTGCTTAGTATTCATTTGCTAATTCTTTGGTGCGTTTTCGGTAGACATGGATGATATCGTGTTACTGTGGTTTTGCAACATGCTTATGTGAGGTTCTCACATAAGGTGTTGTGTTCGGAACTAACTTGAGTCAAGTTGAGGACTTGGGCTCGTATGGATTGGTTGTTTATTCATGTGCAGGTGTTGTTTGAGTTCAATACATGGCTAGTGACGGGGATCCATTGGACTAGTCTCAGGGAGGAGATGAGGTTCCAACAACCAAATTCAGGAGGAATTGTTGTTGAGCTGATCAGGAGGTTGCGCAGCATGATTCAATCAAGAACAATGCATGTGAAGGTATCGTAGACGTCATTGAAAGATGTTTGCACGTGTGCAAGGAGTGCATGGACGTGGCTACATGGTTGCGAGACGTGATGAAGAGATGTAGACATAAAGAGTTTGTCGGAAAGGTCCAACCGACTAGGTTATGGACTTAGGCTACGGCTGAGTTGGGTTTGACTCAAATATGGAAAAATTTGAGTTGGTTATAATAGGATTTCGTGTGGGTCACAAATTTTGGTTGTTTAGGAATGTGGGATACGTTCCTGAGTTTTTTGGAAGTCTTAAGATTGCTTCTATCTGCGTATAGAAGAATCCTAAGGAGTTATGGAAAGTTACGATTCGTGAACAGAGTAAGATTAGGTTCCTGATTTGACTTGAGTTGGCTTTCGAGCTGGTTATATAAACAAGGGAGCCCAGATCTCGTGGTACACGACTTTGGGGATGTTCCTCTTGTGTTCTATTGAAGAAAATTCGTAGTTTGAAGGAACTTTTGTGCCTTGTTCGTCCGACTTGTTCCAGACAAGTTTTACTCATCGAGTTTCTGAACAGCACTACCTTTCGTAGGTTGTTTTATCATAAATCGAGTTTTACAGATCCGATTGACATGATTCTTTTTGGGTTGTCTTCACAACTTGATTATCTATCATCTGTAATAATTTCACGGTCATTGGATTTATGGTCTATGATCTACACGAGTTTCTTTGCAGCGTTCCAGAACTGTTTTTTTCTCGGGTAGGGCAGATTGACCTTTGTTTGATCTTTCGATCGTAACTTGAGTTTTTTTAATGGATTTGAGTGGTTCTTGTTGTGTTGTCTTCGTGACTTGATTCTCTCTGATATCTATCACTTTTGTCACAGTGAAACACATTTAGATTAGTCTCACACATGATTTATTTAACAGATCGTTTTTCTGCCGAAGGGATTGGGGTTTAATTGTTTCCGCTGCGTAAGATTTTTAAATCTACCATTCATCCCCCCTTTGGTAGCTTTTCACGTGCTCTTTGATCCTACAATTTCGTACATGCTTTACATCTCTGGAAAGATTGCTTAGTATTCATTTGCTAAGTTTTTGGTGCGTTTTTGGTTGACATGGATGATATCGTGTTACTGTGGTTTTGCAACATGCTTATGTGAGGTTCTCACGTAAGGTGTTGTGTTTGGGACTAACTTGAGTCAAGTAGAGGACTTGGGCTCGTATGGATTGGTTGTTTATTCATATGCAGGCGTTACTTGAGTTCAAGACATGGCTGGTGACGGGATCCATTGAACTAGTCTTAGAGAGAAGATGAGGTTCAACAACCAAGTTCGGGAGGAATTGTGGTTGAACAGATCAGGAGGTTGCGCAAAATGATTGAATCAAGAACAATGCATGTGAAGGTGTCGTGGATGTCATTGGAAGATGTTTGCACGTGTGCAAGGAGTGCATGGACGTGGCTACATGGTTCCGAGACGATGAAGAGATGTGGACGTAAAGAGTTGGTCGGAAAGGTCCAACTGACTAGGTTATGGACTTAGGCTATGGCTGAGTCGAGTTTGACTCAAATATGGAAAGATTTGAGTTGGTTATGATAGGATTTCGTGTGGGTCACGAATTTGAGTTGTTTAGGAATGTGGGATACGTTCCTAAGGTGTTTTGAAGTCTAAAGATTGCTTCTATCTGCGTATAGAAGAATCCTAAGCAGTTATGGAAAGTTACGATTCGTGAACAGAGTAGGATTAGGTTCCTGATTTAGTTGAGTTGGCTTTTGAGCTGGTTATATAAGCAAGGGAGACCAGATCTCGTGGTGCATGATTTTGGGGCTGTTCCTCTTGTGTTCTATTGAATAAAATTCATAGTTTGAAGGAACTTTTGTGCCTTTTTCGTCTGACTTGTTCCAAACAAGTTTTACTCGTCGAGTTTCTGGATAGCACTACCTTTTGTCGGTGGTTTTATCATAACTCGAGTTTTACAGATCCAATTGACGTGATTCTTTTTGGGTTGTCTTCACAACTTGATTATCTATAATCTGTCAAAATTTCAAAGTCATTGTATATGTGGTCTATGATCTACACGAGTTTCTTTGCAGCATTGCAGAACTGTTTTTCTTTATCGGGTAGGGCAGATTGACCTTTGTTTGATCTTTTGATCATAACTTGAGTTTTTCTCAACGGATTTGAGTGATTTTTTCGTGTTGTCTTCCTGACTTGATTATCTCTGATATCTATCACTTTTGTCGCGGTGAAACACATTTAGATTAGTCTCACACATGATTTCTTTAACATATCGTTTTTCTGCCGAAGGGGTTGGGGTTTAGTTGTTTCCACTGCGTAAGATTTTTAAAATCTACCATTCACCCCCCCTGGTAGCTTTTCACGTGCTCTTCGATCCTACAATCCATTGCCCCTCTCTCTTTGCCGCACCACGCTGCACGCCCCACCCCTCTAACCGTCTCTCGACGCACGGAATCAAGCCAAGAAACAGCGCATCACGCTCGCCATGAACCGACGCCCATTTCCCCTCTATAAATTGCCACCTACCCCCTCTCTTTCTCCCTCTCCACGCCTAACCCTAGCCTCATCGTCGCCAAGGTCCGTCGCGCTTGTTCCCAGCTAATCGACGGTTGTCTCCCTCCCCTCTCCCCTCTAATCGCTTTGTCGTGACTCCAGGAGCACGCCGGGCAAGGATTCACGAAGAAATCAAGGAAGCTTCACCGGAATCGACGGGAGTCACCACTGTTCACCGCAAGCTCTTGTCACTGACTCGTCTCCACCAGATTTCGGACCCTGAAAACACTTGTGGTGTGTTCCCCTTCTCCCCCTCTTTTGATTCCCGTAGAGAACACTCAGTTTCATCTGGTTTTTGGCCATTTTGCCGACGCCGGCGAGGTCTGCCGCCGTGCTCGCTGAGCTCCGCCATGCGCGTCTATTGACGGCTGTTATATACCAATTTCATCCGTCAATTTTACTCAATTATGTGAAGGATTTGTCATTTATTGCACACATCACCTTTCTATCTAACCGAATTCCACTTGGACTTGGAGAAATATTTGTATGCAGCATTTTATGCAGGAAATGAGGAAATGTAGAGGGCCCAATCCTATAAAATATAATCCCAGCCAATTAGGCGACGGCACGTGGCATCCCATGGATCAAATGGCCCACAAACAGAAGTATCCAAGGAGATCCAATGGTGTATCACCCATATACATCTATGGGATCCACCTGGCAACAACCTGGAGAAAGCACACGAGAAACGGTGCAATGACAAGGTCGGCCAAACCAGGGGGTCGGCCGACCTAGTCTTTGCACCAACCTCAGTCAGCCTCCACGTGTTGCCCCCCCCCCCCCCCCGGCTCAATGGAGTCAGTGGTGACTGATTCGTGCGCTTTTGGTGGCAGGAACCGACCTCAACACTAGTATAAATAGGACCCCCTACCCCTCACTTCAACACACACCACTTGGGCATCATTCTATTGTATACACTATCATCTATAGTCCTTAGAGGAGTTAGGATGTAGAGGGGAGAGCCTCCAGTCCCAAGTCCAAATTGGGAAAGGAGTAGAAGGAGTCGCTCTTCCCAATTCCACATTGGGAAAGGTATGGCTTATGTATTCCTTCTTGTATTTGTGACTTTGTGCTCAATAAAGATATTATCTTTAGTCTTCTTCTATACGTATACTTGGACAAAGCGTTTCTTGTTTGATTGTGGAGTCCATGTATGTGAAAGGTATAGTCTTTATCATTTCACTCTCATGATCACATCTTATGGTCATAAACAATATAGACCCCCACTATAGTCTATGTAGTTATGATATGATTATGTTAATATGAATGACTTACACTATGCAATCAACATTGGTTCAACGATGTTTAGGTTAGTCATTGCCTTAGGATGGCTTGTGCCATGGCTCCTAAGGTATTTGCTTAGTATGCTAGCATGGTGCTAGGGTATTTAGTTAGTGTTGGATGTCTCGTAGACTCACGGATTGAAGAGGTAGGCACTAGGTGGTGACAGCCCCATTTGTACTTTATAATCCTCCAAGTTCAGCTATGCCACAGGCTCTTGGTGGGAGTCGCCCTAGTATTGCTAGGGGTAAGCCCGTGCCCGATGTGTTGAATAGCATTGCATAGGAATTCATTATTGACATGACCATTAGTATCTACTTTAGGCTATGTATATGTATTAGGAGCATTGTAGGAGCAACTCTCTAACTCTCAGTCCAATCTCCCTCTAGGAACCATTTTACCCTTTAGAATAGATTGCCTAAGTGTGTGTCACACGACCCCTATTATCAACTTACCCCTGTCCAGATAATGGATTAGTAACCCATAGCTTGACCATAAGAGTAGTATATACTTGACTCCATTTCCTTACTTTGGGATAAATATGATATCCTTGGCAATACTCATGGGTGAAATGCTACAACGGTATCTTCTGTGCGCTTGCGGATCTCATATCTTTACCGGAGATGATCTGTGGTGTTAAGAAATACCAACAAGCATTTATAGCGCCGTTGTCGGGGATGATTTGTTAGTATATCTTAGGAGCCGTCAACAAGCATTTCTGGCGCTATTGCCGGGGAAGGCAAAGGGAGTGAAGGATAGGTATCACTTGTGATTAAGCTATGGGTAGTAATAGTTTTTAGACAGGATTACCCTTGTTTGTTTTCTCCTTTGTGTGAAAACAGGGTAGTGTTGGCCAACCCATTGAATGGGATGGCCAACGAGGACGCAAGTGCTAAACTACAAGATAATTTAAGGCGTACCTCAACAAATGTCCGTTGGACAACACCATTGCCTTCTGCGGGAGAATTTCAACTTTCAGTAGGAGCCAAAGTCATCCATACCCAAGCTTGGTGAAGGCTCCAAGAAGTTCTTCTTGGTTTGCCTCCACCATGGGGTGGATAGCTGGCTCTTTATCCAACACTCGTGTCATGGGTTGGCTCCACCAATCCATGACCACATTAATGCTGGAGCTGAAGGAGTCATATTCTCATTCATCATGGATGAGAAGAAGGTCTCCACTCAATGGGTGGATTGAAGAATGCTCGAGTTCCCATAGCATGTCGTGCACACCACTTCACCACGTGGATATGCTAGTTATGGAACTACATGTCCCATTGAACTGTCATGAATATCAAATTCGTTGGAGATTTATTTGGATAATCCATGTCATGGATATTCACATGATTTTTGAAAATCCATATCATCATGGGATGCGTGGGAATTATTTCCCTAAGACACATGAGGACCTTTTTCAAATAGCAACTCCAATGGCTACCATTCACAAGGAGGTCAAGGGTGGAATTAACACCACCCTTGTATTCAAGGATGCTATGGCTTTCCAAGGGATTTAAGTTCAACTAGCCTACCTTGAAGTATCTTGGCCAAGCAAAAATCAAGACAACATTCACATGAAGATCATGGCCAAGGACAAGAACTTAAGGAGCATTCAAAGTCCAAGATTTCCCACATCACTTGTTGGGATTCCCACACTTCGACCAAACCCATTAAACCTAGGGCAAGTGACATTGTGGATGAAGCGTTTCTTGTTTGATTGTGGAGTCCACATGTCATCATCCCCAAGGAAGCCTTTGACCCATGATCAAGGTATGGGTTGATTTAATGGAATATCAATATGGTCAGAGTGGCACCCCTAAGAAGGACAAAGCCTCACCATGCTCATGAAGGAATACATTCAAGAGGGAGAACCCGTCGCTAAAACAACATGTCTATATCAATACAACGGGGAGAGGCTAGAGCCACCATGTGGCCCACATGTCCAAATGATAGCCAAATGAGTTTGCATGTCAAAACAGAAGAAATCGTCCACATCTTCAACTGCAGGATTGGACAACAAATCATTGCGCTCAACAGAACGGAGGTAAGTCCTACTCATCGGACTTCAAAAATTCGGTGAGTCCTTGCCAATAGGTTAATTGGTAGTTATCACTCACCGGACATCAAAAATTCGGTGAGTCCTTGCCAAAAGGTTGATTGGTAGTTATCTCATATTTGTTTTCCAAATTACATCAACCCTTGCATTTGCATGTTTGAAATTCCACACTTGCATGTTGGAAAGTAAAATTTCCAACCATCATAAAACTACAAATTTGAATTAGGGAAGAAATTTAATTGAATATGAACTACGTGCATGGCCACTTGAATTTATCTTCCTAGTTCAAACCCAAAAGATTTGCTTTGACCCTCATTGCATTTACAAGTTATTTCAAGCTGGGCAAGACAATTTGAAAATTGAGTTCAATTTGCTTTTGGCTAAAGTAACCCGTTTTCGAGTTGTTTTGTGTGTTCTTGCTTAAAGTGCAGCTAGGTCAAAATTGTGAAGAGGTGGTATGGAAAGAATGTGGAAGGTTTTATCAAGCTCAAGTAACCATTGGGAGGATTTGAGAACACTTCTCTCCTTCAAACTCATTTTGAGTTTGGGGAAGAGAAATGTAAAAGATGATGACCCAATGGAGGAGCCAGAACCAAATCCATTGCCAAATCCAATCTCAACTTGGCATTTGACATCAACCATCAAGCCCACACCGAAAATCAAGGCATTCAAGAAGCTGATTGTTGGGATGCCTAGAGGATCCCATTTCAACATCTCTTGGCCAAGGAGTAAATGAGGATGGTTGCTACCTATTGGAAATTATGCCCGAAGGTCAATCATAACTATACGAGGCTGGAGATTTCAAATGGGAACCCTCCGTGAGCAGCCAATGGGCTGCCACGAGTGGGTGAGAGCATAATGCTCTCAACTATTCTAAGCACTCATTAAAGCTCAAGGGATTTGCCACCATCATTGGGTGCAAGTTGTTCCTATGTGTCTAGAAGGTATGTTGTACCTTACCCAAGGAACAACTGATCATACCCAATGCATGTTGGGCACATGTCACTCCCTTATAGCAAAAAGATATGATACACCATAGCCAGAGAATGATGGAACATACTCAATGTATGTTGAGTGCACGTCATTCCTTTGGATCTAAAGGTTATCATTATCTAAGCCAAGGAATGGCAAATCACATCCAACGCATGGAGACCCTGATGTGCGTACGATCAACATCGAAAACACTCTATTCAACCACACTCATGGTGTCAATGGGAGGCAACACAACAATCAACACTCAACCCTCCATTGTCAAAGCCACGCTGCAACAGGGATAGGCCAACTCATGGCCTACCTCCGTCTTTAGGGTTTCAACCGCTATCACGGACCTTGATCAAGAATAAGCTTGGGGGAGGACCCCCACATGAGGTAACTTGTATCACACTCACTACATTTTTATTTCAAATCATCCATTGCATTTATTTTCCATCCATCCATCATCCACCTTGCATTAAAAAAATATATATATAAAAAAATAGGTTAGATTTGCTTTCATCAAATAAAGATGTGCGGTAAGAATGATTTAGAATTCACATAGATGAAATGATGAATAGTTGCTCTGTTTTATTTTTCTATGTCTCTAGTTTATAACTTGCTACTTTCTGAATATTGCTTTCATTGGTTTGAAATACTTTTACCTTAATTTGGAAGTTGAGGGTAGCAAAAGCTTAATCTAATTATAGGTTGTTGCAAGACTAGAATTGGTAATAGGGCTGCTAGTCCTAGTTTGAAAGTAAAACTTAGATTTCTAGAGAAATTCCAAAAAGATTTAAGTTTCCCTCAATTGATTGGAAATACCTACCAAAGCCATATGATGTCCATACATAGACAAAACCTTATGCATATGTTATTTGCTTTCACATTGAGCCTATTCAAACTAGTATAGACCTACGTGAGAAATCATTCAACTCTTTTTGAATTCAAGACTTCACTTGCACATGCTATACTTCTACACTAGAAGTAAGCAAAACGTCCATCATATCCACCATACCACAACAAAAAGAGAGACTCCATGTTATTCATGTTTAGCACTCTCTTCAAAATTCATTGCAAAGAAAGGGAGTAAAAGACATGGCTACAAAAAGAAAAAAAGGGGGCTTGTTACATCATAAGCATGAGAAAAAAAAAAGAGAGAAAAGAAAAGTAGCCATGTTTCATCCCTGTAAAAGAAAGAGAGATTATACCAAAAAGGACTTATCTTAGGTATCCACATCCACTTCCACTCCATCACACATGCACTAGTCTTGAATCAAAAAGTTTTGAATTGAATTCTCCAAAGGATTACTCTTTTGACTTAGCAATATATGTGATGCAAATATGCCTACTTACTTTACTTACCAAGCTCCACATACAAGCCATTTTCAATGAGTAGGAATAGTATAGGCACAATGCTTTGGTGAGGAAATATTTCCACTATCCACAAAGGAGTGACTGAGAGAATCAAATTGAGGTACTTAATATCTAACTTGAATTCCGCGGGATTTAAGTGGAACTTGATTTCTAGGCTATGTTTGCTCCATTTGCTATTTTACCTTTCAACTACTCATGAATATGAAAAAGCATAAGCCCCATGATAACTTAAGAAAGGTAGGGTATCATAGCCAATTTCTGCAATACTAGGTGGAGTATCTTGTTGTGCATTAAATACTTTTGAAAATAAGACATTGTAGCAACTCCTGATCATCAACCTAAAGTCTTGACTTTGCTCGGGACGAGCAAAGGATATGCTTTAGGGAGTTTGTTGACGGCTGTTATATACAAATTTCATCTATCAATTTAACTCAATTATGTGATGAATTTGTCATTTCTTGCACACATCACCTTTCTATCTATCCCAATTCCACTTGGACTTGGAGAAATATATTTATGCAACATTTTATGTAGGAAATGAGGAAATTTAGAGGGACCAATCCTATAAAATATAATCCCAGCCAATCAGGCGGTGACACGTGGCATCCCATTGATCAAATGGCCCACAAACAGAAGTATCCAAGGAGATCCAACGGTGTATCACCCATATACATCAATGGGACCCACCTAACAGCCACTTGGAGAAAGCACAAGAGAAACAGTGCAATGACAAGGTCGGCCAAACCAGGGGGTCGGCCGACCTAGTCTTTGCACCAACCTCAGTCAGCCTCCACGTGTTGGCTCCCCCCGGCTCAATGGAGTCAGTGGTGACTGATTCGTGCGCTTTTGGTGGCAGGAACCAACCTCAACACTAGTATAAATAGGACCCCCTACCCCTCACTTCAACACACACCACTTGGGCATCATTCTATTGTATACACTATCATCTATAGTCCTTAGAGGAGTTAGGATGTAGAGGGGAGAGCCTCTAGTCCCAAGTCCAAATTGGGAAAGGAGTAGAAGGAGTCGCTCTTCCCAATTCCACATTGGGAAAGGTATGGCTTATGTATTCCACATTGGGAAAGGAGTAGAAGGAGTCGCCCTAGTATTGCTAGGGGTAAGCCCGTGCCCGATGTGTTGAATAGCATTGCATAGGAATTCATTATTGACGTGACCATTAGTATCCACTTTAGGCTATGTATATGTATTAGGAGCATTGTAGGAGCAACTCTCTAACTCTCAATCCAATCTCCTCTAGGACCCATTTTACCCTTTAGAATAGATTGCCTAAGTGTGTGTCACACTACCCCTATTATCAACTTAACCCTGTCCAGATAATGGATTAGTATCCCATAGCTTGACCATAGGAGTAGTATATACTTTACTCCATTTCCTTCCATTGGGATAAATACGATACCCTTGGCTATACTCATGGGTGAAATGCTACAACGGTATCTTCCGTGCGCTTGCGGATCTCATCCCTTTACCGGAGATGATCTGTGGTGTTAAGAAATACCAACAAGCATTTTTGGCGCCGTTGCCAGGGATGATTTGTTAGTATATCTTAGGAGCCGTCAACAAGCATTTCTGGCGCCGTTGCTGGGGATGATTTGATAGTATATCTTAGGAGCCGTCAATAGTGTCCTGCCTACGTCGCCTGTGGCGATGTGGCCGCCTCTCGGACGTCGATTTGAGGCCGGCAGCTGAGATTTGATTGCCCATACCGTTTTGATTATTTTTAATCTCGTGCGTTCATTTTGAATCCAACGTCCCACATTGAAAAGCCTTTTCCTTCCACCAATTTTGCACCCAGGCCCTCAGAATCTTACAATCTAGCCCCTGGACTTAATAATAAAACTTTTTAACCTTTGGATTTACCATTTAAACCCTAGAACTCTCTAGAATTAGTTCAAATAAATGAATTTTTGAATTAGGCCTCTGGAATTTTACTAAATAACACTCTTGGCCCCTGTACAGTATAGGAAAATTACCAGATAGCCCCTGATATTTTATTTAATTGCTAAATATTATTTATAAGTGTATTTAATGTATAGAAAATAGTTATTAATGATAAAAATAAATATAAAAACAGTAGTAAAATTAGTATTAAATCTTTTTATGCCATAATAAAATTGTAGAGTGCAAATAAAATATATTTTGACCATATAAAATTCATTAAAAAATTTTTAAAATATATTTTGACCATAGAAAATTCATTAAAAATGGTTTTAGCCCAAATACTAAAAATATAAAATAAATGGTAGATGCATATTTTTGGCTATGAAAATTGATAAACGCTTCATTCGGACGTATTAGTATATGACTTTGTGCTTATGTGCATGTTGTGATGTATTGCATTGTGTGCTATATACTTATTTAGTCTTTATTTCTTGTTGCCTTGCTTTGGCAATATATTTCGAGTCGTTCCACGACTCGGCCTTTAACCTTCAAGACCATGTCTTCAACGACAACCACTTCAAAGAAGGCAAGTGCCATTGACCATCTTGTACCAATTTTAGGATGTTAATTGCATGCTACATAAAATGATGTCATATTTCACGTTATATACTCTGTTCCATATTATTCCTTGTCACTTGGATTGGGTTGGGAAGTAGATAGGTTTTTAATATGCTTAGCCGTGCTTAGTTGGGAATGGAATTTCATGCACATGAAATATACTATGTTTTATTGTTGCTTTAACCGTGGTGGAAACACAATAGTAGTTGATAGGAATCTGGTGGTTGGATGGTTCACTACAAAGATTCCACCTTGTTGCAACGATTGTACTGCAACAAATACTAAATCATTGCACTAAGCTTGGTCCTTTGCCACGATTTACTAGTTCGTGGAGTTAGCATCTATCGCCACGAAATATGATTGTTGCATTAGGATCTTTTGCCACGATTGACTAGGTTGTTGCATTAGTATCTATCATCACAAATTTTTTGCCACGATCCACTAGTTTGTGGCATTAGCATCTATTGCCACGGAATACGATTGTTGCATTAGGATCTGTTGCCACGATTCACTAGTTCGTGACATTAGGATCTATCGCCACGAATCTACTGCCACGATTCACCAGTTTGTGGCATTAGCATTTATCGCCACGGAACACGATCGTTGCATTAGGAACTTTTGCCACGATTCACCAGTTCGTGTCGTTAGCATCTATTGCCATGGAACACAAACGTTGCATTAGGAACTTTTGCCATGATTTACCAGTTCGTGGTGTTAGCATCTATTGCCACGGAACACGATCGTTGCATTTGGATCTATGGCCACGAATTACCAGTTCGTGGCATAGGACCTATCACCATGGAACATAATCGTTGCATTAGGACATTTTGCCACGAATTACAAGTTCGTGGCATTAGGATGTATCGCCACGGACCACAATCATTGCATTCGGAACATTTTCCACGATTCACCAGTTTGTGGCATTCGGATCTATCGCCACACAACACAATCATTGCATTATAAACTTTTGCCATGAATTACAAGTACGTGGCGTTAGGATCAATCGCCACAAAACAGGATCGTTGAATTAGGAAATTTTCAAACAAATTACATGTTCGTGGCCTTAGGATCTATCGCCACGAAACACAATCATTGTAGTAGGAACTTTTCCCATGAATCACACATTTGTGGCACTAGGATCTATCGCCACGGAACACGATCATTGCATTAGTAACTTTTTCCACGAATTACGAGTTCGTGGCGTTAGGATCTATCGCCACGGAACAAAATCGTTGCAGTAGGAACTTTTGCCATGAATCCACAGTTCTTAGCGATAGGATCTATCGCCACGGAACATAATGGTTGCATTAGGAACTTTCGCCACGATTCACCAGTTTGTGTCGATAGCATCTATCGTCACGGAACACAATAGTTGCATTAGGAACTTTCGTCATGATTCACCAGTTCGTGGCGATAGGATCTATCGTCATGGAACACAATCTTTGAATTAGGAACTTTCGTCATGATTCACCAGTTCGTGGAATTATGATCTATCGCCACGGAACACAATCGTTGCATTACAAACTTTTGCCATGATTCACCACGATTCAATATCGGCTTGCTGCTAAATAGAATAGGGGCTTCTACCTTTTTAAAAAATCAAATAGTTCACGTACAGCTAGCTCACACAGTACTTATATAAAGTCATCATCTTCGCTGTCCCCCCCCCAATATTGGAGGTACAATACCATCATTGATATATGTATCATCATCTCGTCGTCGTCGTCCTCTTCAACATTAGAAATAATATAATGTCTAATGTTATGTGGTTCCACCATAGTAAGTTGGCCCATTTAAACACTTTTTTAGAATTATCAACTTCTGTATATATATTAAACTCAAAAGAAGGTTCATTCCTAGCTGTAGCTTCATGACGTTCTGGCCTATAAAGCTTGGTGCTGATTTTATCCAAAAACTGACTATAAAAAGTCATACACTCTTGCATAATATATCCCTCGGCTATAGAACCCTCCGGGTGAGCTCTGTTACGTACATACCTCTTCAATGTACCAAAGTACCTCTCAATTGCATACATCCATCTGTAGGAAACAGGTCCACCCAAGCGAGCTTCTTCAAAAAGACGGATTGAAAGATGTACCATGATATCAAAGAAAGTGAGAGGAAGCAACATCTCAAGCTTACAAATTGTTTTAGTAAATTGTTTGAACATCTTCCAAATTTGGTTTCGCCAATTCTTTAGAACAAATTCTAGAAAAGAATCTGCTAAACTCAATTAATGGTGCAACAACCTTTTCTAGCAATATGTCATGCATTGCAATAGGAAGGAGCTTTTGAAACATAATATGGCAGTCATGAGTTTTTAGACCTGATACCTTACGTGCTGTTATGTCCACAGATCTCTTAATGTTTGAGGCATAACCATCGGGCATCTTCACATCCGCCAAAAACTTGCACAAGGTGGTCTTATGTTCTTTTTGCAAAGTATATGATGTTGATGGACAATCGTACTTCCCTTTCATAACCCCCAGATGTTGCTTTGGCCATATACCCATTTCCTGCATATCAAGATGAGCTTGTAGATTATCTATTGTTTTATCATCCATATTAAGCAATGTCCCCAATATGCTATCACAAATGTTTTTTCTCAATGTGCATGACATCCAAGTTATGCCTTATTAGCAATGTCTTCCAATACGGGAGCTGAAAAAATATACTTTTCTTCTTGCAACTATGCCACCTATCTTCCTCAGTGCGCTTTCTCTTATTATTCGTCTGTCCAAAACTCACTTGATCAAAAGTCTCGTATTGTTGGTGTATTTTGTGACCAGAGAGTGATGTTGGAGCCTCTCTATTCTCTATCATGTTGTTGAAAGAAGCTTTGTATCGACGCCACCTGTGATCCTGAGGTAGGAAACGACGATGACCCATGTAGCAATACTTTCGTCCATGTTTCAACCACAAGGCGTCAGTGTTTACATGGTAGTATGGACATGCTAGCCTACTTTTTGTGCTCCATCCACATAGCATTGCATATGCTGCAAAATCATTTATTGTCCACAATATAGAAGCTTGCATGAGAAATGCCTCTTTCTTTGAACTGTCGTATGTTTCAACACCATCAGACCATAATTTTAGTAGCTCATCAATCAAAGGCTACAGATACACATCAATGTTGTTTCCAGGTGACTTTGGCCCAGGAATTATCATGGACATCAACCAATATGGCTGCTTCATACACAACCAAGGTGGTAGAGTATAAGGGATTAGAATCACAGGCCATGACTGTAAGAAACATTCATTACTCCAAAATGATTGAAACCATCAGATGCTAGCCCAAGTCTTATGTTGCGAGGATCAGATGAGAAATTTGGGTGAATGCTATGAAAATGCTTCCATGCTTTCGAATCAGCAGGATGGCGTAATATTCCATCATCCATATGTTCTTTTTTGTGCCAACGCATGTTTAATGCCAATGATAATGCCATATAAAACCTTTGAAGACGGGGCATAAGAGGGGAGTATCATAGAATCTTGCGTGCTACAAGCTTCTTGGCTTTTTCACAAGGTAAAGCATCTCTTGCATCGCCACCAGTACTATTTTTCCATCTTAATTCACCACATTTTGGGCATCGATCCAGCAGAGAGTACTCCTTTCGGAACAACACACAATCATTGACACATGCATTGATCTTTTCGTAGCTCAACCCGAGTTCACGAACAACCTTCTGAACTTTATCAAGTGTATTATTAATGCAATGACCCTCTAGAAGCACATATGAGAATAGTTCAAGGATCAACTCACACGCTTTTTTGCTCAAACCAGTTAAGCACTTTATGTGGTACAACTTGACAATGAAGGATAATTGAGTCACCTTCTCACAACCTGGATACAAGTCCTTTTTGGCATTATTTAATAAGTCATAGAACGCCTTTGCACACCCAGTTGGCTCCTGCTGGTTTATAGCATTTTCTGGATCATCAACATCTGTTGAAGTACCACCATGATCAGTGCCTCTAAGTAGACTGCACAGCATATTTTCCATAGTAGCATCATCAGAAATTATCTCCTCATTATTTGCTGATTGCTCAACTCGTTTCTCTACATGGTGTACCCAACAAGTATAATCAAATGACATCCCATTATGAAGCAAGTGAAGATGAACTTCCTTGCGTGTCCTATGGCAAATATTACAACATTTCATGCAAGGACAAGGCTTAATTTCTTCTTCACGAGTACCCTGAAATGCTAAATTTAAAAATGACTTTATTCAATCCTACCACTCCTTCGTACGTCTGTCTTTTCCCATCCACGTCTTATCTTCTGACATCGCTTCCTACAATTCAATCAGCGTATCTGTAAGAGGATAGAACTATGATAACATTATGTGAGCAATTGTACCTAGCGTTGTTGCTGCTCCACGTGCGGCGGCCGACGGATGCTCCTCCACGCCGGTGGACGGCGGATGCTCTTCCAAGAGCATGGCGGCCGATGGATGCTCCTCCAAGAGCATGGCGGACGGAGGATGCTCCTCCAAGAGCGTGGCGGGCAGCGGATGCTCCTCCAGGCGCGTTTTGTGCAATCGGGAGAGGAGGGGCCATTGTGGATCGAAGGGTACAGCGGGGAGGCAGCCAGGACAAAGCGTACGTGAATCTATGAGAGTAGGCCCAACACTGGGCTGTGTAAAAGCCCAAACTTTTGGAAGCTTTTGTCTCCTATGTATGGCAAATGAAATAATAGTTTAAGTATGTACAAGGAGGACCATGTTAAAAATGAGAGCAAATAAAGGCATATAGATGTAAGTGTAAAGTTGTATTGGAAGCTCTAGTTTAAACCTATCATTATTTTTGGAACCAGCTAAGCCTAAATTCTAAACATTCTTGAATCATAAATTTAAGACACTTGAAATTATGTGCTTTGATCACAAGGGAAAAATCAAAAGAAATAAAACAAACATGTGTGAATAAAAGTATGTATGGAAATGTACAAAATATTCAAATGAATGATCAAGGTACAAAAACATATTCTCCATTTGATCAGGTTAGTCAATTAAAAGCATAGGACATTATATACATTAATATTGGGGGAAAGAATTCAATGACATGCATATAGATTATAAAAATTGAATTTGAATCTAATTCAAATTTGCAGGAAATCAAACATGTTATATGTGATAACTTGCAAAAAACCCATGGCAACTTAAACTTAAATATTGACAAAGATTAAAATACATACATAAAACATATAAATATGAATTTGAATCTAATTCAAATTTCAAATTGGCCAATTCGGATATTCAAAATTGTCAAACCATTCAAATGTAATAGGACCAATCCTCTTCTGAATTTGGGGTCCTTATCACATCTAGGCTTGGATAACAAAAAGAAATAAAAGTAAGGAGATAAGAGTAGAGTGGGGCCCACCTGTAAGAGGAGCCCAAAAGCTGTTTGCTCTGTCTCACCTCACGGGCGCGCGCCAGCACTGAACAGTAGTGGCAAGCAGCTCTCCAGCGCGATGGTTGGCCGCCTGCATGCGCACCACGGAGGGCCACGACACCACCTGGCTCGGCTCCGCCGGTCGGCGTATAAAAGAGACCGAGCGCTCAGCTCTTCTTCGAGTCTTCCGTGTCTCTCCACTCGACCGCCCAAATTACAGCAGCCCCCGCTCAAGCAAAGCCACATTTTGGTGCGCGATCATACCCTCTCTACCTCCCAGAAACAAGGCTGCCACCAGACCTAGCATCCCAGAGGGAATCGCGGTTTCTTCTTCCGGCGCGCCGAAGGACCTTCTTCATCTACAACCCGGAGCTTTCCCTCCATGGTGAGTATCTTCACAAATCCAGCCGCCCCCAGCTTCTACACTTGCGTGCGCTCCTTCCTGAGGCATTAGCTAGCCATATCCCCACTCAGACTAACTAGAATTTCAAATCTCGCCGCCGCCTAGGGCCGGCTCCACGGTGCCCCCATACTCCGACCAATTTTCGAGCGATTGGGATGTAGGCCGATGATCAGGGCAGCACCACAAAGCTTCCAGAGCAAGAAGCAGCTTTTCCCATCCCTTGTACACCGAGAACACAGTCATTGATCGTCGAGTTCCGCCGGACGCCGGTGTAGGCATGTTTCCGCGGTGTTTCAGCCCAAACTGGGGCCACCAGTGAATTCCTTAGGGTCGAAAACCCCCGGGTGGCAAGTCCCAGCCATGGGGAAGGTGGCACGGCGATTTCTGGCGAGTCGCCGGCCGGCCTCCGGCCATGGCGCCGCCACGGGCCGTCGGGGAAGAAGAAGACCCCCCTCCCCCCACCCCCCCCCCCCCCCCCGGATTTTTCTGTGGCACAGGGATTCTGTGTGACAACGCGAGTAAACTCTGTGGCCCCGGTGTGGCATCGGCTGGGTGGGAAGAATTAAACCAGTGGGGGCCACGTGTCAGTTGATTAAAGGGTTATCTTTTTCCATTCAAAAAGAATTTCTGAAAAAATACCTAAACTTTGAAATGCTATAACTCTGGCTAGGATGCTCCAAATTAGATAAAACAAATTTTATAATTCTCCTTAGGATCTTTACTTTCTAGTGGTCCATCCCAATCTTCATGAAAAGCCGTAGAGAATATTATATAAATCAATTAGTATAATACATTGTGGAAATTATAAAAAATAGGATTTTATTCAGATCATTCTGGAAATTTACCAATCCAATTATTTTGTTATGTAGAAGCTCCAGTAAAATTTTCAAGCATAACAAAGTTGTTTAAGAGGGTTTAATTCAAAGTCTTGCCTAGGTTAATTATAATTCTCGAAAATAACAAATTAAATCCAGAAATTCATAAGGACTTGTAAATTCAATATCTTCCTGTAGGAAGCTTGTAAAATTGTGAAACCAATTTTGGTAGCTTCCTATTGATCAGTAATATCTATCTGTGCCATTTATGGACATGATAAAACCTCAGGTTTTATCTGCAAATTCCTAAATGATGAAAGCTTGATAGAATTTTGTAGATCATTTTCTCCTATCAAATTCTCTGAAACTTTTATGAGAATTTCTTCATCACATCTGTATACCAGAGACAAATTATCAGAGCAAATATAACTCCTCTTCATAGGAATTAATTATGTATAGTTTCCTTATATCCGTGACTATATAGAAATTTCTTATGTACATTTTTATAATATGAAGTAATATCAAATTAACCTACCCAAATCCAATTTAATACCCAACAGTACACATTATTCATTCTTGAGTTACAAACATACTTCTTTTATGATTATGGCATTGCATAATGTGTGCATATTCATTAGTTAAGTTATTAAGGTATATTATGTGTTATATGCATATCCATTGCGATAGACGCCGTGATGGAAAGGAGTCGAAGAGGACCTGTTCGTGAAGCATCAAGACACTGACTCTTTGACTTAAATCTGATTTGTGAGCAAGGCAAGCCCCGGTTTGCATTTAAGAGCTTTTCAGAATTTTTCCAGTTTTATTCACTTACGTCTTTAGTTGATATTGTGCATTACGTATAAGGTGTTTGATACTCCACTTGCATATACATAAATCCTATGGGAAGGTTGGGAAGGTTTACAGTTTGACCTGTAGTAACTGCTTTGCTAATGTATAGGAAGTCCGGTAGAAGTCGAGTAGTTGGAATCTACTCGCAAGAGGGTCATATTTTATTGACAACAAGTCAAATAGTTTATTCTACTTGCGAGAGGAGTCGAGTAGGGGAATCTACTCTCGAAATGTTACCAAAATGTTCACTCTTAATAATTGGAGATGTGGACGGAGATGTTCCTGCAGGACGGGACGCGCAAGGTTGTCTGAGACCAAATGAGGGGGACAATGATTGTGACCACATTTGGGCCTGGGCCGGTAAGGGTAAGGCAAATGTGGAGGTTGGTTTGTAGCCCCGTCTGTGTCGGTTAAGGACCATCTCGTGTGCGGCCCTGTTGAGCAAGTTTGAACAGTACCGGTTACATAATGGATTAATTGGGTGCATTAAACTGATGTAGCCCGGGCACCCTCGTGTCGAAACTTATACCGCGGTCCTTCGGGGGATGATGATCGTAAGGTGGGAACATCTAAGGAGCAACTTCGACGTGCTCGGTTAGGGACCTTACTTTTGGGACGGTAGAACTAGTTCGACATCGGGATGATGGCTGAAAGGTGGCCACATACGACGTGGGGGAGGAGTACAGTGAAAGGTACTTCCGAGTGGGCGTATGTGTCGTTTATTCCGGGTGTGTTCGGATTGAAATCACCACCCCTCGCGGTAGTAGAGTACCACTTGTTCACTGAGTTGTGAGGTAGTAAATACTGAAGAAGTCAGAAGAATATGATATATTGAATTATAATTGTTTTGCAACCTTGTATGGCTTAGAGATAGTACAATTAAAAGTTTACAGTTTCCCCATACTTTACCTGTAATAATATTATGTGCTTTGGGCATGTCATATCATCAACAAAGCGTTTCTTGTTTGATTGTGGAGTCTATGATGTGTCATGCCTGAAGAATGTCATTTGCTACTTAAAATATGAATATAAGGATCCACTTGTAGGCGAGTCGTTTATGCTATTCCTTACCTATGGTTAGTACTTACCCCTGCATATGTCTAGTGAGACGGGTTAGTCTTGCTGAGCCTTATGCTTACGTTTGCGCTTTAACAATTTTTGCGGGTATTAGGTTTGTTTCTGCTATTCAGGTTGTACATGAGATCTCGAGGTATCGAGATAAATCTCATGTGAACCACGCCGCTGCTGAATGTTCTTCTTGTTGCTAGTGAGAAGCGTTCTAGGGCATGGATGTCTTCTCTCCTGCTTAGTTAGGTGAGGTTATGAGTATGTATTTTCCGTTGCGTGTGTACTTATCTTGTACACTCTTTTGTAAACTCTTCTTATTATGAAATGAAAACATTATATGTTTTGGTATCCTTTTCGTGTGTGCTGTTAGGTGCTGCAACGCACGACACCACCCAATGAGATCCTTAGATGTGTGGACCTTGGTCCCCACAGACATTGTATCAGAGCTTCATTGGGAACAGCAGGCTCAAAAAGAGCCTATTTTCGAAAACTCCGAAGTAGTCGAGTGAGGATTAGTTATATGCCCACATAAGGTCTATTATAGTATAAGTTACTTAAGGTGGCAAAGCTAACATATGTGTTATTATATTCTGTAACGATGCTCTATCTTCAAGGTAAGAGGTAACGTACGCCACCAAGAGCGGATCAATCTCAGTAAACTCTGCATACAAGATATGGTATGTGAAATTTCCGTGGCTTAGCACGAAAAGTCAATATGAATCTCTGAAACTTTCCATGTTTGTGAGAACATATGACACGAGGTACCCCATCGTGACGCAAAATTAGTGGAAGCCCCCGTTGGTTGGTGTATAACCCTATAGTATGCATCTCTAGAACTATTCATGTTCTATGGGATCATGCGAAACACGTATGCCCAAGCGTGTATATGGAGGTTCGTGTGGGAGTCTTTGCTGTACAGACATAGTACAGCCATGTACCTCGAGACATGACTTCGCTCGAGGGCGACTCACACCAGAGTCGTATGCATTTACTTTCATATATATTATTGTGACTGCCTGTTGTGTTTCCCTGTGCCGCCCTTTAGGTGTGAAGGTGTGAAAGGGGATTGTTTGTCTTCTGCAGGTAGACTAACCACGTTGAACATATTGCGAGTAGAATATGTTTGTGAGTGATCGTTTTAGTGCCACCTATAGCACGTTATGCCGGCTAAGAATCCAGTAAAGATTTTTAGTTCGTGAGGTAACGTAGTACCGACATAATTGTTGTGATGCATTCACACCTTACTTCACCCCAAAAATCTTTTCTGTTGAAGAAAAGTAAAACCTTGAATTGAGAACCAAAAGAAAGTTTTACAATCTAATATTAACTACAGAACTCTGATGTTGAACTAAGATTCAATTGGAGTTTAGTGATTTTCAAAAAGATTAAAAAGCAGAGTTCCATGTTTTTCTTGCAGAATTTTCGCCGGATTTGTACAGGGCATAACTCTTGCTAGAGTTAACCAATGTGGATGTGTAATACAGTTTTAGAAAGGTCTTGAAGTGCTCTACAACTTGTTGGTAGACTGCCAGAACTGAATCAATCTTTGAATTGGTGAAAATTCCAGATTGGTAGAAACTGTTGAAACCTCTCTGGAATGTTTAGGTTTTTCAACCATACCTTCCTGTAGAAACAAAATTTCTATATATCCTAGGTTACACCGTTGGAAAGCTTATGATACGTATTACAACTTTGTAATCCAAAGTTTTTCCAAATTTGGGGCAGAATTGTATGGAAAATGATGTTCAAATCAGCAACTTTCAAAGGAGGTGCTGTTGAAAATTTTCCAGAATTCTGTCAACTTTGAAATATCATAACTTTTGATCCAGAGCTGATCAGGAAGAAAATTAAGATATTTTTTTAAAACTAATGAAGTTGGCTGTAACTTTGGTATTCAAGTTCAGGATTGATTCTACTATTTACTGTAGAAGAATCTGAGTTCTTTGCAAACTGGTCAATTTTGGACAGCAGATTGGTCAATGCAATTGAAATGGAAACTTGTTTATGGATAGGCATGTTTGAAACTTGCCAAAGTTGTGTGATATGTCAAGGGGTATGTATGTTCAGTTTATGAAACATGAGCATTGGAAAAAGCTCGTTAAGAGGTCTAGAAGAAGTTTAGAATCAGAGTGTCGTTTGAACGTGTATGAATATGCTGCAAAGTTTTATGATTCATATACGGTTAATGTTTTTCAAGCATCGACTGTCATTCAATCTTGGAAAGTAACCGCAATTGGTCATTCTTGCAGTATGGTTCGCACTCGTTCCGGCGCTGAAACGGGAGAGTCTAGTCACGGCGGAAATGACTCGACTCGACCGCAAGAACCGCCGTCGACCCAATTGACCGTGGTTATGGCACAAATGGTTGAGACTCATCGTGAGAACAACCAACTGCTTCAGACATTGGTGCAACAAGGCTTTATTCAAGCATCACGACAACGGGATCTGAATGAAAGTTCTTATTTATATTTTCTGACAACTCAACCGCCTGTCTTCACGGAAGCAACAGATCCGTTGGAGGCACATCATTGGATCAGGGTTATTGAAGCTAAAATCGGTTTGATCCAGTGTGACGAGTATCAGAAGGTGGACTTTGCAGTTCAGCAGCTTCATGGATCTGCTGGAGCTTGGTGGGCAGAGTATCTCGCCATGACCATTGAAGGTCATCACGTGAATTGGAATGAATTCCGTGATGCGTTCTGTGCTCGGTATATTCTAAGGGGGATTATCAAGTCGACTCTTGAGGAGTTTGTAGAATTGACCCAAGGGGAGTGGAGTGCTCTTGTGTACTCCAGAGAATTCAACCGGTTGACACAATATGCACCAGACTATGTGAGAACAGAAGCTTCGAGGTGTGACCGATTTCTCCGAGGATTGAATGCCAAACTTCATGAAAGATTGGTCCTATTCAACAAACGAGACTATAACGAATTGGTCGATAACGCTATATATCGGGAAGATGCTTCTCTTCGTTGTCAGGCGGAGATGAGTAAGAGCATCACATCAACGGATGATATTAGTGGTACTCCTCAAAAAAATCGACTGGTATATCATTTACCAGCCAAACCGGAAGTTCGGGTAGTTGCAAGACAGCCACCGATGCAGAGTTGATCACCACCATTGCAGTGTATTGAAGCACCTGAGATGCAGCAGCAAGTAAGTTCTTGTGCACCACCTCCACGAGCGGCACGAAAAGTTACTCCACTGCAGTTAATGCAAAGGACAATACATAGTGGTGGTGATAAAGAGCAGTTAGTTCTAGAAGGTCCTGCAGCTAAACAAGACATCAGTCTAGAAGTTGCTCCTCAAAGAAATATTCAATCTCGTAGGCAACAGAAGAAGATGAAATCCGGCAGTCTCAACT
This sequence comes from Tuctoria greenei, assembly GCA_036927565.1. Taxonomy (NCBI): domain Eukaryota; kingdom Viridiplantae; phylum Streptophyta; class Magnoliopsida; order Poales; family Poaceae; genus Tuctoria; species Tuctoria greenei. Next base: position 69,776,632 of record JAYESD010000008.1, read on the forward strand.
TTATAGATGTCGTGAATATTCCAGTAGGAGAACCCGTGTTAGCGGGTATGTTCAGCTTAAATGCTCAACCGACATTTGTGTTGTTTGATTCTGGAGCAACACATGATTTCATCAGCAAGGAGTTCGTGTTGAAGCGTCAATTATCATCAACAACGCTATCAACATCGTATACAATAAATTCACCTGGACGAAAAATGTCAGCCAACCAGATTATTGCCCGACCACCTCTATGCTTGGATGGTAGGATGTACCCTACCACCTTCATTATATTGGACGGGCAGAAGATTGACATTATCTTGGGAATGTCCTGGTTGACACATCATGAAGCAATCTTCAGTATCAGTGCTCGTACCGTGCAACTGAATTCTAAAAGGCACGGTCAGCATACTTTGGTTCTGAAGAATGTGACACCACAACCTCTAGTGTTGTATAACACGGAATCCACAAAGCTAGAGGACATTCCAGTTGTTCGAGATTACCCGGATGTGTTTCCTGACGATCTTCCAGGCATGCCACCTGAGCGAGATGTGGAATTCAAGATTGAGTTAATACCAGGAACCACACCCATATCTCGAAGACCTTACAAGATGGCACCCTAGGAATTGGCTGAGCTAAAAGAACAGTTGAATGAGTTACTTGATAAGGGATTAATACATCCTAGCTAATCACCTTGGGGATGCTCAGTCCTATTCGTGAAGAAGAAGGACAAGACACTAAGGTTATGTGTCGATTATTGCCCGCTAAATGTTGTGACTATAAAGAACAAGTATCCACTGCCACGGATTGATATTCTATTCGATCAGTTAGTGGGTGCTAAGGTATTTTCTAAGATGTATCTTCGGTCCGGTTATCATCAAATCAAGATACGGGCTGAAGATATACCTAAGATGACATTCTCGACAAGATACGGGCTATATGAGTATCTTGTCATGTCTTTTGGTCTCACCAACGCACCGGCTTACTTCATGTATCTAATGAATTCAGTATTCATGCCGGAGTTGGACAAGTTCGTGGTGGTCTTCATAGATGACATATTGGTTTATTCCAAATCATAGGAAGAACATGCCGAACATCTAAATATCGAACTTCAACGATTGAGAGACCATAAGCTATATGCCAAATTTAGCAAATGTGAATTTTGGATTAACAAGGTACCAATTCTGGGTCATGTTATCTCACCAGACGGTATTGCTATGGATCCAAGCAAAGTGGTATAGGTACTTAAATGGAAATCTCCGACCTACGTCCATGAGGTCAGAAGTTTCTTAGGTTTAGCTGGCTACTACCGGAGATGTGTTCCAACTTTCTCCAATGGGGCTAAGCCTATGACGGAATTGCTGACGAAAGGAAACAAGTATGTCTAGAGTGAAGCCTGTGAAGAGGCATTCCAGATATTGAAGAAACATCTCACAACGGCACCATTTCTAGCTCAACCAGACATGACAAAGTCGTTTGATATTTATTGTGATGCATCAGGCACTGGTCTGGGATGCGTCTTGATGCAAGAAGGACGTGTAATCGCATATGGCTCAAGGCAACTCCGGATTCATGAGCAGCATTATCCAACTAATGACTTGGAGTTGCCTGCCATGGTAATGGCATTGAAAATGTGGAGACACTAAATAATGGGAAATCTAGTGCATCTCTACACAGACCACAAGAGCCTCAAGTACATATTCACTCAAAAGGATATAAATATGAGGCAAAGAAGATGGTTAGAGCTTATAAAGGACTAAAACTTGAGATCCATTACCATCCGGGCAAAGCAAACGTAGTTGCCGATGCTTTGAGTCAGAAATCTCATGTTCACAACATAACCATCATTCCGGATGAAGAGGAAGAACCAAGTCTATGGTTGGTTCCCTACAGAGCTCTATACAATCTTGCTCTCATACCTACAATCCGAGAGGAGATTATTGTAGCTCAGAAGAAAGACAAGGCTATGTCTCACATTCGGAAGAGAATGAGAGACGGAGAGGTGAAATGTTTCCGGGAAGATGAACAAGGAACTCTATGGTTCAACGATCGTATAGTAGTACCCCGGAACATGAAACTCAGAAAGAAGATCTTGGATGAAGCTCACATGTCAAAGTATTTAATCCATCCAGGAAGCAATAATATGTATCAAGATTTTAGAACGAAATTCTGGTGGACACAAATGAAGAGAGAGATTGCAAAGTACGTGGCCGAGTGTGATACATGCAGAAGAGTGAAGGCTGACTATATGAGGAAAGCGGGACCACTACAACCTTTAAGTGTCCCTGCATGGAAATGGGAGGATCTGAGTATGGACTTCATTGTTGGATTGCCTCTCGTGTTCCACAAGCACGATTCTATTTGGGTAATCATAGACTGATTAACCAAGTCAGCACACTTTATTCCAGTGAACACGACGTACAGTGCAGAAGTATGCTGAGCTGTATATGTCACGGATCATGTGCTTACACGGAGTTCCCCGCACCATCGTCTCTGACAGAGGATCGTTGTTTGTTGCTCGTTTCTGGGAACAACTACACGCAACAATGGGAACTAAGTTAATCCGAAGCTCGGCATACCATCCTCAAACTGATGGACAAACTGAAAGGGTGAACCAAATCCTAGAAGATATGATAAGGTCATGTGCCATAGATCACGGAAAGAACTGGGATGAGCATTTACCGTTGGCAGAGTTCTCATGCAACAATGGTTATCAGTCCAGTATCAAAATGGCACCTTTTGAAGATCTCTACGGCCGGAAGTGCCGCACACCACTCAATTGGTGTGAGTCTGGAGAAAGAGTAATCTTCGAAGTAGATCTCACTAATGAAGCTGAAGAACGAGTTAAGCTAGTTCAGGCAAACCTCAGAGCAGCTCAGTCTCGGCAGAAGAGTTATGCTGACAAGCGACGTCGTCCCTTGAGCTTTGACGTCGGAGACCACGTGTATCTTCGTGTCTATCCGATGAAAGGTATTCATCGCTTTTGATTAAAGGGAAAGCTAGCTCCAAGATTTATTGGGCCATTTCATATCACAGAAAGATGTGGACCCGTGGCCTACCGGCCAGAGCTACCCACATCATTGGCCAGAGTGCACAATGTATTCCACGTGTCTCAGTTAAGTAAGTGCCTCAGAACTCCAACAGAAGTCATATCTGAGGACATGGAAGAACTGAAGCTGGATCTGACCTATGTTGATCAACCAATCCGGATTATTGATGAGAAGACGATTGAGACAAGAAACCGAACATTGTGGTTCTATAAAGTGTTATGGAAGAACCACACCGTCGAAGAAGCTACATGGGAGAGTGAAGACTATCTTCGCTCCAACTACCCGGAGTTGCTATCATCGTATCAACAGTGATACACTTCGACATTTCTTCTTCTTTTATAATCTCGGGACAAGATTCTTTTAAGGGGGGGGAGGGGGGAATGTAAAAGCCCAAACTTTTGGAAGCTTTTGTCTCCTTTGTATGGCACATGAAAAAATAGTTTAAGTATGTACAAGGAGGACCATGTTAAAAATGAGAGCAAATAAAGTCATATAGATGTAAGTGTAAAGTTGTATTGGAAGCTCTAGTTTAAACATATCATTATTTTTGGAACCAGCTAAGCCTAAATTCTAAACATTCTTGAATAATAAATTTAAGACACATGAAATTATGTGGTTTGATCACAAGGGAAAAATCAAAAGAAATAAAACAAACATGTGTGAATAAAAGTATATATGGAAATGTACAAAATATTCAAATCAATGATCAAGGTACAAAAACATATTCTCCATTTGATCAGGTTAGTCAATTAAAAGCATATGACATTATATACATTAATATTGGGGGAAAGAATTAAATGACATGCATATAGATTATAAAAATTGAATTTGAATCTAATTCAAATTTGCAGGAAACCAAACATGTTATATGTGATAACATGCAAAAAACCAATGGCAAGTTCAACTTAAATATTGACGAAGATTAAAATACATACATAAAACATATAAATATGAATTTGAATCTAATTAAAATTTCAAATTGGCCAATTTGGATATTCAAATTTGTCAAACCATTCAAATGTAACCGGACCAATCCTCTTCTGAACATGGAGTCCTTATCACATCTAGGCTTGGGTAACAAAAAGAAATAAAAGTAAGGGGATAAGATCAGAGTGGGGCCCACCTGTAAGCTGAGCCCAAAAGCTGTTTGCTATGTCTCACCTCACGCGCGCGCGCCAGCACTAAGCAGCAGCGGCAAGCAGCTCTCCATCGCGATGGTTGGCCGCCTGCATGCACGCCGCGGAGGGCCACGACACAACCTGGCTCGGCTCTGTCGGTCAGCATATAAATGGGACCAAGCGCTCGGCTCTTCTTCGAGTCTTCCGCGTCGCTCCACTCGGCCACCCAAATTACAGCAGCCCCCGCTCAAGCAAAGCAATGTTTTGGTGCACGCTCATACCCTCTCTACCTCCCAAACCAAGGCTGCCGCCGGACCTAGCATCCCGGAGGGAATCGCGGTTTCTTCTTCCGGTGCGCCGAAGGACCTTCTTCGTCTACAACCCGAAGCTTTTCCTCCATGGTGAGTATCTTCACAATTCCAGCCGCCCCAACTTCTACACTTGCGTGCGCTCCTTCCTGAGGTGTTAGCTAGACATATCCGCACTCAGACTAACCGGAATTTCAAATCTCGCCGCCGCCTAGGGCCGGCTCCATGGTGCCCCCATACTCCGACCAATTTTCGAACGATTGGGATGTAGGCCGATGATCAGGCCAGCACCACGGAGCTTCCAGAGAAAGAATCAGCTTTTCCCATGCCTTGTACGCCGACAACGCCATCGCCGATTGTCAAGTTCCACCGGTCGCCGGTGTAGGCACGTTTCCGGGGCGTTTCAGCCCAAATTGAGGCCACCAGTGAATTTCTGAGGGTCGAAAACCCCCGAGTGGCAAGTCCCAGCCATGAGGAAGGTGGCACGGCAATTTCCGGCGAGTCGCCGGCCGGCCTCCGCCGCCACGGGCCGACAAGGAAGAAGACCCCCCCCCCCCCCCGTGGGATTTTTCTGTGGTGCAGGGATTCCGTGTGACAACGCGAGTAAACTTTGTGGCCCCGGTGTGGCATTGGCTGGGTGGGAAGAATTAAACCAGTGGGGGCCACGTGTCAGTTGATTAAAGGGTTGTCTTTTTCCATTCAAAAAGAATTCCAGAAAAATGGCTAAACATTGAAATGCTATAGCTTTTGCTAGGATGCTCCAAATTAGATAAAACAAATTTTGTAATTATCCTTAGGATCTGTACTTTCCATTGGTCTATCCTAATCTTCATGAAAAGCCCTAGAGAATATTCGATAAATCAATTAGTATAATACATTGTGGAAAATATAGAAAATAGGATTCTATTCAGATCATTCTGGAAATTTACCCAACCAATTATTTTGTTATGTAGAAGCTCCAGTAAAAGTTTCAAGCATCACAAAGTTGTTTAAGAGGGTTTAATTGGAAGTCTTTGCCTAGGTTAATTATAATTCCAGAAAATAACAAATTAAATCCAGAAATTAATAAGGACTTGTAAATTCAATATCATCCTGTAGGAAGCTTGTAAAATTGTGAAACCAATTTTGGTAGCTTCCTGTTGATTAGTACTATCTAGCTGTGCCATTTATGGACATGATAAAACCTCAGGTTTTATCTGCAAATTCCTAAATGATGAAAGCTTGATAAAATTTTGTAGATCATTTTCTCCCATCAAATTCTCTGAAATTTTCATGAGAATTTCTTCATCACATCTGTATACCGGAGATAAATTACCAGAGCCAATAGAACTCCTCTGCATAGGAATTAATTCTGTATAGTTTCCTTATATCCATGACTATATAGAAATTTCTTATGTACATTCTTATAATATGAAGTAATATCAAATTAACCTACCCAAATCCAATTTAATACCCAACAGTACACTTTATTCATTCTTGAGTTATAAACATACTTCCTTTATGAGTACGACATTGCATAATGTGTGCATATTCATTAGTTAAGTTATTAAGGTATGTTATGTGTTATATACATATCCATTGCGATAGATGCCATGACGGAAAGGAGTCGAAGAGGACCTGTTCTTGAAGCATCATGCCACTGACTCTTTGACTTAAAGCTGATTCGTGAGCAAGGCAAGCCCCGGTTTGCATTTAAGAGCTTTTCAGAAATTTTCCAGATTTATTCACTTACATCTTTAGTTGATATTGTGCATTACGTATAAGGTGTTTGATACTCCACTTGCATATCCATAAATCCTATGGGAAGGTTGGGAAGGTTTACAGTTTGTCCTGTAGTAACTGCTTTGCTAATGTATAGGAAATCCGGTAGAAGTGGAGTAGTTGGAATCTACTCGCGAGAGGGTCATATTTTATTGACCACAAGTCAAGTAGTTTATTCTACTTGCGAGAGGAGTTGAGTAGGGGAATCTACTCGCGAGATGTTACCAAAATGTTCACTCTTAATAATTGGAGATGTGGACGGGGATGTTCCTGTAGGACGGGACGCGCAAGGTTGTCTGAGCCCGAATGAGGGGGACAATGCTTGCGACCACATTTGGGCCTGGGCCGGTAAGGGTAAGGCAAATGTGGAGGTTGGTTTGTAGCCCCATCTGTGTTGGTTAAGGACTGTCTCGTGTGCGGCCCTGTTGAGCAAGTTTGAACAGTAGCCGTTACATAATGGATTAATGGGGTCCATTAAATTGATGTAGCCCGGGCACCCTCGTGTCGAAACTTATACCGCCGTCCTTTGGGGGAAGATGATCGTAAAGTGGGAACCTCTAAGTAGCAACTTCAACGTGCTCAGTTAGGGACCTTACTTTTGGGACGGTAGAACAGGTTCGACATCGAAAGGTGGCCACATATGACGTGGGAGAGGAGTACAGTGAAAGGTACTTCCGAGCGGGCGTATGTGTCGTGTATTTTGGGCGTGTCCTGATTGCAATCACTGTCCCTTGCGGTAATAGAGTACCAGTTGTTCACTGAGTTGTGACGTAGTAAATACTGAAGAAGTCATAATAATATGATATATTGAATTATAATTGCTTTGCAACCTTGTATGGCTTAGAGATAGTACAATTAAAAGTTTACAGTTTCCCCATACTTTACCTGTAATAGCATTATGTGCTTTGGGCATGTCATATCATCGGCAAAGCGTTTCATGTTTGATTGTGGAGTCTATGATGTGCCATGCCTGAAGAATGTCATTTGCTACTTAAAATATGAATATAAGGATCCACTTGTAGGCGAGTCCTTTATGCTATTCCTTACCTATGCTTAGTACTTACCCCTGCATATGTTTAGTGAGACGGGTTAGTCTTGCTGAGCCTTATGCTAACGTTTGCGCTTTAACGATTTTTGCAGGTATTAGGTTTGTTTCTGCTATTCAGGTTGTACATGAGATCTCGAGGTATCGAGATAAATATCATGTGAACCACGCCGCCGCTGAATGTTCTTCTTGTTGCTAGTGAGAAGCGTTCTAGGGCATGGACGTCTTCTCTCCTGCTTAGTTAGGTGAGGTTATGAGTATGTATTTTCCGCTGCGTGTGTACTTCTATTGTACACTCTTTTGTAAACTCTTCTTATTATGAAATGAAAACTATATATGTTTTGGTATCCTGTTCATGTGTGCTGTTAGGTGCCGCATCGCACGGCACCACCCAAAGAGATCCTCGGATGGACCCCGGTCCCCACACGCTGGGCCACTTGTTATTCGTGGGCTGAAACTGCGTTGTGTCACTTTGTATTCCTGGGCCGAAAGTGCGCTGGAGCGCTTGGTGTTTGTCCCCATGATGCGTGAGACCATCTACGGGCACGCGCCTGGCTCTGGCAATTTGTTATCTAAATAAGTTAATGTAGAAATGAGGGTGGTATTCCGATCAATATAAAGCATACGCGACTCTTCCAGTCCTTGCAATAATAACATCGCAATTGTTCACATTTTGGCAGGAAAACAAAATGACAAAACGTGAAGTGAAAAAAATATCAAAAAAACAAGAACAGAAGCATGGCATCACGACATGGATTAATTTACATCAATCGATTTCCTGTTTTAGAGTTTCGTTCTACAGGCTCTTTCATCTTAAATCTCATATGTAGTACCTATTTCTTTCTAACATTTTTCTCTTCCTTTCCTTTCTTTTCTTTTATGGAGTTCATTGTCTCCACTTTTCTTTTATTTTCTTTTTTGATGTTTTTTGAAAAAGGAGAAATTTTTAATTGACATGGAAAGGGCCCAGGGCTTATATAAAAAACATCCGTCCCATGCACGCCTCATCAACGTTCTGTTCGATTTCGATCGGGTGAGCGGACGGTGTCGAATAGAACATAATAGAGTCTTGTACGACATCTTTTTTCAATCGGATGTGTAACACCAATAGCGCGCGTTGCCTTATATTCTCGTTGCAAAGAGCTCAACGTTCTGAGGCGGGACAAATCGTTCACACCTTGTCAAAATTGCTCGCACGAATTCATTATGGACACCACGCACGGTGTCGGACGTAGTGAATATGCCAGGTGACCAGTGCAGAACCTGGGCCCAGGTGGTGCATAGATTGCAATTGAAGAGGATACCATTCTTGAAATTAATCCTGGCGTTATCCATGTCATGTCCGGCCATCATACGACCTCTTTTGGGTAGGAGTGGATTGGAGAGCGCCAGACCATCATACGACCTGGCGTAATGAAGATTTTTGAATCTGATATACTCCTCTTTTTTTATTCTTATCATTATGACCAAAAGTTGGATTGTCTCAACCAAACTCCACATCCAACAACAACGACTCGGTGGAATTTGGAACTGGCCAATTAAAGTGGAAGTCGGCAGTCTCACGATTCATGGATCAAAACGTGCGCCATCCTTTTTATTCTTCCTTTTTTCTATCCATAACCGTGAGATTGCTGGGCCCAGTAGTGTTCAACGTACCATTCCAGGCAACAAACTAATTGACAGAACTACTGTTACATAGTTCCCAATAAACAAAAACTAAACTAATCGGCACATCTATTCCGCAGCACTTCCTGTCAAGCAGCGGTAATAACTTTTGGCCGCGTATACAAGTAGTTGTAATGATTACACCGCGTATAGGGGCATTGGGCCAGTGGTACGTTGGGGCCAGTGGTATAGATGGTGCCACGATCATAGAACGCCGATTGAAGACACGAAGAAAATACGTGGCACCATCTTAGAATGGTATGCACTTGCTCTCCGGTGCATACTGTATCCAGAATTTTTTCTCCCACAACACGAGTAGTGGTAGCTAGAGGTGACACCGTATGGAACCGATGTGTATAGGAGTAGTGGTAATGATGACAACGCATATAGGGTCATAGGGCCAGTGGTAAAACTTCTCGGCCTATTCCAGTCCTTGCAATAATAGCATTGTTGGGCAACTGAAACGAAAAAACATCGAAAAAACAAGAACAGAAGCACAACATCACGACTTGGATTAATCTACGTCAATCGATTTCTTTTTTTACAATTTGGTTCTCCAGGCTCTTTCACCTTAAATCTCGTACGTAGTACCTATTTTTTTCTAACATTTTTCTCTTCCTTTCTTTTCTTTTCTTTTTTTTGGAGTTCATTGTCTCCACTTTTCTTTTCTTTTATGGAGTTCATTGTCTCCACTCTAGAGGCCCTCGGTGTGGAGGGTCACACAATTCGATTCACGCATGAAGTGGGTTAAAGGGGAAAATTTAGCGTCGTTAAAGGAGATGTTTTTCGATAAAAGAAGAAATTTTTAAGTTGACACGCAAAGGGCCCAACGTATGCAGGGAAAAATTATGCTTATAAAAAACCGCGGTTTGCATCGCTCTTGGTTATTGTAATGGCTTGACGTGTCCGGCTTCACTAGAAGTTTCTTAATTTGACACGTAAGGGGCCTAGGGCTTATATAAAAAACATCCACCCTATACACGCCTCGTACACATTCCATTCGACTTCGACCTGGTGAACGGACGATGTCGAAAGGAATGTGGCAGAGTCTTCTATGACATCTTTTTTCAATCGGATGTGTAACGCCAATAGCGCGCGTTGCCTTATATTCTCGTTGCAACGAGCTCAACTTCCCGAGGCGGGACAAATCGTTCACACCTTGACAAAATTGGTCGCACGAATTAGTTACGGACAATGCGCGCGGGGGCGGACGTAGGAAATATGCCAGGTGACCAGTGCACAACCTGGGCCCAGGTGGTGCATAGATTTCAAGTGACGAGGATACGATTCCTGCAATTAATCCTGGCGATATCCCTATCATGTCCGGCCATCATATGAACTCGTTTGGGTAGGAGTAGATTGGAGAGCGTCCGACCATCATTCGAACTGGCGTAATGAAGATTTTTGAATCTGATATACTCCTCTTTTTTAATTCTTAGCGTTATGACCACAAGTTGGATTGTCTCAACCAAACACCATGTACAACAACAACGACTCAGCGGAATCGGGAACTGGCCACTTAAAATGGAAGTTAGCAGTCTCACGGTTCATGGATCGAAACGCGCACCATCTTTTTTCTTCTTCCTTTTTTCTATCCATAACCGTGAGACTGCTGGGCCCAGTAGTGTTCAACGTACCATTCTAGGCAACAAACAAATCAATAGAACTACTGTTACATAATCCCCAATAAACACAAAATAAACTAATCAGCACATCTAGTCCGCAACACTTCCTTTCAAGCAGTGGTAATAACTTCTAGCTGCGTATAGGAGTAGTGGTAATGATTACACCGCGTATAGGGGGCATTGGGCCAGTGTACGTTGGGGCCAGTGGTATAGATGGTGCCACGATCAGGGAACGCCGATTGAAGACATGAAGGAAATACGTGACACCATCTGAGAACGGTATGCACTTGCTCTCCGGTGCATACCGTATCCAGCAATTTTATCTCCCACAACATGAGTAGTGGTAGCTAGAGGTGACATCGTGTGGAACCGCCGTGTATAGGAGTAGTGGTAATGATGACACCGCGTATAGGGTCATAGGGCCAGTGGTAAAACTTCCGGCCTATTCCAGTCATTGCAATAATAACATCGTTGAGTATGTGAAAAAAAATCAAAAAAAACAAGAACAGAAGCACAACATCACGACTTGGATTAATCTCCGTCAATAAATTTCCTGTTTTACAGTTTTGTTGTCTAGGATCTTTCACCTTAAATCTCGTACGTAGTACCTATTTTTTTTCGAACATTTTTCTCTTTCTTTCTTTTCTTTTCTTTTCTGGAGTTCATTGTCTCCACTTTTATTTTCTTTCTGGAGTTCATTGTCTCCACTCTAGAGGCCCCCGGTGTGGAGGTTCACACAATTAGATTCATGCACGAAGTGGGCTAAAGGGGAAAAATTTGGTGTTGTTAAAGGAGATGTTTTTCGTTAAAAGGAGAAATTTTTAAATGGACACACAAAGGGCCCAACATATGCGGGGAAAAAATTATGCTTATAAAAAACTGCAGTTTGCATCCCTCTCGGTTATAGTAACGGCTCAATGTTTCCGGCTTCACTGGCAATTTTTTAATTTGACACGGAAAGGTCCTAGGGCTTATATAAAAAACATCCGCCCCGTACACGCCTCCTACACATTCCGTTCGACTTCGACCGGGCAAGTGGACGATGTTGAACGGAACTCGGCAGAGTCTTGTACGACATCTTTTTTCAATCGGATGTGTAACGCCAATAGCGCACGTTACCTTATATTCTCGTTGCAACGAGCTCATCTTTCCATGGCGAGACAAATCGTTCACACCTTGTCAAAATTGCTCGCATGAATTCTTTACGGACACCGCGCGTTGGGGCAGACATAGGGAATATGCCAGGTCACCAGTGCACAACCTGGGCCCAGGTGGTGCATAGATTTCAAGTGACGAGGATACAATTCCTGGAATTAATTCTGGCGTTATCCCTGTCATGTCTGGCCATCATATAACCTCGTTTTGGTAGGAGTGGATTGGAGAGCGTCCGACCATCATACGACCTGGCGTAATGAAGATTTTTGAATCTGATATACTCCTCTTTTTTAATTCTTATCGTTATGACCACAAGTTGCATTGTCTCAACCAAACACCACACACAACAACAATGACTCAGCGGAATCAGGAACAGGCCAATTAAATGGAAGTTGGCAGTCTCACGATTCATGGATCGAAACGCGTGCCATCATTTTGCTTCTTCCTTTTTTCTATCCCTAACCGTGAGACTGCTGAGTTCCATCTTCACCGACACATGTGCGGTCCAGGTGTGCCAGTGTACCTTAACCCCTGTCATGCGTCCCCAGTGGTGGTTGAAAGACCCCTGTAGGTATGTTCTGATTCCTGTCCTCCCACTCCATCTAGGTATCCGATGACGCATGCGGTTCACCACCAGACAAACCAGCAAAACCTCGGTGATGAGCGACATGCAAGTTTCTTGATAAAAAACTGACTATAGGGGCCGGTGATGGGCGACATGCAAGTTTTTTTGTTGAAAATTTATCTGCGGTGGCCGCAGTCAATTTTTCATCAAAAAAACTTGCATGCCCCTCAACATCGAGGCTTTGTTGGTTTGTTTGGTGGTGAACCACGTGCGTCATTGGAAACCTAGATGGAGTTGGAGGATAGGAATCAGAGCATACCTGCAAGGCTCTTCCCAATCACCACTGGGGATGGACGAAGGGGGGTTAAGGCACACTGGTAGACCCGTACCCTACGTGTACCCGACCAGTCGTGTACTAGTTTCCTTCGAACCTCCGGCTGGCTGCCTAGATGGTATTCTCCCTCCTTCCCATAACGTTGTCGTTTTGGACAAGATTTTTAGTTCAAAATGAACTAAAAATCTTGTCCAAAACAAAAATTATTATGGAATGGATGAGTACCTTTTATTTGCAAACCCTTGAGGTAACATCCTTCCTGTGAAACATGAATGGCCAAGGGCCGCCCCCGTAGTCAGTTTCTCATCAAGAAACTTGCAAGCCGCTCATCACCAAGGCTTTGCTGGTTTTGGACTCGACGCCATGGCAGAAGAAAGCGAAAGCATGCAGGGAAAGATTACTGGTCTCGAGACTATTCTGTATGGAGAATGTTTGTTGTGTATTCATCAGGGAACACAAATACACTTTATATAGGCTAGCTAGTATAGTATGAAACCAAACTAAAACCTTTCGCACTACATAGATTCAAAGGCTAGCGTTTATGACTAAACGTAGACCAACACAGTCAAACAATGGCGTTAGACAAACGTAGTCAAGAATGATTGTTACATGTGTGCGTGCTTGTCCTCTTTATAGTCTGGTGGTGAACCGCCTGCGTCATCGGAAGCCTAGATGGAGTTGGAGGACAGGAATCGGAGCATACCTGCCTGGACCAGTATCGCCTGATGTAGCGACATTTTACTGCATGCGCGCAGTAAAGACTGCATCCACCATTTGTTTTGACCCGACTGCTGTACTTCCCAGCTATCCAACTAAGGGGATATAATGATGCATACTTCATACATCTAAATAAAAAAAACTTCTATAACAAATTCACAGGACTAAAAACACATTAACTATCGAGGACATTAGGTAGGGTGCCGATGCTTTCATTTTGTAAACTTGACAAGAACTCAAGAGTTTTATTTTAACTGCCTCTTGTTTGCATCAGCATGAAGTACAATCTTTTTTCTTTTTTTTCCTATAGCATGAAGTGTTGTATAGATCGACCACAATAATTCATGAGAAAATACCATATTTAAAATGACTCCTGAAAATAGGATGCAGTAAAATTCACTATACGTCAGGCAATCCTGGTCTGCCAGCAAGGGTCTTCCCAACAAGCACCGGTGACGCACGACTGGGGTTAAGGTGCACCGGCACACTGGCTCGAACTGTACGCATACCCCGCCAGCCGCGTAGCTTGGTTTTATATTTAATTCCCTAGGATTAAAAGTTTGCTCTTCATCTCTGTTTGCTCTTCCCTGATCAAAAGTTTTATATTGTACAATTCATGGTTTTGCAAAAAAATGGAGGAGAAATATGTATATCCCTTGCAAATCCGTAAATTCACCCCAATTAATTAGCTAGTTATTTTTTAAAATGATAAAAAGATATTATCTTTTTCTAGGTGAGGTGGTCGGGGTAGATGATGTACATAGCATAGTAGCTTATGTGGCATGCCAATGTCGATGTCCAACATAGACTAAGGATGAAAGTGGAACGGTTTTTTGAAGTTGATGGACTTAATAATTGACCCATTTGAAAGTTCAAGGACCAAACTTAGTTTTTATTGAAAGTTTGAGGATGAAGTTGAGTATTGCCAGCTTGATGAGCTCAAGCTCCAGAAGTTCGAGTAAGATCGTTTGTTGTTCCCATCAATGATATGTACGTATGATTAACTAAACTATATAGTTCTATTAAAATTGTTCTATGGGACATAATTTTTATATATGATAGAAACAAAGTCGCTCGAGTTCGACTCGTTGATAGCCCTACATGCAGTTAAAGTTTTGGTGCAATCATGTAATCAAAAATTTTTATCCGTTGGATATCTTAAGGTTATTACATCTTTTCTGTTGGATGCTGTTTTTCATGTTTTGTACTTCCTCCTTCCCATATTACTTGTCATTAATAATTAGGACAAGTTTTTTTAATTCAAATATGAACTAAAAAACTTGTTCTAACGACAAGTAACATAGGAAGGAGGGAGTAATGTTTTATGATAATGAACTCAATGTTTTTCGTCTGTTCCATCTGTTATATTTTTTTCTATCTGCTATTTAGTGAACTATATATTCTATCTGTATTCTATATTAATGAACGACCCTCCACACCGCTGGTGGCCTCTAAAGTGTCCTGTACAATACTTTAGCCACTGGAGGTGCCAGGAGATCACCCACAGCGGGGCCTGCAAAGCGGTCTGTAAAGTAGTATACACTACTAACAGGTAGCAATGACTGGAAAGAAAAGTGGAGACAATAAATAGAGAGAAAAGAAAATAAAGGATGATAAAAATGTTAGAAAAAGATAGGTAGAACTCCAACGTACCACCGGCCATATGCCCCTATATGCGGTGTAATCATTACCACTACTCCTATACGCGAGTAGAAGTTATTACCACTGCTTGAAGGGAAGTGATGCGGACTACTCCTAGTAGATGTGCCGATTAGTTTATTTTGTGTTTATTGGGGATTATGTAATAGCTAGTTTTGTCGATTAGCGACGACTGGAATGAAAAGTGGAGACAATGAACAGAGAGAAAAGAAAAGAAAGGACGAGAAAAATGTTAGAAAAGGATAGGTAGTACTATAAAACAGGAAATGTTTGGCGCAGATTACTGTCAAACATATAGTATGTTATCTCTATTGATGATAGGATATTATTCCTATGTTGATGTTGAAAACAGAGTGGTTCCATCGGTGCATGCGAGAGGCGTGGGTCCCATAGGCTGTGGGTTCACATGTCAGCCACCCTTAATGCACCTGCAGTATTGCAGAGGATGTGGAATCCGCCACCGCCAGAAGCCGAACCATCACTGCGGGTGACCCCATCTAATACTCTAGAGACTCCCAAGAAACCGCAACCTCCAAATACTAAAGTAGTACTACACGCTTTGTTACTCTCAGGCAGATTTGTTTCTTCACGGCTCGTCGCTCATTAATGGCAATCTTCTCCATCGACCGCCGTCGGTTTTGTCTGCAGCCGATGATTGCAGAAGTTGGTGGTCCGCAATTCCAATGAATTTATGGATCAGATAGCAGTGTACATCCAAGATCAGGCTAGAATGCACGTACTAGTTACTTACGGTGCACATCCCCATGGGATTGGCATGTAGTACAAGTTAAGAAATAAACTGGCGAGAGATGCTTTAGTCTGAGCAAATTCCCACGTCGAATGTATTTCTTTCGGAAGGGAACACTGATTCCCTTTGTTCCAAACTACTGTATGGTTGAATCTATTTCATTTCCAGAAGAATTCATTTCTTTAAACTGTCCTGTGAGTTTCCTTTGATGCAAATGAGGCGAAACAAAAGACGAGGGCACATAGGGGAAACACAACAAGTGAAACATTCATCAGAGGCGAGCGGGCATAGGGGAAACACATAGTACAAGTCTATTTTATATACTCACTTTGTTCTCTTTTAATTGCCGTTGGGAGAACTAATGGTGCATCCAAAAGAGAATGGAGGGAATATAACCCATATAGTTCAACGCCTGACGGCAGAACCGGTCATGCTCGTGCTTAATCGTACAGTTCTCAGCACAGAAGACTCTCAGCTCCTCCCATGTACCTTGCCTGGCGCAGCGGGCAGTTCCCTGGTTCCCCCACTTTTGAGCAGCCCCAAGCGTCATCGTCAATGTTGGGCACCGCCACTGGTGGCGCTTCCGGACGAGGCCTGCCCAAGAACCTCCAAACGACACCATTGACACTCTTAATGGCTTCATGCCAACACTGACAACACTCCTTTTTGGTCCACTTCATTGCGATGGACCTGGCCGCATTGTAGCTGACGTGAGCCTCACTTTCGACCTGCCGGATATAGTTGAAGCCCTGCGGTCGGCGTCATAGCGGAGCTTGGCAAGAGCGTAGGCTGCCAACATGTGGCTGTTCGCGGACGCCCGGGCAAGGAACTGGGTGCCCAGCTACGCGCGACCGTCCAGAAAGACGAGGTTGAACTCGGTCACATAGCACGCATGAGGGTTGTCGACGATTGCCAGGCGCTCCATGAGGGCGTCGTAGCTTCGGTCATGCATCGCTCTCTCGCTCCAGCGCCACGCGCCTGCCCACGGCGCGATCCTGGCACACCGCGTGCATGGCCTTGCAGGTGGTGCACAGACTGTAGAGGTCGTCCATGGACTGCATGGAGGTTGCGGCGACCCACCCCGCGATCAGGACTGCAATATCGTGCGGCAAGGGGAACTCCATGGGCTTCGAAGGGAACCAATGAGGGCGTGCGCGACGGAGATGAAGATGAAGACTGGAAGAGTACGCACAGAGAAGAGGATGGCCTGTGTGTGCTGCAGAGAAGAGGATGGTGTGTCTTTATTAGTGCACATGGAGAAGACAATGAGACGCGCGCAGACGCGCGTAGTGATGGTTATGGCTTCTAAAGTGCAATGTTTGGAATGCTACTTACAAAACTCGTATGAATGTCTTTCCCTTCTGGAGGATTCCATTCCTTTAAATTGTCCTTTTAGTTTCCTTTGATGCAAACTGGGCTAAACAAAAGATGAGCACTGGAGTTATGGCTTCTAAAGTGCAGCTGTACGCTACTTTTGCCGCTGGAGTTGTCAGGAGGTAGGAGATCGCCCGAGCGGGGCCTGCAAAGCGGTCTGTAAAAAGTACTCCTACCTCCGTCCAAACTCAAATCTATTTTTAGCTTTTGTCAAACTTACCTTTGACCAATGATTCTTGCCTGGTCCTCATCCTGATGATCAAGGTCCTCCGCCTGCTGCCCCAGATGACTTGGGGCAGAATGATCCAGGCGACTAGAATGAATTGTCAGATATGTTGTCCATGGTGCAGGGTTATTAGACACAAGTAAAAGGTAGCATATCCTAATCTTTCTCTTCATATATAGCATGTTAACTAATTTGTCGGCCCCAAATGATCTAGAAAAATTACTCTAGATTTGATGATGCCATAAAATAATCGCTACTCGAAACAATGACGGTGCTCATCGAGCTCACAAGTTCAACTTCATCCTCAAACTATCAATCAAAACTCAGCTTATGCTTGGGAACAAGATATTTTAGGAATTTAGAGCAATATCGTGGTATTTGAGATTACTATGGTATTTTTTACAGAATGGTGTTTGGCAACCAACTTAAAACTATGTATTTAAAACCATGGTTTTGGCTACTAGGGTATTTTTGTGGTATAAAAAACTTTGGTCCGAACCAAAGTTTTCTCTTCTTGCTTTCTCTTTATGCTTGCTACTTTGCTTTCCAAACGGTCTTGTGTATTACAAAACCGTACCGTGCTATTACAAAACTGTGGTATTGAAATACATTGGTATTGCTATGTCATTTTAAAAATTGTGGTATCCAAAACTTTAGTATTGAAATACTATATGCTCCCAAACTTTAGTTTTTTGTCCTTGAATTTTCAAATGGGTCAATTATTTAGTCCCTCAACTTCACACAACCGTGGCATGCTACATAAGGTATTATGCCACGTCATGCACCCAGACCACCTCACTTAGAAAAAGATAATAATTTTTTATTATCTTAAAAAGTAACTAGCTAATTAATTTGTGTGGATTTACCTAGTTGCATGGGATATACATATTTCTCCTCAATGTTTTTTTTGCAAAACTATCAAGTGATATATCCTATGTGCCTATTATATATGTAAAACTATTGTAAAATATAAAACTTTTAAGCCTAGGGAAGAGCAAACAGAGCAAACAAGGAGGATAAGGAAACTTTTAAGCCTAGGGAATAAAATATAAAATGAAGCTACACGGCTGGCCGGGTACACGTACGGTCCAGGTGTGCCGGTGCACCATAACCTCCGTCGTGCGTCCCATGTCAACTCTATTTTTAGGCTCCCTTTGGATTGAAGGAATGGCAAAGGAACTTTGAAGGATTGGATTTGTAAAGGATTTATTCCTACATGACAATTTGTGTGAGACCTATGTGTGGTGAATACATTGGCTTGTACTGAATACATTGACTTTAATGATAAAAGTTCTGAAATTCTGCTAAAACACCTTTTTAGCAAAGTCCGACTCTAGCTTCGAGCTTTTGCAAGGTCCGACAATCAGTCTGACTTGCTTTGTCAAGGTTCGACATGTTTTTGGGAATCTCTGGCATATCTTTGATAGCTCCAGCATGTCTTTGTTAAGCTCAGATATGTTTTGCTAGGTCCGACTTATGTTGGTTAGCTCCGACATGTTTTTCTAGCTCCGGTTTTTGAGTTGACTAGTTCCGACTGGCTTTGGTAAGCTCCGACGCTAGGTTATACTAGCTTTGGTAAGCTCAGGCACTAGGTTGTACTAGCTTTGGTAAGCTCCGGCTTAAGCTCCGGTTAGCTTTGGCAAGGTTCGGAGCTTGATCGCAGTGGTTCTGCTTTTAACTTGCAATGCTTCGAACTTGCTTTACACTTATGGAAAGGTTGCTTAGTATTCTTTTACTATGTTTTTGGTGTTTTGTGATGGTTAAGGTTGATATCATTTTGCTATGGTCTGCAACATGCTTATGTGAGGTGCTCACGTAAGGTGTTGTGGTTTCGGAACTAACGAGAGTCAAGTCAAGGACTTGTGCTCGGAAGTATTAGTTGTTTATTCATGTGCAGGTGTTCCTTGAGTTCAAGACATGGCTGGTGACTGGATCCATTGAACTAGTCTTAGGGAGAAGATGAGGTTCAACAACCATGTTCAGTGAGGAATTGTGGTTGAGTTGATCGGGAGGTTGCACAACATGTTTGAATCAAGAACAATGTATATTAAGGTATTGTGGACGTCGTTCGAAGATGTTTGCACATATGCAAGGAGTGCATGGACGTGGCTACATGGTTTTGAGGCGTGATGAAGAGATGTGGACATAAAAATTGGTCGGAAAGGTCCAGCTGACTATGACATGGTCTCAAGCTGCGGCTGAGTCGGGTTTGACTCAAATATGGAATGTTTTGAGTTGGTTATGATAGGATTTTGTGTGGGTCACGAATTCCAGTTGTTTTAGGAATGTAGGATACGTTCTTAAGGTGTTTGGAAGTCTTAAGATTGCTTCTATCTACGTATAGAAGAGTCTTGAGCAGTTATGAATGTTACGATTCCTGATTTGAGTAGGATTAGAGTCCTAGTTGAGATTCGGTTGGCCTAAGGGATGGTTATATAAGCAAGGGAGGCCAGAGCTCGTGGGAGATGACTTTGGGGATGTTCCTCTTATTTCTATTGAATAAAATTCGTAGTTGAAAGGAACTTTTGTGCCTTGCTTGTCCGACTTGTTCCAGACAAGTTTTTATCGTCGAGTTTTCTACACAGCACTACCTTTCTTTGGTGGTTTTATCATAACTCTTGTTTTACAGATCCAATTAACATGCTTTATTTTGGGTTGCCTCCGCAACTTGATTATCTATCATTTGTCAAAATTTCACGGTCATTGGATTTATGGTTTGTGATCTACACGACTTTCTTTGCAGTGTTCCATAACTGTTATTCTCAGGTAGGACAGATTGACCTTTGTTCGATCTTTCAATCGTAACTTGAGTTTCTCTCAACGGATTTGAGTGATTCTTGTTGTGTCATCTTCATGACTTGATTATCTTTGATATCTATCACTTTGGTCATGGTGAAACATGTTTATATTAGTATCACACACGATTTCTTTAACATATCGTTTTTCTGCCGAAGGGGTTGGGATATAATTGTTTTCCCTGCGTAAGATTTTTAATCTACCATTGACCCCTCCTCTGGTAGCTTTTCACGTGCTCTTCAATTCTAGAATTGGTATCAGAGCCACGGTGCTCTAATCTTTGTGATTTTCATGTAGTTTGACTAATCATCATGGAGAAATACTCCGCAAAACCTTGTGTCTTTAGTGGTATTGATTTTCAGGTTTGGAAGGCACGTGTGGAAGCCTTCATCCAGGCTCAAGGCTTTGCAATATGGGACAAGGTATACAAGACTTATGAAGTTCCATCAAATGATCAAGTTAGAGCTAAAACTCTGAGAGATGTCGACAACAACAACAAGGCTCGGAACTTGATCATACAAGGATTAACTCAAAGCAACTTCGAACGTGTGGCACACCTCCGATCTGTATACGATGTGTGGAAAGCACTTTGTGACGACCATGAAGGATCCAACACGTTCAAGGAGGTAAGTCAAGACATGTTCAAGAAAGAATACATGCGCTTCAGGATGCAACCCGGTGAGACCATTAATGATCTTTTTGCTCGCTTTAGTAAAATTCTCAGCAACTTGAGCAGTGTCAATATTAATTTTTCAGATGCTGAAAAGGCTAGGCAATTGTTAAGTGCATTAGATATGTCAATTTGGGAGATGAAAGTCACATCTATTCGTGAATCTACTGTCATGAGTACACTTACTTTAGATGTGCTATATTCCATGTTAAAAACTCATGAAATTGATATAATATCACGTAAGAACCCCAACATGTCTATTGCTTTTGTTTCTCAACGAGACATGCCTACCTACGGTCAATCTTCATCTTGTGGTACACTTGATTTGCTATCCTCTCTAACCCTTGAACAGATTGAGGAGTTTCCAGAGGACGAGCTAGTACTTCTCTCTACTGGGTTCTCAAAAGCATTGCAAAATGTGAGAACTAGAAGGAGAGGAAGTGTCGGACCTCAACGATGCTTTGAATGTGGTACAACAGGACATTTTCGCATGTATTGCCCTAACCATTCAGGTACTACCTCCCGTGATGAAAAGCAAACAAGGACGAATCACTCCCCTACGAACGAGATGAAGAAGAAAAAGGGTTTTACAGGATGCCGATTGGTGAATAGCTTTATCCCCGCACTTCAAGAACTTGGCTCAAGCGACGTGAACATTGGATGTGAAGAAGATGAAGATGATTTGGCAAACTTGTGCTTCATGGCGTGCAAATCAAGATCAAGTATGGAGGATGCAGAACACAACAGCGACAATGAAGAGGTATGTCCTACATGCGAAGAAATGTTTGATGCAATTTCTCGTGCAACTATTATTGTCAAGAAAAAGGACAAAAAGCTTAGGGATAATGCTGCTAAAATTGAATCTCTAGAATCTGAAATCAACCGTTTAAAAACTTTGATTCCTAGTGATGATGCATGTCCCTCATGTTATTTAATATATAAACAATTGTCCTCGTTAAGAAGTGCGCACACCTCCACACATGATAAACTTGAGTTAGAAATTGAAAAGAATAGAGAGCTTGCTGCACTTAATGATAAAAACTTGAAAGATGCTAGCTGTTCTACATTTGATTTGCATTGTTCTACTTGTGATGATCTTGATAAGAAACTACAAGATGATATGAATGAAATTTCTATATTCAACAATGCTTTACGATCTCATGAAGTTAAATTTTGTTCCAATTGCAAATTAAAAGGAAAAAATTCATGTGAAAATTGTCTTGATCTGTCCAATAAACTTCATAGCATGCATAGGATATTAGATTGGGTTTGTAATAGGAATAAGAACCTAGACTTGCTGCTGAATTCTTCAAAGTCCTGCAATGATAAAACTGGTTTAGGTTTTGATTCTCATGCTCATGCAAAGGCACATCCACCTAAAATTGTAAAGTCATTAGGAAGTGGTTTGATTCAAACAGTTCCTAAACAAAAGGAAGTGGTTTTCAAATCTGCTGGAGTGTTGTCTCATTCAGTTCCAAATAAAAATGTTGCATGCTCATCTAGACATGAACACAAAGTTAAATTTCATTGTACCTAGTGTGGTAGAGATGGTCATGTCATAGATTTTTGTTATGGACTAGCTAAACAACAGAAAAAGGAAAGAATGATTGCTAGATCTCATAACTTTCATACAAAATTTGCTGCACTTGCTAAACCGAATGATAGGAACACGCAATCTGCTGTAGTGAGTCAAAAATATGCAAAGGTTGCTCCCAAACCTACTGTTTTTTGTGCTACTATAAGACCTATGTGTGTTGAATACATTGGATTGTCGTGAATACACTTGGCATTAATGATAAAAGTTTTGAATATCATCAAAAGACCTTTTTATCAAGGTCTGACTCTAGCTCTGAGCTACAACAAGGTCCGACGGTAGGTCTGGCTTGGTTTGGGTAGCTCCGGTTACGTTCAATGCTAGGTCCGACTGGCTTTGGTTAGCTCCGGTGAAGTTTTGTAAGCTCCGGCAGGATCTTGGTTGTACTAGTTTGGTAAGCTCCGGCGCTAGGTTATACTAGCTTTTGTTAGCTCCAGCTCAAGGTCCGGATTACTCTGGCAAGGTCCGGAACTTGACCGTAGTGCTTCTGCTTTTCATTTGCAATGTTTCGTACTTTCTTTACATTGCTGGAAAGATTGCTTAGTATTCATTTGCTATGTTTTTGGTGCGTTTTGGTTGATATGGATGATATCATGTTACTGTGGTTTTGCAACATGCTTATGTGAGGTTCTCATGTAGGGTGGTGTGTTCGGAACTAACTTGAGTCAAGTCGAGGACTTGGGCTCGTATCGATTGGTTGTTTATTCATGTGCAGGTGTTGCTTGAGTTAAAGAAATGGCTGGTGACGGGATCCATTGGACTAGTCTCAGGGAGGAGATGAGGTTCCAACAATTAAATTCAGGAGGAATTCTGGTTGAGCTGATCAGGAGGTTGCACAGCATGATTGAATCAAGAACAATGCATGTGAAGGTGTCGTGGACGTCATTGGAAGATGTTTGCACGTGTTTGAAGCGTGCATGGACGTGGCTACATGGTTCTGAGACATGATGAAGAGATGTGGACTTAAAGAGTTGGTCGGAAAGGTCCAACTGACTAGGTTATGGGCTCAGGCTGCGGCTGAGTCGGGTTTGACTCAAATATGGAAAGATTTGAGTTGGTTATGATAGGATTTCGTGTGGGTCACGAATTTGAGTTATTTAGGAATGTGGGATACGTTTCTAAGGTGTTTGGAAGTCTTAAGATTGGTTCTATCTGCGTATAGAAGAATCCCAAGCAGTTATGGAAAGTTACGATTCATGAACAGAGTAGGATTAGGTTCCTGATCTGAGTTGAGTTGGCTTTCGAGCTGGTTATATAAGCAAGGGAGCCCAGAGCTCATGGTGCACGACTTTGGGGCTGTTCCTCTTGTGTTCTATTGAATAAAATTCGTAGTTTGAAGGAACTTTTGTGCCTTGTTCGTCCGACTTGTTCCAGACAAGTTTTACTCGTCGAGTTTCTGGACAGCACTACCTTTTGTCGGTGGTTTTATCATAACTCGAGTTATACAGATCCAATTGACGTGATTCTTTTTGAGTAGTATTTACAACTTGATTGTCTATCATATGTCAAAATTACACGGTCATTGGATTTGTGGTCTATGATCTACACGAGTTTCTTTGCAGCATTCCAGAACTGTTTTTTTCTCGGGTATGGCAGATTGACCATTGTTTGATCTTTCGATCATAACTTGAGTTTTTCTCGACGGATTTGAGTGATTCTTTTTGTGTTGTCTTCGTGACTTGATTCTCTCTGATATCTATCACTATTTATATGGTAAAACACGTATAGATTAGTCTCACACACGATTTCTTTAAACAGATCGTTTTTCTGCCGAAAGGGTTTGGGGTTTAATTGTTTCCGTTGCGTAAGATTTTTAAATCTACCATTCACCCCCCCTCTGGTAGATTTTCACGTGCTCTTTGATCCTACAATTGGTATCAGAGCCACGGTGCTGTAATCTTTGTGATTTGCGCGTGTTTTTGACTAATCATCATGGAGAAGTACTCCACCAAACCTTGTGTGTTTGCTGGTATTGATTTTCAGGTTTGGAAGGCACGCATGGAGACTTTCATCTAGGCACAAGGCTTTGCAATATAGGAGAAGGTATACAAGCCTTACGAAGTGCAATCAAACAATCAAGTTACAGCTTCAAATATGAGAGATGTCGACAACAACAACAAGGCTCGGAACTTGATCATACAAGGATTAACACAAAGCGACTTCGACCGTGTTGCACACCTCTGATCTGCATACAATATGTGGAAAGCACTTTGTGACTACCACGAAGGATCCAACACGATCAAAGAGGTAAGGCAAGACATGTTCAAGAAAGAATACATGCACTTCAAGATGCAACCCGGTGAGTCTATTTATGACCTTTTTGCTCGCTTTAATAATATTCTCAGCAACTTGCGTAGTGTCAATATTAATTTTTCGGATGCTGAAAATGCTAGGCAATTGCTAAGTGCATTAGATATGTCAATTTGGGAGATGAAAGTCACATCTATTCGTGAATCAACTGTCATGAGTTCACTTACGTTAGATGTGCTATATTCCAAGTTAAAAACTCATGAAATTGACATAATCTCACGTAAGAACCCCAATAAGTCAATTGCATTTATTTCACAATGTGATATGACTAGCTCCGACCAATCATCATCCTGCAATACTCTTGCCTTGTTGTCCTCACTAACCCTGGAGCAGATCGAAGAATTTCCAGAAAAGGAGTTGGCACTCATCTCTACTAGATTCTCAAAAGCATTGCAAAATGTGAGAACTAGAAGGAGAGGAAGCTCCGGACCTCAACGCTGTTTTGAATGTGGTAAAACATGACACTTTTGTACAGAATGCCCTAACCTTTCAGGTCCGACCACCCAGGAAGAAAAACAAAGCAAGGTTCGGACCTCCTCTGGATATTTCAACAAGAAGAAGAAAGGTACCTGTCGGTGGTTTGGATCCGGCAGATCTTCCGGCACTACTAAAGTTTTAGAGGAGTTTGTGGTTCGGTGTGGGCGCGTGTAGATTCAAGAAGGTGAATTGTGAATGACGCAAGAGACACAAGAATTTACGTGGTTCGGGCTGCTTGAGCATAATACCCTACTCCACGGGGTGTGTTGATGTTGTATTGGATGTAGCGAGTGTGTCAGCCTGTCTGAACATCTATGGAGCGTGTCTGTAAACGTCATCGGCCTGTCCTTTTATAGTACAAGGGCAAGCCGTTACAAATTAGCCTGGCCCGACATGTGGCACCGACGGTTACTAGTATTGATACTTATTCAACACGTTTAATTGCCCTTAATGACCGTGTAATTGGCTTTGACAGCACCGTTACTGGTAATTAAGGTCGTCCGATCATGTGTCATTAATATGGTATTAATGACACTTAATCGGGTCTTGAAGTCCTTGATTCTCCTTTGAAGATCCGGAGCTTCCCTCAGTTTGGGGTTAGGTCCGGGGGTGCCACATAGGTACATAGCCCGGAGCTTCCTCCCTTGTGGGCGGTAGCTCCGGTTTGATAGTACACGTGGCGACCCAAGGACTAACCATGTTCGAGAAGCGGGTCCGGACATGTCTGACATGTGGGCCTTCGAAGGTCTTCGAATCAAGTGGGTGACTTTCCCTTGAGATCTTTACAATCCCAAGGGGTATATGGTACCCAGGGTAACGACAGTGGCCCCCTGGGCCCACCTCCGGGGAAGACCGCTTGGATGAAGTCATTCCGCCGGAGGTGGTTCCGTCCTTTGACTTTTTAACTGAGTCTACAAAGGTCTTCAGATGTGCCATTGGCGATGGTTTGGAGTTAAATCCTCGCCGCGTGGCGTATCCCGTGCGCGGCAGGTGAGATCTTTGGCGTGCGGATCTCATGCAATTGAAGGTCGCCAGTTCCCAATACGAAAATTGTATCGGTTCCGCACGCCTTATCAGGCCACCGCCTTTGGGCTTCCCGCCTCATGATGTCAACTGTTCGCCTGGGTAAGAACCTCAACTTGATTGTCGGGATAGTCTCGGGCCCTCTTGTCATCGGCTGGGTGGAATTTTTGAGTGGTATCTTTGACTTCCTTGCGGTTTCCATCCAAGCGTCGCAAGGGCTTACTTAAGGAGGAAAGCGCGCACCGTTTGGGGTTCTTTACGCCTCTCATCTGATCTTGCGCTCAAACTCGCAACTTGTCCTTCGCTTCTTCTCTTGCCTTGCCGTGCCGCGATGGAGTTGGGTCTCCGCGAGAGATGTTTGATGACCGACGGCGACCTGAAGAAAGTCCGGGCCCTCATGGGATGGTCCTCGGACTTCTTCAACCGCTCAGTCCGCGCCGGTGGAGAGCTCCCGTTTGAGAACGAGCACACTGGCGAAATGGTGTACTTCTCCTCGTACGCCATGGTGGGGTTGATCCCACCTTTTTCCTCCTTTTTCTTGATGCTGCTAGACTTCTATAGTCTGCAGCTGTACCACCTTGGCCCCCACTCCATTGTTCTTGTGTCTATCTTCGTCCACTTCTGTGAGATGTGGGTGGGCACCCCCCCTGCATTGAACTCTTCCAGACCTTCTTCACCATCCATACCACCGGCAGGAGCAATGAGTACCTTGGCTTCTACTACTTCGTGAAGCGCAAGAAGTGCCCATTCAAGTACCTCTGGTCGTTTCCCTCTGGGAAGTGGGATGACTAGAAGAAGGACTGGATAGTCATCCGAGTGGAGGAGCACGAGAAGCTGGAGCTGCCCGAAGGCCTCCCCAACATCGACACGACAATCTGGAGTGAAGCTCCGGTGCTAGCGGAAGCCTTTAACCCTGCTTTGACAAGGATCCGCCAATGCGTGGAGGGAGGATTGACTCCTCAGGCGGTGTTTTGCAACTTCCTGGTCAACAGGTGGGCACCGCTGAAGAGGAGAGAAAAACTCGATTGGGCCCTCAACAGCGTGATGGACGACGACCGGGTCGAGACCGGGCTGAAGTCCAACATGGTGGGGAAAACCTTGGAGTTCCACCTCAAGAAGTTCCAGGACGGCATCGACGTCGATGGTGATGACTTGACTCCGCCATCAGCTTTTCTCCCTCTGAACGTGGAAGTGGAGTTCAGCAGGGAGCTCCGGCGGAAGATGCCCATGCTTGACGACCTTGGTGTCGTCGAGAGAAGATCAACCACCAGGGTGGTGATCCCCGGAATGTCCGAGGGTGGCTCCGACCCTGCCCCAAAGCCGAGGGTCAAGGTCGTCGGCAAGGGCAAGGAGCTGGCGTACGAACCCTTGAGCCGGAAGAGGAAGCAGCAGTACGCCGACGAAAGGTCCGTCAGGCCCGCTACCTCTATGTCGGCTCCTTCTCCCCGGAGCGGGAGGTCTTCTACAACTGCGGCGGCTGTTCCCGCAGTGGGATCCTCCCGGGGTGCTAGCTCCGGGCATGCGACTCCAGCACCAGTGCCGGTGGAGGCCTCTAGGTCTGGAGGTCCTTCCCGATCGAGGGGGGCCTCGACTAGGGAAACGCCTTTGGCCGCAACGAGTTCCGGGGGACCTTCCGGAGCTTCCACACCGGCTATGACCAGCCCAGAACGTCCGGGAAAAAGGTTCCGCGCAAGCTGGTGCGGAAGCCTCCCAAGGTAATTTTTAATCTTTACCTTGGATAGTTGTTTAATTGTAGTAACTATTTTTTAAGTTTCTTCGTCCATCATCTGCAGTGTTCCCAAGAAGAGGAGTGAGGCTACACCCTCAGCCACAGCAGCTGAAGCTGTGAGGGCGGAAGCTTCTGCTCCTGTCCCAGTGCTGCCCCAAGTGGTGGCTGAAGCTACGATAGCTCCGGTGCCAGCTGTCGTGGTCATGGACCTTGACTCATCCCCAGAGGCTCCCGTGGTAGCGCCGGACCGCGGGAGTGTAGATGCGCCAGCGGCACCTGTCCCAGAGGTTGAAGCTCCGGGTCCTGGTGCTGAGATGATGGAAGCTCCGGCCGTTGAGCTGGGGGAAGCTGTAATTCCGGCCCCAGAGCCAGAAATTGTTGAAGCTCCGGCGGTTGAGCTGGAGGTGATTGAAGTCCTGACATGCGCGTCGGATGTTGAGGAAGTCCCGGCGGTTGGGCCGGCTACCTCAGAAGCACCGGCCGCAGAGCCGGTCGTTGCTGGAGCTCCGGCCGCAGGGCCGATTGAGGATGAAGATCTTCCGGCCCCCGAGCCGGTTGATGCAGAGGCGTCGGAGCTCGAGCCCCCATCGGAGGAGGTGCCCAGGCCGGAGCCAGAAGCTGCCCTTGCTCCGGAAGTGACGACGTCGGAGGTACCCGCGGCTGAACCGGAGTGCCCTGGTGAAGTCGTTGTCCCCCTGTCTGAGGGGGTGAATGAAGACCTGGCGGCGGGGCCTTCCTCGATGGCAACTGAGGCCATCCCGGAGGACGGCCCTAGTGCCATGGAGACCCAGGGGACCACTCTTGTGGAGTGGGACCCAATTTTTGTTTCTGAAAACCCGCTGGAACCAGCGGAGGAGACCCCAGCAGGTCAGGAACCTATCCCGTTGTCACTGTCTATTGACAACGCATGTTCCAGTCTGCGTCAAGTTCAACTGGCCTTCTTCCACGACAGCAAGGCTTTTGAAGAGGAGCGCCAAACCCTTAGGAGGTGGCGTAACCGACTCTACATCGAGACCAAGCTGGCGCAGTCGAGGTTAGCGGATGACAAAGAGTGGATCAAGCGGGAGAAGGTCCGCCTGGAATACTGGGGTAAATTATTGGATGACAGGGAGAGTATGACTCGCGCCCTCGACGCTCAATCCTGGGAGATCTACGAGCAGGCCAAAGCAGCTAACAGTGCGGCCGATGAACGCCATGAAAGGCTTGAGGCCATTAACACTACACTCATCACACGCCGAGAGGCACTTGAAGAGAGGGAGAAATGGCTCGAAGATGAAGAGAAACTCCTAGAGATGCGGGATGACGTCCTGAGGAGGGAGGAGGAGCTCTCCGAGAAGGTGGCTCTGGCTGACAAGGGCCTTGAGGAGCGCGCCAAGGAATTGGAAGAGCGCTGCGTAGTGGAGGAGAAGAAGGCCTGGGTGCGAGGGCAGGAGCTCCACGAGCGGGAGTGTGCCCTTGTTGCCAGGGAAAAGAAAGTGAAGGGCAGGGAGAAGGACCTGGTCGACCGCTGGAACAAGATCCACCTCCGGGAGGAGGAGCTCGGAAAACTTGAGAAGCGGGTTGCTGAGAAGATTTAGCAAAACGCCAAAGAAGTTGAGTGCCTCGCCCGTGAGAATTCCGAACTGGTGGTGGCCAGAATATCCTTGGAAGAATTGAAGGGCTTGAGGACTGCGTACTCCCTACAAATTCGGGAGTTCCTAGGCAAGGCCAACGACGCACTAACACCGATGGGCTTCAGTCCCGTGCGCCTGGATGATCTGAAGCTGGAGCCGGACCTAGCGTTGCAGGCGTTGAGCTCGGCAGGTAGCAAGCTCTCCAAGGTGGGCGATGTCATCGCGGACCGATTGGAGGTTGAGGGGCAATCCCTGGCGAAGAACGTCGCAGAGTATGTGCTGACGTGCTACACCAGCTGGAACTCCCAATTTCCTCTGGACCCGGTGCTTGAAGGTCCCGTTGAAGGAGAAGGGGAAGCTGCCCGAGCAAACGTGTCGGAGGTTGCCCAGAAGGTCGCTCAATTCTTCCATAGGGTCTAGGACCATCTTCGTAGTTCCCACTTGTATCCCCTCTTCTTCTTCCTCAATTTTGTAATCCCTTGTGTCCAGATGAATGAAATCCCCAAATTTTTGTGAATTTCACTTTTTGTCTTCAACACTTTTGTCTTCACTTGGCCTCCTGGTAGATGTACACAATTTGATTGTGAACATGTACCAAGAGGATATTATGTTTTGTTGAAGACTCATTTGCTTCGAACTTGTAGAGTGTAGGTCCGAAGTATTCGATAGTGAAGGCCCCCTGAGGTCAAACTGACTATCGCTGGAGCTTAGTAGTTCCGGCAATAGTCCCTATCAACGCATATAGCATCGATAGTTAGCCCTCTGGGTGTCGGAGCTTAGTAGCTCCGGCACTGACCTTTGCCAACACGTAGCTTGTCGGCAGCAGACTCCACTTGTGGGGTCTTCTCACCATCTTTTGTTTTACGTCGACGGCTGGCCCCCCTAGCTTTACCAGAGCTTGGTTGCTCCGGTGATGCTCGTTTTCAATGCCTAACATCGATTACAAGCCATCTAGGAGAGTCGGAGCTTTGTTAGCTCCGGTTTTTCTCTATCAATGTGGATTTTATTTTTCCTGCACAATGAAGCCAAGAAAAATAGTAAAATTCTTTTCTTGCCTATAACTTCGTCACGGCTTACGATTCTCGAGAAAATTTTAGGTCAAACGCGATTCTAAACACAACTGAATGCGTTGCCTTTTCTTCCAGATTCAATTGTACTTGGACCCGCCTTACTTCGGCCTGCCGAGGTGTAGGTAGAGTGGCGTACTTAGGGTGCTTGACCAGACTATGTCGATAGCACACTCCGGCCCTAGATTGGCTTGGCGGCATTCAGGCGAGTGGGCCATGAACAATATTTGAATCCAAAAGAATCGACAATACAACTCGAATCGTATACGAACCGGTCAAACTAAAATTTCTTAAGAATTGCACGTCTTTGTTATAGACAAGAAAGAGAAAAATAAAAAATGTTGAGCCTGTACAAAATGAATGCACGTGGAGTCTGTTTCACCTGAAGATGTCTTTCATTATAGGTCCGGGGTACAGGGGAACAAGTACACTCTTAGGGTACGGAACCAGGCTAAGCGTGTTTAATTTCTCGTTTGTCCCAGGGTAGCTAGCCACACTTTTAGTTCTGAGACTGTGACAAGTGTTGCATGAACTTTGCGGACCTTCCGGGGAAGGTCCAGCTGTTCTCCCAGAGGAACTACCCGACTCTGTACAATGACTCTATAACATACATCTCAAGTTACTACAGACTCACCTCCGTGATATTAAGTGTAGAACTTATGGAGGTGCTCGATGTTCCAAGGATTCGGGAGAGGTGTCCCATCCTCGGTAGCCAAGCGAACGCTTCCGGGACAGGATACTTTAATCACTCGGAAGGGTCCCTCCCAGCTGGGGGAGAGATTGTTTAACCCTTCTCTGGATTGTATTCTCTGTAGCACCAGATCGCCTTCCTCGAGCTGTCGGTTGTGTACATGCCGTTGATGATAACGCCGTAGGGCTTGGCAATATTGGGCATTCCGAACAGCTGCTTGGCACCTTCCCTCTTCAAGGAGGTCTAGGCCTTCACGCTGGAGCTGGTCCTGCGTGGCTTCGTCGAAGGTCCGGACCCGAAGTGAACCCAAGGTGATTTCTGGAGGAAGGATTGCTTCAGCTCCATACACCAGGAAGAAGGGTGTCTCTCTAGTTGACCAGTTTAGAGATGTCCTGTTGGCCCATAAAGTGGGCGGAAGTTCTTCAATCCAATTGGCTCCATGTTTTTTCAAGCACTCATAAGTCCGCGTTTTGAGTCCTTTAAGGATTTCAGCATTTGCTCTCTCGGCTTGGCCATTGCTTGCTGGGTGAGCTACGGAGGCGTAGCAAACTTGTATGCCGAGGTCTTCGCAATATCCTTGAAATGCAGAGCTTGTGAATTGGGTCCCATTATCAGTGATTATTTTGTTTGTGACTCCGAATCTGGATACAATGGACTGCAAAAAGTTGATAGCAGATTGCTTGTTGATTGTCACAACTGGAGTTGCTTCCGGCCACTTGGTGAACTTGTCAATGGCGACGTACAGGAACTTGTAACCTCCGACGGCCCATGGGAAAGGTCCCAAGATGTCCATCCCCCACACAGCGAAGGGCCATGTAGGAGGTATCATTTGTAGGGGTTGAGCCAGTGTGTGAATTTGCTGTGCATGAAATTGACATGCTTCGCATTTCTTAACCAGCTCACTTGCATCCCGGAGTGCTGTAGGCCAGTAGAAGCCATGCCGAAAGGCTTTACCAACCAGCGTGCGGGAAGACGCGTGGTTCCCACACTCGCCTCCATGGATTTCTGCGTGGAGTTTGCAGCCATCTTCCCTTGTGATGCACCACATTAGGATGCCATTGGCACCGCGCCGGTAGAGATCCTCTTCTACCAACGTGTATATTTTAGCCAATCTGACTACCCGGTCAGCGGATACATCATCGTCAGGAAGGATGTTGTCTTTCAAGTAGCTTCGGATCTCCGAGATCCACGCATCGGAACTAGCTTGAGCATTTGAGTCTTGCGTGCTGGGTTGCTCGGAGCTTCCGGCAGCACCTACGACCCTTGATGGCTGCCATGGTAACAGGGCCATCGGGACCGTCAGCTTCGGGATGCTGATCTCGCCCCCTTCGCTCAGTTCGGCAGGCTGAGCTGTTGGTTTTGACAACCTCCGGAAAAAAGTTCCGTCAGGAGCCGGAGCTCCGGTTGACGCTTTCTTCGAGAGTTCGTCAGCTTCAGCGTTATGGGCACGTTGAACATGGTGGAGATCTAGGACATCAAAGTCCTTCTGAAGCCTCTGGACTTCAAGGAGGTAAGCAGCTAGCTGGAGATTGTTGCAGGAGCATTCACCCTTTACTTGATTAATGATGAGCTGCGAATCTCCCTTGACCAGCAGTTACTTGACACCATATGACAGTGCCACCTTTAGTCCGTAGATGAGTGCTTCGTACTCCGCCATGTTGTTGGTCGCCTTGAAGTCAAGGTGTACCATGTATTTTAACTTCTCCCCAGTTGGTGCAAGGAGAAGGATTCCAGCTCCGGTCCCCTGCTTCTGCATGGAGCCGTCGAAGTAGAGGGTCCAATGAGGCTCGGTGAAGGCTGGAGCTTGATGTTCCGGCTTCTGCTCACTGGGGCCCCCAGGGTTTGATGAAGAGGGAGTCCATTCCGCCATGAAGTCTGCCAATGCTTGACTATTGACTGCTTGTCTTGAAATGAATTCAAGATCAAATTCGGCCAATTCCGCTGCCCAATTTGCAATATTCCCAGTTGAATTGGGATTGTGCAAGATTGCTCGAAGTGGGTAAGAGGTCACCACTGAGACTTTGTGAGCTTGGAAGTAATGGCGAAGCTTCCTGGAGGCAATAAGAACTGCATAGAGCAGCTTATGCACCTCCAGGTATTGAGTCTTGGCATCATGTAAGTACTTCACTGATGAAGTACACCGGGCACTGAATGGTCCGGACCTTCCCGGAGGGGCCCGGAGCTTCCTCTCCACTAACCCGAATCCTCCTGGAGGGATCCGGATTTTCTTCGGGGACCTCCGGGTCCTGGCTGGAGGAACCCGGAGCTTCTTTAGAAGCGACCTGGACCCTCCCGGAGGGGTCTGGGTCTTCTGAAGTGACTTCTTGTGGATTCGAGCCTGGGAGCTGGGACCCAGACTCGCTTTCAGGTACTTCCGGACCCTCCCGAAGGGGTCTGGATTCCTGAGTATGTGGTAGCTCTGGTCTCTCCGCAACCAGAACCATACTAACGACATCGTTAGTTGCTGAAATATAAAGCAACAAATGCTCACCAGGGTTCGGAGCTACCAGAATTGGTAGTGTGGTGAGGAACTGTTTCAGCTCCTGGAATGCCTTCTCTGCTTCTTCAGACCATTAGAATGGTCTGGACTTCCTCAATAACTTGAAGAAGGGGAGTGCCCATTCCGCCAGTCTTGAAATGAACCGGCTGAGGGCTGCTAGACATCCAGTTAGCTTTTGGACATCTTTGATGCGGGTTGGTGGCCGCATGTCTTCAATGGCCTTGATCTTCGCCGGATTAGCTTCTATGCCCCGGTGACTTACCAGGAAACCAAGAAGTTTTTCGGAGCTAACCCCGAAGACACACTTGTCTGGGTTTAGCTTTGTACGGGTGGCCCGCAGCTTGTCGAAGACAGCATGCAAGGTGTCAAGGAGTGACTCCTTGTTCTTGACTTTGACCACGATGTCATCGACGTACACTTCCACTATGTCTCTAATGAGTTCTTCAAAGGTTTTGTACATAGATCGTACAAAAGTTGAAGCTGCATTCTTGAGACCAAATGGCATGGCTGTATAACAGTACAATCCATCTACTGTGATGAATGAGGTATGCTCTTCATCTTCCCTAGACATCCTGATTTGATGATACCTAGAATATGTGTCTAGGAAACACAGTAATTCGCACCCGGAGGTGGAATCCACTATCTGATGTATTCTAGGTAGTGGGAATGGATCTTTTGGACATGCCTTATTTAGTGTGGTGTAGTCGATACACATCCGAAGCTTCCCGCCGGCTTTGGGCACAACGACTGGGTTCGCCAGCCATTTTGGATGAAAGACTTCTCGGATGAATCCAGCTTCGAGCAACTTCTTCACTTCTTGTCGGATGAAGTTCTGTCGCTCTACGGATTGCTTCCGAGGCTTCTGATGCACGGGCCGGGCGTCGGGGTAGATCTTCAGATTGTGCTCAATCACTTCCCTGGGGATCCCAGGCATTTGTGACAGTTGCCAGGCAAACACGTCGACATTAGCCCGGAGGAAAGTGATGAGCGCGAGTTCCTATTTGCCGTTCAATCCCCCCGATATACGGGTGGTCTGAGCGGCATCGGAACCAATTTGGACAACTTTGACGGGAATGTCGGTGTTGCCGCTTGGCTGCACACGAGGTGCAGAAGTCGAGCCTCGTTGACGAATGCTCGGGGGTTTTGGAGCTTGCTCCTGCCTGGAGTCCTCCTCTTGCGCCCTGGTAAGTGCATGGAGTTCTTCTAGAGCAGTTACTCCGGCAGTACAATCTCCGCGGATCCGGAGAACGCCTACTGGTGTTGGCATCTTCAACACCAGATAACCATAATGAGCATCTGCCATGAATTTGTACAGGGCAGGCCTACCCAAGATGGCATTGAAGGGTAAGTTGATTTTAGCGACGTCGAAGACCAACTGCTGGGTGCAATACTTTTCCCGTGTCCCGAAGGTAATAGGGAGAGTAATAGCTCTCAGTGGGGTAATAGCTCCCGGACCTACTCTGGAGAAAGGTCGGGAGGGGTGGAGATCCGAAGGTCGGAGCTGAAGCTTGGTAAAAGCTTCGAAGCTTATGAGGTTAAGCCCCGAACCTTCGTCTACCATGACATGGTGGAGCTGGATGTTATTGATGGTAGGAGATACCATCAAAGGTAACTGACCTGCTCCAACCATGCTCCGAGGGCAGTCTGAAGCATCAAAAGTGATGGCTGTGTCCATCCACTTCCGATGAGGTTCCGGCCTGACTGTAGGAGCTACAGCAGCCATATCCCGACGCATAGTCTTGATGACGCGGCGGGAGGTGATGTCCCATGATCCACCAAAAATGGTGTTCATGGTCTTCCGACGCTCGTTGTCAGAGACGTCAGAATCATCGTCGATGGAGGTGTAGATGGCCTTTAGGACCTTTTTGGGATCCTGAAAACCTAACTCCTCTTCAGCCGGAGCTTCGTCGACTTTTTGCTTTCCTTCCTTCTGTCGAAAAGGAGATTCTTCCCGACGCTTGTTGTAGGGCTCGGCAAGGTTTTGGACCTCCCGGCAGTCTTCCAAACTGTGGCTGCCCATTTTGTGAATTGGGCACCACACCTTGGGCTTGCCACTGTCTTTAGAAGACGGTCGAGGTTGCTTCTTGGGGCGTGGCCCCCGGCAACCCGGAGCTGCAGCAGCTGCAACATTGGATGTACCGGCCGACGACTTCTTCTTGCCGTTGGTCTTTTTCTTCTTCTTGCCGTTCCCGGAGGTAGCGGCTTCTTCTTTGGAGGATTTCTTGTGACCCTCCGAAGTTGGTTTGGAGTGCATCTCACGGCCCTCTGCAGCTCTGGCACATTTTTCGGCCAAACTGAAGAGTTTCGTGACACTGGTGATCTCCTTGATCGCCAGTTTCTCCAGCATCTTCTTGTCCCGTACACACTGTCTGAATGCCACAATGACAAAGGCGCTAGAGATAGAAGGGATAGTGTTTTGTACCTGAGAGAACCTCTGGATGAATGATCGCAGGGATTCTGCCCCTTTTTGCACGACTGCAAAAAGGTCCAGTTCAGTGCCTGGTCGGGTGTATGAACTCCCGAAGTTGGCGGTGAACTGCCGGCACAGCTCCTCCCAACTTTTGATGGAGTTGGGTGGAAGGCTCATAAACCAGGACCTGGCGGTCCCAGTTAAAGCCACTGGAAAATAATTGGCCATTACGGCCTCATTTCCTTCGGCTGCCAAAATAGCAGTGGAGTAAATCTGAAGGAATTCGACAGGATTGACGGTCTCGTTGAACTTCTCCGGTAGGTGAGGCCGGAACTTCTGTGGCCACCTGACCATACGCAGATGCATGGCCAGAGCTGAACAGACGCCTCCTACTCCTTCAGGAGAAGGAACGTCTTGAGCTTCTCGTCTTTCACGAGCACGGTCAATATGGACTCGGCCGTCCAGTTGGCGGTATCGGCGATCAAGCTCCGCCCGGAGGTCATGAGTTGAAAGCCTGGATACCGTGTGAGTGCGTCGTGCCCCGGAGGGCAATGACGTCACTTGTTGTGATGCAGCACGTCTCCTGTTATTGGAAACGTGCGGACCAAGTCTACCAGACAAGGTTCGCCGCTGCGATGGGGCCCGTCCTGAAGGAGGAGGACCCTGGTTGCTGATGCGTTCAGCTGCTGCTACAACCAAATGTTCCACATCAGCCCTCTACTGCTCCAGTGCATCCCGGGATGCATCAGGAGGTGGTGGGCGTTGGAGAAGAGCACGCGCCGCATGGAGCGCGTGTTCCGGGTTGTCATGATTTGCCGACGCAGTGATTGACGCTGGTGCACCATCGCGTTGCCCAGCTTGATTTGCTGGTGGAGGCGGCGGTGGTGGGAGTGTGACTCCTGCTGGTGCTGAGGCTCCTGCTGGTGGCTACATATTTGAGGGATTGCCCCAACAGCTTAAGCAGCAGGTTGACCGTTGGATGATCCAGCAGCTGAGTTCACCATTCTCGAAATCTCAGGTGCCCCTACCTGACGCGCCAACTGTCGGTGGTTTGGATCCGGCAGATCTCCCGACACTACTAAAGTGTTAGAGGAGTTTGTGGTTCGGTGTGGGCGCGCGGAGATTCAAGAAGGTGAATTGTGAATGACGTAGGAGACACAAGAATTTACGTGGTTCGGGCCGCCTGAGCGTAATACCCTACTCCACGGGGTGTGTTGATGTTGTATTGGATGTAGCGTGTGTCAACCTGTCTGAACGTCTATGGAGCGTGTCTGTAAACATCATCGGCCTGTCCTTTTATAGTACAAGGGCAGGACGTTACAAATTAGTCTGGCCCGACATGTGGCCCCGGCGGTTACTAGTATTGATACTTACTCAACACGTTTAATTGCCCTTAATGACTGTGTAATGGGCTTTGACAGCACCGTTACTGGTATTTAAGGTCGTCCGATCATGTGTCATTAATATGGTATTAATGACACTTAATCGGGTCTTGAAGTCCTTGATTCTCCTTTGAAGATCCGGAGCCGTTGTGGAGCCTTCCGGAGGTCAGAGGCTGAAGATCCGACGGTTGGACATGTGGCAGCACCGGAGCACACTATGGAGAACAGATGGTTCTGGTGTTAGCCGACACATGTCAGCACCGGAGCTTCTATCGGTCTGGGTTAGGTCCGGGGGTGCCACTTCGGTACATAGCCGGGAGCTTCCTCCCTTGCGGTCGGTAGCTCCGGTTTGATAGTACACGTGGCGACCCTGGGACTAACCATGTTGGAGAAGCGGGTCCGGACATATCTGACATGTGGGCCTCCGAAGGACTTCAAATCAAGTGAGTGACTTTCCCTTGAGATCTTTGCAATCCCAAGGGGTATATGGTACCCAGGGTACCGACAGTACCATAGGACGCAAGATGATCAACAGTTTCATCACCGCGCTTCAAGAGTTCAGTTCAAGCGACGTGGACATTGGAAGTGATGAAGATGAAGATGATTTGGCAAACTTGTGCTTCATGGCGGGCAAGTCAAGATCAAGTATGGAGGAGGCAGAACACAACAGCGACAATGAAGAGGTATGTCCTACTTGCGAAGAAATGTGTGATGCTATTCTCGTGCCACTATTATTGTTATGAAAAAGGACAAAAAGCTTAGGGAAAGTGCTGCTAAAATTGAATCACTAGAATCTGAAATCAACCGTTTAAAAACTTTGATTCCTAGTGATGATGCATGTTCCTCATGTGATTTAATATATGAACAATTGTCCTCATTAAGAAGTGCGCACACCTCCACACTTGATAAACTTGAGTTAGAAATTGAAAAGAACAAAGAGCTTGCTGCACTTAATGATAAAAACTTGAAAGATGATAGCTGTTCTACAATTGATTTGCATTTTTCCACTTGTGATGATCTTGATAAGAAACTACAGGATGCTATGAATGAAATTTCTATATTGAACAAAGCTTTACGTTCTCATGAAGTTAAAATTTGTTCAAATTGCAAACTAAAAGGAAAAACTTCATGTGAAAGTTGCCTTGATCTGTCCAATAAACTTGATGACATGCATAGGACATTAGATCGGTTTTGTAATGGGAATAAGAACCTAAACTTACTGGTGAATTCTTCCAAGTCTTGCAATGATAAAACTGGTTTAGATTTTGATTCTCATGCTCATTCTAAGGAACATCCACCTAAAATTGTAAAGTCATTAGGAAGTGGTTTGATTCAAACAGTTCCTAAACAAAAAGGAGTGGTTTTCAAATCTGCAGGAGTGTTGCCTCATTCGGTTTCAAATAAAAATATTGCTTGCTCATCTAGACATGAACACAAAGTTAAATTTCATTGTACCTTCTGTGGTAGAGATGGTCATGTCATAGATTTTTGTTATAGACTAGCTAAACAACAGAAAAGGGAAAGAATGGTTGCTAGATCTCATAACTTTCATGCAAAATTTGCTGCACACATTGAACCGAATGTACAACCTGCTGTTTTGAGTCAAAAACATTCAAAGTTTACCTCCGAACCTTCTGTTTTTGCCTCCGGAGCTACTTATTTTTATTCTACACAAGA
Organism: Tuctoria greenei; assembly: GCA_036927565.1. Lineage (NCBI taxonomy): Eukaryota > Viridiplantae > Streptophyta > Magnoliopsida > Poales > Poaceae > Tuctoria > Tuctoria greenei. The sequence goes on from JAYESD010000008.1 coordinate 69,815,897, forward strand.
AACATCTTATAGGTTAGTAGTCAAGAATAAAAAATCTCAAACTTTGACTCATAAACCTGCTGTTTTGTCTCAGCTTTCGCGTGTTTTTCCTGCTGCACGTCGCGTGACTCGGTACTAGATTCCTAAATGCCTTTTGACTAACTCCAGTATTGAGTCATCGACGTATTGTGCTTTTATGTAGGTTACACGTTTGAGGAAGGAGAACATTTGGATTGTGGATTCAGGTTGCTCACGCCACATGACCGGACCTACACGTGTTCAATCCTTCAGAGGTAAATGGTATGTTCTTGTTATTGTTGATGATTATTCTAGATACTCGTGGGTTTACTTTATGGCGTCTAAGAATGAAGTTTTTAGTCACTTTAGAACTTTATTTCTTAGATTATCAATTGATCACCCAGGATCACTAAAATCAATTAGAAGTGATAACAGAACTGAATTTAAAAATCAATCTTTTGATCACTTTTGTGCTGAAAATGGAATAGATCATCAACTTTCTTCACCATATGTACCTCAACAAAATGGTGTTGTAGAAATAAAGAACATAACCTTAGTTGAGATGGCTAGGACTATGCTTGATGAATATCAAACTCCTAGGAAATTTTGGGCTGATGCGTTAGCAACCGCTTGTTATGTCTCAAATCGTGTTTTCTTGAGTGCTAAGCTAGGTAAAACACCATATGAGCTTCGGTTTGGACATAGGCCTAGTGTACACACTTTCGGGTCTTTGGTTGCAAATGCTTTGTTAAGGAACATGGTAATCTTGATAAATATGAACCTAGATCCATTGATGGCATGTTTCTTGGTTATCCATCTCATACTAGAGGCTATCGTGTGCTTTTACTTGACACTAACAAAATTGTGGAGACTTGTGAAGTGTCTTTTGATGGATCTAGCCCAGGTACTAGCTCAAACATTGCAGGTCCAGAACCATATCCGCAGGGGGAGAGCATTTTCATTGAAGATGAGGAAGAATTGGAGTTGCTACCAGAAAATTCAGCAGCTAAAGACTTTGGTTTAGCTCCAGATGTTAATTCTCAACCAGCACCGACAACCATCAATGCTGATTCAAATGATCCTCAAGCCACAAGCTCATCGATTTGTGATGAACATGAAGAAGAAGAAGCTTGTGAGACATCTGTTCCCCTACGGTTTTACAAAGATCATCCCCCACAACAGATGATTGGAAGCTTGCACGAACGAGTCACACGGTCCAGGTTTTGCGATCCAAACTCTCATGCTCATTCTACTTTTGTTGCTTCTTTTGAACCCAAAGATATATCACACGCACTCACTAGTGAATCTTGGATTATTGCCATGCAAGAAGAGTTAGAAAATTTTGAAAGAAATAATGTTTGGAAACTTGTACCTCCACCTCAAGGTCACACTTTAATTGGAACTAAATGGGTATTTAAAAATAAACAAAGTGAGGATGGGGTTGTGGTTAGGAATAAGGCTAGGTTGGTTGCTCAAGGATTCACTCAAGTTGAAGGTCTAGATTTTGATGAAACTTTTGCTCCCGTTGCTAGATTAGAAGCCATAAGAATTTTGTTAGCTTTTGCAGCATCTAAAGGTTTTAAGCTATATCAAATGGATGTTAAAAGTTCTTTTCTTAATGGCTACATAGATGAGGAGGTTTATGTCAAACAACCACCGGGTTTTGAAAATCCAGATTTTCCTAATCATGTTTACAAACTGTCCAAATCCTTATACGGTCTCAAACAAGCCCCTAGAGCATGGTATGATAGGTTAAAATCATTCTTACTTGAAAAGGGGTTTACCATTGGCAAGGTTGATAAAACTCTTTTTGTTCTTAAGCATGGCAATGACTCATTATTCGTTCAAGTGTATGTGGATGATATTATCTTTGGTTGTGCTTCTTATGATCTTGTGTCCAAGTTTTCAGCAATGATGAGTTCTGAATTTGAAATGAGTATGATGGGTGAACTCACTTACTTTTTGTGGCTGCAAATCAAGCAAACCAAGGAGGGTACCTTTGTGCATCAAACGAAGTATACCAAAGACCTCCTAAGGCGCTTCAACATGGACAAAAGCAAGCCTCTTCGGACACCAATGGGAACAGCAACAAAACTTGAACTTGATGAAGATGGTGAACCCGTGGATCAAAAAGAATATAGAAGCATGATCGGGTCACTTTTATATCTCACGGCATCAAGACCGGACATACAATTCAGCGTATGTCTTTGTGCACGGTTTCAAGCTTCCCCACGTGTTTCACATCGTCAAGCCGTCAAAAGGATTCTCAGGTACTTACATGGAACACAAGAATTTGGCATTTTTCTTCCTTCTTCCTCAACCGTTACTTTGAATGTTTTTTCGGATGCTGATTTTGGGGGTTGTAGGATTGATAGGAAAAGTACTTCCGGTGCTTGTCATTTTCTTGGTAATTCTCTTGCTGCTTGGTCCTCTAGAAAACAAAATTCAGTTGCACAATCCACAGCCGAATCTGAATATGTAGCTGCTGCTAGTGCTTGCTCACAAATTCTTTGGATTGTTCAAACACTTAAGGACTATGGGATTGATCTAGATAGTGTTCCACTATTCTGTGATAACACTAGTGTCATTTGCATTGCTAAAAACCCCGTGCAACATTCTAGAACTAAGCACATTGACATTAGGTATCACTTTCTCCGAGATAATGTTGAAAAAGGAAACATTGTGCTTCACCATGTAGATACCGAACAACAATTGGCTGACATTTTTACAAAACCTTTGGATTTCACTCGTTTTTGTTACATTCGTAGTGAAATAGGGGTTATGCATCCTCATGGCTTAAACTGAGGGGGAGTTTTTTGAAACTTGGGAAGTCTTTGTGTGAATCTGAAATTAAAATAATATGAGCATAGTATTTCATACATATATGACTTTGTGATTCGTTTTACATGCTGAAAGTTCTTACTACATTACTCGTGTTATACATTTTGTAGTTTTTGCCATGTATAGTAATTGGAATAATTACTTACACTAAAACTGGTCATGGTCGAACTTTCTTACTGTTTTGAACTTGTTACATGTTCACAAGTGCTTTTAATCATTGAGAATTAATCAAGTAATCAACTCACATGTTGAGTTTTTATGAACAAATATAAATTGAGAAAAGATCAAGAGAATATGCATGCATCACACTTCTTCTTTTGAGATGGCTTGTCATTGCACTTAGATATGAACTTGGAAGAAGTTGTGTATGACTAAAACCATGTCCTTAAGCTTCTGATTGTCAAATGACATAGGCTTGGCTTGGTTGGTTAGAATAAGGCAGATGCGCATATAATCTCTTGCAAATATCATATGATCTAAATTTATGCTTTGAAAAATAATAAAATGCAGCAACTAGTGTCATGCCTTCAGGTTTTGAAATAGTTAAGTTTGTGAGATCATGACTTGCTTAAATTGAAAATTACATATGATCTCTAGCATGGCTTACACTACATTATGTATTTCATTGATGTGATAATGTAAGGTAGTTGATAGTATGACTTGGATGAGCTTTGTTTATATGTATATGTTATAATATGCTCATAACAACAAAAGGGGGAGAGATAAATTGTTTATATGCTCATGACTTGCTGAATACATTGTCAAAGGGGGAGAGATAAGCATGAAGAGAGAGAGAATATGTGCATAAGGAGAGATAATAAAGGGGGAGAGATAATATGGGAATTTTTGTTCTCATTTTACTTTTAATTTACAAAGGGGGAGAAATTGCTTTCAAAACTTTTATGTGAGTAAGCCAATGTTCGGATTTTAAATGGTGTTGCCAATGCATTCATCAAGGGGGAGATTGTAAGACCTATGCGTGCTGAATACATTGGCTTGTCATGAATACAATTGGCATTAATGATAAAAGTTTTGAATATCATCAAAACACCTTTTTATCAAGGTCCGACTCTAGCTCTGAGCTACAGCAAGGTCCGACAGTAGGTCCGGCTTGGTTTGGGTAGCTCCGGTTACGTTCGATGCTAGGTCCGACTAGCTTTGGTCAGCTCCGGTGAAGTTTTGTAAGCTCCGGCAGGAGCTTGGTTGTACTAGTTTGGTAAGCTCTGGCGCTAGGTTATACTAGCTTTTGTTAGCTCCGGCTCAAGGTCCGGGTTTCTCTGGCAAGGTCCAGAACTTGTCCGTAGTGCTTCTGCTTTTCATTTGCAATGTTTCGTACTTGCTTTACATTGTTGGAAAGATTACTTAGTATTCATTTGCTAAGTTTTTGGTGTGTTTTGGTTGATATGGATGATATCGTGTTACTGTGGTTTTGCAACATGCTTATGTGAGGTTCTCATGTAGGGTGGTGTGTTCGGAACTAACTTGAGTCAAGTCGAGGACTTGGGCTCATATGGATTGGTTGTTTATTCATGTGCAGGTGTTTCTTGAGTTCAAGACATGGCTAGTGACGGTATCCATTGGACTAGTCTCAGGGAGGAGATGAGGTTCCAACAACCAAATTCAGGAGGAATTGTGGTTGAGCTGATCAGGAGGTTGCGCAATATGATTGAGTCAAGAACAATGCATGTGAAGGTATCGTGGACGTCATTGGAAAATTTTTGCACGTGTGCAAGGAGTGCATGGACGTGTCTACATGGTTCTGAGACGTGATGAAGAGATGTGGACGTAAAGAGTTCGTCAGAAAGGTCCAACCGACTAGGTTATGAACTCAGGCTGCGGCTGAGTCGGGTTTGACTCAAATATGGAAAGATTTGAGTTGGTTATGATAGGATTTCGTGTGGGTCACGAATTTGAGTTGTTTAGGAATGTGGGATACGTTTCTAAGGTGTTTGGAAGTCTTAAGATTGCTTCTATCTGCCTATAGAAGAATCCTAAGCAGTTATGGAAAGTTACAATTCGTGAACAGAGTAGGATTAGGTTCCTGATCTGAGTTGAGTTGGCTTTCGAGCTGGTTATATAAGCAAGGGAGCCCAGAGCTCCTGGTGCACGACTTTGGGGCTGTTCCTCTTGTGTTCTATTGAATAAAATTCGTAGTTTGAAGGAACTTTTGTGCCTTGTTCGTCCGACTTGTTCCAGACAAGTTTTACTCGTCGAGTTTCTGGACAGCACTACCTTTCGTCGGTGGTTTTATCATAACGCGAGTTTTACAGATCCAATTGACGTGATTCTTTCTGGGTTGTCTTCACAACTTGATTGTATATCATATGTCAAAATTACACGGTCATTGGATTTGTGGTCTATGATTTACACGAGTTTCTTTGCAGTGTTCCAGAACTGTTTTTTCTCGGATAGGGCAGATTGACCATTGTTTGATCTTTCGATCATAACTTGAGTTTTTCTCAATGGATTTGAGTGATTCTTTTTTTGTTGTCTTCCTGACTTGATTATCTATGATATCTGTCACTTTTGTCATGATGATAAACGTTTAGATTAGTCTCACACACGATTTCTTTAAACAGATCGTTTTTCTGCCGAAAGAGTTTGGGGTTTAATTGTTTCTGCTGCATAAGATTTTTAAATCTACCATTCACCCCCCTCTGGTAGCTTTTCACGTGCTCTTTGATCCTACATCTACACATGTAAAATCTAGTAGGACAGTAGTTGGGTACAAAAATCCTCAAGCTTTGGCTCATGAACCTGCTATTTTATCTCAGCTTTCCCGTGTTATTCCTGTTGGACGTCGTGTGACTCAGTACTGGATTCCTAAATGCCTTTTGACTAACCCCAGTATTGAGTCATCGACGTATTGTGCTTCTATGTAGGTTACACGCTTGAGGAAGGAGAACATTTGAATTGTGGGTTCAGGTTGCTCACACCACATGACCGGTAACAAAGAATGGTTCTCCTCCCTCTCTTTTGTGTTACGTGTAGGGAATGTTACTTTTGCCGATAATTCTTCAACTCCTATAAGTGCTAAAGGTTTGGATAGAGTAAATAATTACTACACTTTGAATTATTTGGCACTTGTTAAAAATTTGAAATACAACTTGCTTTCTGTTTCACAACTGCTAGATGAAAATCTGGAAATTATTTTCACTAAAAATTGCTGCAAAGTTGTAAATTCCAATAGTGAGCTTATTATTAACATGTCTCAGCTTGGAAGAGTTTTTAAAGATGATTTTGATATGTCTTCCTCTAAGCATAGGCGTCTAGTTGGTAATGATTCAAAGTACTTATATTTTTGGCATCATAGACTTGGTCACGTAGGCTTTGATCATCTAACGCGTGTTAGTGCTCTTGATCGCATACGTGGGCTGCCTAAGCTTAAAGGGGACAAATAAATTGTGTGATCTTAATGTAGACATGATAAGATGGTTGCAGGATCACATACTCCTCTCACTATGATCATGACAACTAAACCGGGTCAACTTTTGCACCTTGACACTGTAGGACCTTCACGTGTTCAATCCTTCAGAGGCAAATGGTATGTTCTTGTGATTGTTTATGATTATTCTAGGTAATCTTGGGTTTATGTTATGGCATCTAAGAATGAAGCTTTTAGTCACTTTAGAACTTCATTTCTTAGATTATCAATTGATCTCCCACAACCTTTAAAATTAATTAGAATTGATAACGGAACCGAATTTAAAAATCAATCTTTTTCTCACTTTTGTGCTGAAAATGGAATAGATCATCAATTTTCTTCACCATATGTACCTCAACAAAACGGTGTTGTAGAAAGAAAGAACAGAACCTTAGTGGAGATGGCTAGGACTATGCTTGATAAATATCAAACTCCTAGGAAATTTTGGGCTGATGCAATTGCAACTGCTTGTTATGTCTCAAATCGTGTTTTCTTGCGCGCTAAGCTAGGTAAAACACCATATGAGCTCTGGTTTGGACATAGGCCTAGTGTTACACACTTTCGGGTCTTTGGTTGCAAATTGTTTGTTAAGAAACATGGTAATCTTGATAAATTTGAACCTAGATCCATTGATGGCATGTTCCTTGGTTATCCATCTCATACTAGAGGCTACCATGTGCTTTTACTTGACACTAACAAAATTGTGGAGGCTTGTGAGGTGTCTTTTGATGAAGCTAGCCCAGGTAATAGCTCATACATTGCAGGTCTAGATCCATTTCCGTAGGGGGAGAGCATTTTCGTTGAAGATGAGGAAGAGGTGGAGCTGCTGCCTGAAAATTCAGAAGCTAATGACATTGTTCTAGCTCCTGATTTTGATTCACAGCCAGCACCGACGACCACCATTGCTGGTCCAGATCCTCCTCAAGTCAAAAGCTCATCGATTTTTGATGAACATGAAGAAGAAGAAGATTGTGAAGTGTCAACTCCCCTCCGGGTTCTCAAAAGTCATCCTCCACAACAAATTATTGGAAGCTTGTACAAACGAGTTACACGGTCCAGGTTTTGCGATCCAAACTCTCATTCTCATTCTGCTTTTGTTGCTTCTTTTGAACCAAAAGATATAATACACGCACTCACTAATGAATCTTGGATTATTGCCATGCAAGAAGAGTTAGAAAATTTTGAAAGAAATAATGTTTGGAAACTTGTACCTCCACCTCAAGGCCACACTTTAATTGGAACTAAATGGGTTTTTAAAAATAAACAAAGTGAGGATGGGGTTGTGGTTAGGAATAAGGCTAGGTTGGTTGCTCAAAGTTTCACTCAAGTTGAAGGTCTAGATTTTGATGAAACTTTTGCTCCTGTTGCTAGATTAGAAGCCATAAGAATTTTGTTAGCTTTTGCTGCATCTAAAGGTTTTAAGTTATATCAAATGGATGTTAAAAGTGCTTTTCTTAATGGCTACATAAATGAGAAGGTTTATGTCAAACAAACACTGGGTTTTGAAAATTGAGATATTTCTAATCATGTTTACAAACTGTCCAAAGCCTTGTACGGTCTCAAACAAGCCCTAGAGCATGGTATGGTAGGTTAGAAACATTCTTACTTGAAAATGGGTTTACCACTAGCAAGATTGATAAATCTCTTTTTGTGCTTAAGCATGACAATGACTCATTATTTGTTCAAGTGTATGTGGATGATATTACCTTTGGTTGTGCTTCTCATGATCTTGTGTCCAAGTTTTCAGCTATGATGAGTTTAGAATTTGAGATGAGTATGATGGGAGAACTCACGTACTTTTTGGGGCTGCAAATCAAGCAAACCAAGGAGGATACCTTTGTGCATCAAACGAAGTATATAAAAGACCTCCTAAGGCACTTCAACATGGACAAAAGGAAGCCTCCTTGGACACCAATGCAAACAGCAACAACACTTGAACTTGATGAAGATGGTGAACCCGTGGATCAAAAAGAATATAGAAGCATGATCGGATGACTTTGTACCTCACAGGATCAAGACCAGACATACAATTCAGCGTATGTCTTTGTGCACGGTTTCAAGCATTCCCACGTGCTTCACATAGTCAAGCCGTCAAAAGGATTCTAAGGTACCTACATGGAACTCAAGAATTTGACATTTTTCTTTCTTCTTCCTCAACCGTTACTTTGAAAGCTTTTTCATATGCTGATTTTGGAGGTTGTAGGATTGATAGGAAAAGTACTTTCGGTGCTTGTCATTTTCTTGAAAATTCACTTGTTGCTTGGTCCTCTAAAAAACAAAACTCAGTTGCACAATCCACGGCTGAATCTGAATATGTAGCCGCTGCTAATGCTTGCTCAGAAATTCTTTGGATTGTTCAAATACTTAAGGAGTATAGGGTTCATCTACATAGTGTTCCACCGTTTTGTTATAACACCGGTGCCATTTGCATTGCTAAAAACCCCGTGCAACATTCTAGAACTAAGCACATTGACATTAGGTATCACTTTCTACATGATAATGTTGAAAAAGAAAACATTGTGCTTCACCACGTAGATATCGAACAACAATTGGCTCACATTTTTACAAAACCTTTGGATTTAACTCGTTTTTGTTTTATTCGTTGTGAAATAGGGGTTATGCATCCTCATGGATTACATTGAGGGGGGAGTTTTGAAACTTGAGAAGTCTATGTGTGAATCTGAAATTAAAATAATATGAGCATAGTATTTCATACATATATTACTTTGTCATTCCTTTTACATGCTGAAAGTTCTTACTACATTACTCGTGTTATAGATTTTGTAGTTTTTGCCATGTCTAGTAATTGGAATAATTACTTACACTAAATCTGGTCATGGTCGAACTTTCTTGCTATTTTGAACTTGTTGCATGCTCACAAGTGCTTTTAATCATAAAGAACTAATCAAGTAATCAACTCACATGTTGAGTTTTTATGAACAAATATAAATTGAGAAAAGATCAAGAGAATATGGATGCATCACACTTCTTCTTTTGAGATGGCTTATCATTGCACTTAGATATGAACTTGGAAGAAGTTGTGTATGACTAAAACCATGTCCTTAAGCTTCTAATTGTCAAATGATATAGGCTTGGCTTGGTTGGTTAGAATAAGGCGGATGCGCATATAATCTCTTGCAAATATCATATGATCAAAATTTGTGCTTTCAAAAATAATAAAATTCAGCAACAAGTGTCATGCTTTTAGGTTTTGAAATAGTTATGTTTGTGAGATCATGACTTCCTTAAATTGAAAATTACATTTGATCTCTAGCATGGCTTACACTACTTTATGTATCTCATTGATGTGATAGTGTAAGTTACTTGATAGTATGACTTGGATGAGCTTTGTTTTATATGTATATGTTATAATATGCTCATAATAATTAAAATTTCTCTTTTCAACCTTGCAGAATAAATTGTCAAAGGGGGAGAGACACATTGCACATATTCACATTTGTTTTTTGCACGATTCTATTCAGGGGGAGAATTTCTTTTTCTCATTTTATTTTTGTTTTACAAAGGGGGAGAAATTGTTTTCAAAACTTTTAATGTGATTAAGCTAATGTTCGGAACTTAAGTGGTGTTGCCAATGCATTCATCAAGGGGGACATTATGAGACCTATGTGTGCTTAATAAATTGGCTTGTATTGAATACATTGGCTTCGATGATAAAAGTTCTGAAATTCTGCTAAAACACCTTTTTAGCAAAGTCTGACTCTAGCTCCGAGCTTCTGCAAGGTCCGACAATAGGTCCGACTTGCTTTGTCAAGGTTCGACATGTTTTTGGGAAGCTCCGGTGAGCTTTGTCTTTAGCTCCGGCATGTCTTTGATAGCTTCGGCATGTCCTTGTTAAGCTTAGATATGTTTTGCTAGGTCTGACTTATGTTGGTTAGCTCCGACATGTTTCTCTAGCTCCGACTTTTGAGTTGACTAGTTCCGACTAGCTTTGGTAAGCTCCAGCACTAGGTTGTACTAGCTTTGGTAAGCTCCAGCGCTAGGTTGTACTAGCTTTGGTAAGCTCCATCTTAAGGTCTGGTTAGCTTTGGCAAGGTTCGGAGCTTGATTGTAGTGGTTCTGCTTTTAACTTGCAATGTTTCGAATTTGCTTTACACTTATGAAAAGGTTGCTTAGTATTCTTTTACTAAGTATTTGGTGTGTCTTGATGGTTAAGGATGATATCATTTTGCTATGGTTTGCAACATGCTTATGTGAGGTGCTCACATAAGGTGTTGTGGTTTCAGGACTAACAAGAGTCAAGTCAAGGACTTGTGCTTGAAAGTATTGGTTGTTTATTCATGTGCAGGTGTTGCTTGAGTTCAAGATATGGTTGGTGACGGGATCCATTGAACTAGTCTTAGGGAGAAGATGAGGTACACCAACAAGGTTCGGGAGGAATTGTGGTTGAGTTGATCGGGAGGTTACGCAGCTTGTTTGAATCAAGACCAATGCATGTTAAGGTATCATGGACGTCGTTGGAAGATGTTTGCACGTATGCAAGGAGTGCATGTACGTGGCTAAATGGTTCCGAGGCGTGATGAAGAGATGTGGACGTAAAAATTGGTCGGAAAGGTCCAACCGACTAGGTTATGAAATCAAGTTGCGGCTGAGTCGGGTTTGACAAAAATATGGAATGTTTTGAGTTGGTTATGACAGGATTTCGTGTGGGTCACGAATTTGAGTTGTTTTAGGAATGTGGTATACATTCCTAAGGTGTTTGGAAGTCTTAAGACTGCTTCCATCTGCGTATAGAAGAGTCTTTAGCAGTTATGGAAAGTTACGATTCGTGATTTGAGTAGGATTAGAGTCCTAGTTGAGATTGGGTCGGCCTAAGGGCTGGTTATATAAGCAAGGGAGGCCAGAGCTCGTGGGAGATGACTTTGGGGTTGTTCCTCTTGTGTTCTATTGAATAAGGGTCGTAGTTGAAAGGAACTTTTGTGCCTTGTTCGTCTGACTTGTTCCAATCAAGTTTTTCACCTCGAGTTTTCTACACAGCACTACCTTTCCTCTGTGGTTTTATCATAACTCGAGTTTTACAGATCCAATTGATGTGATTCTTTTTGGGATGTCTTCACAACTTGATTATCTATCATCTTTCAAAATTTTACGGTCATTGGTTTTGTGGTTTCCAGAATTGTTTTTCTCAGGTAGGACAGATTGACCTTTGTTCGATCTTTGAATCGTAACTTGAGTTTATCTGCACAGATTTGAGTGATTCTTGTTGTGTGGTCTTCGTGACTTGATTCTCTCTTATATCTATCACTTTTGTCACTGTGAAACACGTTTATATTAGTATCACACACAATTTCTTTAACAGATCGTTTTTATGCCGAAGGGGTTGGGATTTAGTTGTTTCCGCTGCGTAAGATTTTAAATCTACCAATCACCCCCCTCTGGTGGCTTTTCACGTGCTCTTCGATCCTACAATTTGGCTCACAGGAAAAAAATGGTAGTTTCTACAGGAATGGATTCCTTTGCTAAATTTTGTTGGAAACATAACATGAGCTTGGACCTCTTTTCTCTTTCCTGGCTCATGTTGCTGGTTCCTTTGTTTTTCCTATGATGTTGCAAAGGGCTTCTCATCTAAATTCCTATATTTTCAATTCCTATAGGATTGCAAAAACATACAATTTCAATTCCTATGTTGTTTCTATTCTCGTGCTTTTCAATTCCTTATCCAAAAGACCCTTAGGTTTCGTCAAATCTATCTTTGAACAATGATTTACGTAATTTTGATATGTTTTAACAATACAAGTATTGTACTTTTAGATTCACCATGAAAATATTTCCATAATATACAATCTAGTACTGTACATGTTATTGAAGTTAATAAATTCCATATAAATCATTGGTCAAAGGTAAGTTTGACAAAAACAGATATACAGTTGAGTTGGGGCGAAGGAAGTATATATGTTGCTATTTGCCGCATAAGGTTTGGTCCTTGAAGCCGTAGCCATTTGTACAGGCGGCTGATGCGACCAGGCACCGAGCATACGTGCGCGCCAGTTTCCCAGGCGCCTTAAACGCGCGCAGCGCATGCGCATCTTTGAATTCAATTGGAACCGCTCCGCATCCCATGACCACTACTGCGCGCATCGAGAGACGAACAGCCAGGCTGCTATGGGTGCTCATCCTCTGCAGTACTACAGGTGCAGTAGAGGTGACTGACATATGTATCCCACACCTTGTAGGGCCCACATGTCAGCCACCTCTACTGCACCAGCAGTACTGCAGCTGCTACTACGCTATAAGATCACCCGGGCACGCCATTGTCTTCTCTACACAGCCACTCTTCTCCTCTCTTCCCAAAACAACAGCAAGAACACCATAGCCGACAAGAAAACTCCGCCGCCAAGCCCCCGAAAGGATGCCAAGGGGAAGCGTCCCCGACCGGACTCCCCCCAAGACAAGCAGTGGGCTCTCCGGAAGATGGCGCGCGATGTATTTGACAATACATCGAGCTCTATGCATCGCCTAGGGCTAGGTCCCATTCCATAGTACACTGCAATGGGGACCACATGCCACTACATCTTTGGCATGATGCACTTGGCCGGTTGCCTCGACGCCCTCTGGGACACGCTGATGGACGATCTCAGCATCGCTGGCCGCGACAACCTGGTGGCGGTGATATCCAGGAAACTGGGCTCCCGGTCTCCGCCACGGGAGGTGCCACCGCCCTGCCAGTAGCCCAAGAAGGAGGAGGAGGAGGAGGAGGAGGAGGAGGAGGAGGAGGAGGAGGAGGAGGAGGAGGAGGAGGAGGAGGAGGAGAAGGAGAAGTAGGTGGAGGTGGAGGAGTAGTTTTTTTTCTTGTTCTTAGTTGTGTTGTTTCTTTTTTCTTGTTTTTAGTTTGTTTTTTCTTTTTTCTTGTTTGTATTGTATCGTCTTGAGGTAATGAACTTTATTTTGCTGTTCATTGGTGCCCAAAAATAGTTCTAATGTTGTTGTTTTAACGATAAACTAGTGGACTATTTATCTCTTTTATTTTTTACAATGGAATATATTTCCACTTCCAACTCTAGTGAGCTGGAGATCCAAAAAGTGACTGCCACCTAGTTTATCTGATAGCACCAGCAGGGAGAACCTTCCTCCTCACCCTGTGCCCACTCTCTAAGTTCAAACCCAACATGGATCCAACATAATGGGCAATCAAACAGCAAATTACGTAGTAAATCACAAAAGTCGCTACAACAGTTTTTGGAGTATCAACTTTAGCCCAGATTAAATGCTCGTGGGCGTCATTGCAAAAGGGTGAAGACAAAAAAGACTTGATTCGGATGGCTTGCAAAAACATACTACCTGAAGTCAGGGTCATCGAAGTTTTTGTCCAATGTAAAAGCCCGTTTTTCGGAAGAACAAAACGCAAAAATGCGAACTTAAAAATTTTGAAAATAGACTTGGAAATCCAAACTCACATGAGCCATATGAGTTAAACTATGTTCACTAAAAATAGGGACTTGTTAAAACTTTACATATAGAACATGGTTGCTGATGTGGAATGGAACTTAAGGTGAAGAATCCTTAATTTCCAAGTATTCACATTTTCAATGAAAAATTAAAGGAGAAAAGAAAACAAATAGAGAGAAAGAAAAAGGAATTATTCCAACCCAAAAATGGGACATCCAAAAATATTCAAATCTCAGGCCGTAAATTTTTCCATGACCTACTAATATTCCAATTAGACTCTCGGTAAAGTTTCAAAATTTTTGAAGCCCATTTCCCATTTATTGGACACGTACTGAGAGTTTAATCAACGTCGACTTCAAATTTAAACTTTGTGCTCAACTTTGTCCAAATCAACTCCAAATTTTTCCTGAGGTCCCTTATGGTTCAAAAAGGTTAACTTCAAAGTTTCAGGATTTTTGAACCTAATCTACTATTTATTTCCTTGAGTCAAGTATCACTACTTGAATTCAAATTCAAATCTGAGTTCAAATTCTACTTGCTCAGTTTTGAAATCTGATTGCACCATAAAATTCTCCACATTTTATTTAGTCACGGGGCCAAATTTGACTATTTTTGAAGCATGCTTGCTAGCCCTATTGGAATTTTGGAAAGAAGAGGGAAGTGGGTCCCACAGATGGTCCCCACCAGTCAGGTCGGCAAGGCTTCCTCTCTCCTCCCCTGCCTCCACGCGACCGCGTGCATGTGCCACCGCGATTCCTCTCCGTCCTTATCGTGTCCGCCCGACCTCGCACCTCCTCCACGCTGCTCCTCGCGCCTTCCTTCTCCCTCCCGACCCCGTCCGGCCACCGGCTCCGCCGTCTCGGTTCCGCACCTTCCGGCCCGCGCGCCTCCTGCGCCGCCGGCTCGCGCGCCGCCCCGCCCCTGCTGCCTTCGACCGCAGCGCCTCCCTCGCCGGCCACCCTGCGCGCTGCCTCTGCTCATCACCGGCGCCGCCGTATGCCGCTCGACCTGGCCGTCGCGCCGCCTGCCCCGCATCGCGCCGCTAGCGCCACGGAGCGCCGCGCCTCCTCCTCGCCTGGCCGCTGGCTTACCCCACCCCTACGGCAACTCGCGCCGCCATCCCGCCGCTCGCCCGGCCACCGACGCCACGGCGCCACTCCCGCCAGGCCTGCGCGCCACCTCCCTATGCGCCTGCGCCACCGCCGACGCCGGCGCTCCACCTCCCCACGCGCTCAGACCACCCCGCCGGCCGCCTCCTCGCCTCCGGTCACAGGTCCGCGCCCCACTAGCGCCCCCTCACCGCTGGCCCACTCGGCGACCGCCCTGCTCAGTCCGCCGCCGTGCACCAACCTCGGCGACGGCCGCCAGCTCCCTGCTGCGCGCTTTTCCTACCAGCCGCGTGCTCCCTTGCTCCGTCGCCGTGTCCCTAGCCTCTGCACGCCGCAGCGCTCCTCACTGCAATGCCTTCCGGCTGTGCGCCATGGCCACACCGCCATCCACGCCGCGTTCCTCACTGCTGTGCCTCCCATGGCGTGGTGACCGCAATCCGCCGACCATTCGCGCCGTTCCCAGCGTGTCTCTGCTGTGCTGCTCGCTACAGCGCATCTCCAGGCCACCTTCCTCCCACCTCGGTGTCACGGGAAAGTTCAAACGAGTGCTGTGATACTTAGCCTTGTGCTGCCCCAATTTCGACGCCTACTTTCCGTCGTCGCGACGTTCTGCTCATAGGCCATGTCCTAGCAGAGAAGTAAGTAATGGGTGTGATGGAGGATATGCAGGAACACACCTTTCACACCATGGTATCGACAACTGGTCCAAGGTTAGCTTTGATTTTGCAAGATTGATTGGATCAGTGACTGCAGCTAAGGTGTTCGATGAAATGTTTACGAGGGATGAACCAACTTCGTTGATGTTCGGAACTGGTCTGTGATGCAGGGGTAGAATGATGTGGCAATTGACAAGGACATGTGCCAAGATGCCCTTTGAATGGTGATGACGCGATGGAACTCAAGTACACACCAAGATGTTCGGCGAAATGCCTACAAGGTGAGCCTTGCCCTAAAATGTCTTGCTTGACGTCACCGACGTCCGTTCGTGGTGATCACTAAGATTACTCATATGTCGTCAAGCCGTACGTCCATGTTCCGCGTTAATATCATTTCTATAGGAATCCCTAAGTTGACCTCTTGTGTCGTTTGTATCACACTGGCCTGTCCGTACGTGCTCGTGATGCTCCACCATGAGCCGCGTCGACGTCGTTGACCATATGACGTCGTCGTGACGCTCCGAGCCGTCATCGTGTCCTGGCATCGAGATGAAGGATGCTTGTGATGTGTGTGGTGCTGAAACACCAGCACGACTCATCGTACAATGGTCATTTAGCCAAATTAGGGTTTAGTCGAGGTGAGACTCGTCAAGTCCTAGGTGTAGCTAGGGTGCTCGATGAAATGCCTTCTAGGTCAAACCAAGTGGTTCGGTGATCACCGATGACTTGGAGTAGAGGTATGCAATAACGTTGCGACCAACAAGGAGAACTAGACCAAGGGGGACCTTGGATAAGAGTTCCTTGGTTGTGTTGAGGATGTTCCGTAGCCGATCACAGGATTGGTTAACTAGGTGTGCCATTTCATTGACGGCAGGTTCGTCGAGTCGCTTATCAACAACCGAGTCGACATCACTAGCCTTAAGACTCACAAGGTGGTGTTCGAGATTCCGCTCACCCCTTTGATGAGCCCGGGTTGTTGTGGACGCCACTAAGACGATCTTCTCGAGATGGCGAAGCATGACCGTCACGACAAGGTCTCGCATCATGTTCGAGTTCCAGGAGTTCACCGAGCTCATCTGGACAATCTTGCAAAGGACACTGCAATAGTGTCACGTAAGCACTTGAACGATGCTCGAGAAGCTTACCGTAGAAACTACTTTACTAAAGGTCATTTGAACATTGTCTCAATACTCATGTTAGGCTAACAAGGCTCATTATGACGTTTTAAGTCCAAAGAATGTTGACCTCACTTCACTCCCAAGTGTCGCTAGGGTTTCATCCTGGTTCATCCTTATCAGGACCCTGTGATCACACTTGTCACGTAATTAGGTTTACTCCTTAATGAGTTTGTGTAACTTCACTGGTCGACTTCTAAGTCATAACCTCTTGTTGCACAATTCACTCATGCCTTAAGCTTTCAATGCTCCATCTTGACTCTTAGGTCATCCTTACCCTACCAGTCCAACACTTTCACACCATTCAGCTGTATCGTCCTTGAGTGGCATAGCGTCGAGTGTTGAGTGCCAAGTTGCAATGTGTGCTCACATTGCACCTTTCAATTCACATCTCGCTACTACTATGACCACTTGACTCCATCCTTTGTTTATCCACACAACAGAGGCATATCTGTCCTTCCTATTCGAACTCCTCATTCTTAGAGTTTACACAACCCTGTGGAGTCTTTTCTTAAATTACTTAATTACTTAATTACTTATATGCATATCATGTCGATAGGAACGTGCTGATAGGTGATCGACAAGAAGCTTCACTTGGAGGAGAAGGCCAAGGTGTTTCCACTGAGGTTCCATGGCAGGTTCTCCGGAGGAAGATCAAGCCCTAACAATTGACATTTGTTCAGTCGCAAACTAAGGCAAGCCCCGGTTTGCATTTAAGTCGTTTATAAACTTTTGCTTTATCACTATGATGAGTAGTATATGAATTGTGCATTACGTTTAGGGTGAATGATACTCCACATGCATGACCAAAAATCCCAGGGTTTATTTGGCACGAGTTACAGTTTGACCTGTAGTAACTGCTTTGCTAATGCATAGGAAATCCGGTAGAAGTCGAGTAGTTGGAATCTACTCGCGAGAGATGTATCTCACAGGATTGGTTGAAAGGAAAATGGTTTAATATAATGAAATTGAGACCGGGCAGGGAATGGATAGGAAGCGGCGAGAATTGAGTCTCGGTCGCATAGCCCTGCCTGTGTCGATTAAGGCCCGTCCGTATGCAGCCCCTTCGGACAAGCTTGAATTGTACCATCAACATAATGGACATATGGAATCCAATAAACTGACGTAGCTTGGTCACTTGGGTGTCGAGGCATACCGTTCCGTTTTATAGGTGAGGGTTGAGGGTAGCAAGGTGTAAATCCGCTGGTGGGCACGTCAGAGTACGCCCCACGCAGGGACCTCCTGCCCGTGACGGATCGACCGGTTCGGCATTTGAGTGCCATGCGAAAGGTTGCCATATACGACTAGTACTGAAGTGCTACGTAGGTACTGCGCGAAGTGCTCGCTGGCATTTCCGAAAGTGCGTATGTGTCATGTTGTCCGGGTGCGTCCTGATTGCAATCACTGTCCCTCGCAGTAATAGAGTACCACTTGTTCACTGAGCGGTGACGTAGTAAATACTAAAGAAGCCAGCAAATCATATTGTATTGAATTAAAATTACTTTGCAACCTTGTATGATTTAGAGATAGTATAATTAAAAGTTTTCAATTTCCCCATACTTTAGCTGTAATAGCATTATGTGTCTCGAGCATGTCATATCATTGGTAAAGCGTTTCTTGTTTGATTGTGGAGCCCATGATGTGCCGTGCTTGGGAAATGTCATTTGCTACTTAAAACTTGATTATAAGGATCCACTTGTAGGCGAGTCATTTATGCTATTCCTTACCTATGTTTAGTGTCCCCTTGCATCTGTCTAGTGAGACGGTTAAGTCTTGCTGAGCCTTATGCTCACGTTTGCGCTTTAACGATTTTTGCAGGTATTAGTTTTATTTCTGCTGTTCAGGTTGTACATGAGACTCGAGGGTCGAGATAAATCTCATGTGAGCCACGCCGCTGCTGTATGTTCTTCGTGTTGCTAGTGAGAATCGTCCTAGGGCATGGACGTCTTCTCTCCTGCTTAGTTAGGTGAGATTTTGAGTATGTATTTTCCGCTGCGTGTGTACCCTTGTTGTACACTCTTTTGTAAACTCTTCTTATTATGAAATGAAAACTTTATATGTTTTGGTATCCTTTTCGTGTGTGCTGTTAGGTGCCGCATCACACGGCACCACCCAATGAGATCCTCGGATGTGTGGACTCTGGTCCCCACAGACATGGTATCAGAGCTTCATTGGGAATAGCACGCTCGAAAAAGAGCCTATTTTCAAAAACTCCGAAGTAGTCGAGTGAGGATTAGCTATATGCCCATTAAGGACTATTACTAGTATAAGTTATAAAGGTGGTGAACTAACTTGTTATATTATTCTGTAACGACGCTCAGTTTTCAAGGTAAGAGGTAAGGTACGCCGCCGAGAGCGGATCAATCTCGGTAAACTCTGCATACGAGATATGGTATGTGAAATTTCCGTGGCTTAGCACGGAAAGTCAATATGAGTCTCTGAAACTTTCCATGGTTCTGAGAACATATGACACGCGGTACCCCAGCGTGACACAAAATTAGTGGGAGCCCCCGTCGGGTGGTGTATAACCCGATAGTATGTATCTCTAGAACTATTCATGTTCTATGGGATCATGCGAAACACGTATGCCCGAGCGTGTATAAGCCGGTTCGTACGGGAGTCTTTGCTGTACAGACGTATTTACAGCCATGTACCTCGAGACATGGCCTCGCTCGAGGGCGACTCACACCAGAGTCGTATGCATTTACTTTCATATATATTATTGTGACTGCCTGTCGTGTTTCCCCGTGCCGCCCTTGAGGTGTGAAGGTGTGAAAGGGGATTGTTTGTCTTCTGCAGGTACACTAACTCTGGTAGCGACCCGTGTAGAATACGTTTGCGAGTGATCGATAGTAGGACCACCTCTAGACGTATCCGGATATACCGGATTAGACTTTTCTTTTAGTAAGGCACGTAGTACCGTCAGTATCACACTTGATACTTTGACCATCCCCCACGAAAGAAATGACTTCATATTCATATTAAGTCCAAGTATCAGTTGCTGGTATCTTGTGGACAAGTAAAATTTTTCTTTTCAAGAGTAGGTGAACCAAAGTCCTTTGCTCCTAGCGAGAGTTTAGCTCGACTTCGCTGGGTTGAGATTTTGGTTAAGTTTGAAGATCCATATTGATATGCTATGGATAAGAAGGTCGTCAAGTCTCTTTTAAGATTCCCTTTGGTTCTAAAGGAAATGATTAGTTGCGAATCAAGTTCTAGCCATCGGACTTGAGTTTTGAGCTAAGTTTCAAAATTTGAGTTTGTTCCCAAATTCTTGTGTTTCGAAGCCGGTGAGTTCTGTTTTCGAACAGAATGGACCTGACTTTGAAATTCCATATCTCTTCAACCTGGAGGGCTTTGGAGGCAAGTGAATACTTTTTGAAAAGCTTTTGAAGTCTTCTAATAGTTTCCTATTGACCTCCAAGCCAAAAGATGCTTTTATGGTGATGAAAATGCACCATAATCACAGCAGCTGCTGTTCTGAAACTACACGGACCAGCATCTGAACTTTTGTCATATTTCCTTGAAGAAAGCTCTTCTATTCCATTATGATACATTTATGGAAAGTGGAAAAGCTATTCTACAACTTTGTTATTCAGTGATACCTCAAATTCAGCTTATAACTAATTAGAAAACAGAGTTGAAGATAATACATGTATATAGGTGCTATCTGAAACAGTCAAAAAATTCTGAACTTTGAACGGACATAACTGTTAAACTAGAAGTGCAACCTATGCATGTTTATACATGTATGGAAAACTTAGAGAGTCCTCTACAACATTTCTATAGAACTCCAGAGCAGAATCCATCTCTAACATACTCAAAATTTCAGATTTCTAGACTTGATCAAATCTGGACAGCGAGTGGACAGTCCTGTATACAGTTACTGTTTCTCGCATAACTCGCTGTATAATTGTCGAATGGCTTTGTATTTTACATTTCTGGGATCCTGAGAATGTATGCAACAAGTTTGCTATGTATTACTTTTGCAAATATTGATGTTTGTATATCTGAAATTGTGGACAAAATCAGCCTTAAACAAAGGAGGTGCTGTCCAAATTTTCAGAAAAACTGTCAACTTGCAAATGCCATATCTTCTCAACCAGAAGTGCTACGAGGGCAAGTAAATACTCTTTAGAAAGATTTGGAAGTCCTCTACATGTTTTCTGTTCAACACCAGACCAGAATCCTTTTCTAAATGGGTGAAATTTGGATAATCGCAGAGACTGTCCAGGCATACCCAAACTGGACAGCAATCTGTACACCTCTGAATTTAATCCATAACTCGCAGACCCTTGATCCAATGGTGTCACGCGAGTAACCGTTGGAGAGTTTAGAGAGTCAGCTACAATTTTTGCAATTGGCTCCAGACCTGAATCGGTCATCTACCTTTTGCAAATCGAGTTTGAATACAGAGTGGTCAATCTGAACTGAATTCAGTTCTGAATACTGAAATTTTACCTAACTTCAAAAATTCATATCTTTTGAACCAGAACTGATATGAAGACAAGTAAGTACATTCTGGAAAGCTTATTACATTGGATACAACTTTGTAAATCATAATATTTCCAGATTTCCATCAGAACAGCCTGAAAACTTTAGATCAAAACTGCTACTGTTTAAGCAGATTCTGCTGAAAGTGCAGAGAAATCTGCTAACTTTAAAATTGCATAACTTGCAAACCAGAGATGATCTAGAGGCAAACCAATACTTTTTGGAAAGGTCTTGAAGTGTACTTTAACTTTGATGTTCACCTCAAGATCTGATTTTGCCATTTACTTGGCCAAAATTGAAGTTGCGTCCAAGCTGTTCATCCTCCACCAGGATTTAATCGGGTGATGACCCTTTAGGGTGTTTATGGATAAGGTTCTCGAGTTCAACTCGAGGAGTTTCATAACATCCTAGGTGTTGATACCCAATAATAATTGCCTTTAGATTCAGTATTACACTAAGGCAAATCCCTTTTTGCTCGGATGCACATGCTAGTGTTTTGACTATACAACCTTGCATCTCACACTTTAATTGTGCATTGAGCATGTATGACACTTCCCTTAGTTGGACGACCCTCCCCATAAATATTGCTTGGAGTAAGTTTCTTGCTCACCTAGCTTGAATCTTAAGGGGGAAGGAGTTCATCTAGTAATTGAAGTGTTACGTTCACCTAGGTGTCATACTAAGGTACATCGACACCGAACCAACGTGCTGGGAGCAATGCTCAAGTAAGTAGGACCGAGTACAACAGTGACTCATTAAGTCAATGTGAAGCTTAAGTAACGGATCACCTTGAACCCCGTTTCTTGTGGAATTCGATCAACGAGTTAAAGGAGTCAGTTGATTCTTCACGCTAAACCACTCCTTTGCTTCAGTCTTTGAGACGAGAAGCCATAAGTGAGTAGTATGAGCTGGAAATTCTTTAGCAAGAACGTGGATTACTAACCAAGGTTGTGCCTAGCACAGTACCTTGTCAACCACTTACTACAACCTACGGAAGTGAGGAGAACCTTACTCTTCAAAGGTTACTCTCTTTGCCACTTCTGAAGGCAACCCTACCGCACCTTTCAAGGGGTAGACATAGTACTTTAAGAAAACTATGAGATGAAAAACCTGACCCTTTGTTAAGGAACCACAATTACCTGTAAGTTGTGATTAACAAGCTTTAGGGAACTTCCGATCAACAAGAAGTTCAATCACTTTGTTCCATTTTGTACACTCCGTTGCCTTGAGATGAACCTCACCATTCCTTGCTAATACTTTTACCTTGAAACCATCGAACTTGGTCGAGATATGAAAGTAGCAAGTCTTGTCTAGCGCCTTTCATGACCAAGTTCAAGCAATCCTCCTGTATTTGGGATACTTCTGACTGTGTTTGGATTGTCTTACCTATTTTTGCTCAAAGTATAATACTGAATGCACCATACCTTGCATAATTATTCGCGGAGTTGCATTGTGTCTGCATAACATCATCCGGTTTGTGATGCATCATAAAACGTAATTACTAATGAGTTTTGAGCAAGAATATGTGACCCCGTTCAGATACTTAAGTAGTGCCTAACATTTTTGAGTTGTGATCAATTTTATCGTTCGCAACGCCTTCAACTGGTTTCATTATCTTGAGTAGCACAAGGGACACCTTGTGACTAAAACACAGTTGAGTCCTTGTCCTTGACTTGTTGAAACTCAAATCGCCTTGAGTACTTGCAACTAAACAAACACTTGGACTTCCATCCTTGACTTGTTAGGTTCAAGTACCTTGATTGTTGCAACTATACCGTTCTTCATCGCGTAGTCATCAGTTCGATGATCAACCTTGTAAAATCCATGAAATCTCCTTCCTCGCGAGGATACCGTTCGTTTGTCAACCTCGTGAAACTCTTTGGGTCCATCTAAGATCTTACGTTGTTATATGGTAACCTTGCTACACTAATTACCTTGTAGTTACCATATGATTGAGTTCTTTGCTGTGTCGAAACATATGAGGATACTGAATCCTTAAATCCTCGTGTGCCACTGCAAAGGGTCTTCATCTTCTATTTCTATTGTTTGAAGACGTTGATATACCCAGAAACCTTGTAGTCGTCATATCTTCAATATTCCTGCTGTTTCGATTACATAAGAGTGTTGAGTGTCTTGCTGCTCTTATGCTACGGCTAAGGAATCCTATGGTTGACTAAACATCAAACGAGGTTAATGATTGTCGTTTAACCTCGTAAACCATCTTAACTCATGTCAAGGGAAATACCACATTAAGTTGAAATGACCTATGCAAAACCAAGCAACCAAGAATCAATGCAAGAAAAGTTTCAAACTATCAAGGTGACCTAGAGAAGCAAAGAACAAGTGCAAATTCTTCAAATCAAGACTAGGACAGGACAAGATGTCATGTCAGTGCAAGAGTACAACAATAAAGGATCAGTACCAGACGTGAGAGCTTTACGATGTGATATTGTCATGTCGAGCATCCTGTCAAGTCTATCAACCTAAAGACTGGAATCTCCTGAAGCAGACTTTAGAATTTCTTAAGATGCCTGAAGATAATCACTATTTCGTAGAACCCAAGTTTTTAAGGGCATTACCATTTTCCTTAGTCAATGACCCTCTTTTACGGTTCGTTCCCTCATCGTTCTGTTATTCTACCTGTTAGAATCTCGGGACGAGATTCCTTTAAGGGGGAAGGATTGTAAAAGCCCGTTTTTCGGAAGAACAAAACGCAAAAATGCGAACTTAAAAATTTTGAAAATAGACTTGGAAATCCAAACTCACATGAGCCATATGAGTTAAACTATGTTCACTAAAAATAGGGACTTGTTAAAACTTTACATATAGAACATGGTTGCTGATGTGGAATGGAACTTAAGGTGAAGAATCCTTAATTTCCAAGTATTCACATTTTCAATGAAAAATTAAAGGAGAAAAGAAAACAAATAGAGAGAAAGAAAAAGGAATTATTCCAACCCAAAAATGGGACATCCAAAAATATTCAAATCTCAGGCCGTAAATTTTTCCATGACCTACTAATATTCCAATTAGACTCTCGGTAAAGTTTCAAAATTTTTGAAGCCCATTTCCCATTTATTGGACACGTACTGAGAGTTTAATCAACGTCGACTTCAAATTTAAACTTTGTGCTCAACTTTGTCCAAATCAACTCCAAATTTTTCCTGAGGTCCCTTATGGTTCAAAAAGGTTAACTTCAAAGTTTCAGGATTTTTGAACCTAATCTACTATTTATTTCCTTGAGTCAAGTATCACTACTTGAATTCAAATTCAAATCCGAGTTCAAATTCAACTTGCTCAGTTTTGAAATCTGATTGCACCATAAAATTCTCCACATTTTATTTAGTCACGGGGCCAAATTTGACTATTTTTGAAGCATGCTTGCTAGCCCTATTGGAATTTTGGAAAGAAGAGGGAAGTGGGTCCCACAGATGGTCCCCACCAGTCAGGTCGGCAAGGCTTCCTCTCTCCTCCCCTGCCTCCACGCGACCGCGTGCATGTGCCACCGCGATTCCTCTCCGTCCTTATCGTGTTCGCCCGACCTCGCACCTCCTCCACGCTGCTCCTCGCGCCTTCCTTCTCCCTCCCGACCCCGTCCGGCCACCGGCTCCGCCATCTCGGTTCCGCACCTTCCGGCCCGCGCGCCTCCTGCGCCGCCGGCTCGCGCGCCGCCCCGCCCCTGCTGCCTTCGACCGCAGCGCCTCCCTCGCCGGCCACCCTGCGCGCTGCCTCTGCTCATCACCGGCGCCGCCGTATGCCGCTCGACCTGGCCGTCGCGCCGCCTGCCCCGCATCGCGCCGCCAGCGCCACGGAGCGCCGCGCCTCCTCCTCGCCTGGCCGCTGGCTTACCCCACCCCTACGGCAACTCGCGCCGCCATCCCGCCGCTCGCCCGGCCACCGACGCCACGGCGCCACTCCCGCCAGGCCTGCGCGCCACCTCCCTATGCGCCTGCGCCACCGCCGACGCCGGCGCTCCACCTCCCCGCGCGCTCAGACCACCCCGCCGGCCGCCTCCTCGCCTCCGGTCACAGGTCCGCGCCCCACTAGCGCCCCCTCACCGCTGGCCCGCTCGGCGACCGCCCTGCTCAGTCCGCCGCCGTGCACCAACCTCGGCGACGGCCGCCAGCTCCCTGCTGCGCGCTTTTCCTGCCAGCCGCGTGCTCCCTTGCTCCGTCGCCGTGTCCCTAGCCTCTGCACGCCGCAGCGCTCCTCACTGCAATGCCTTCCGGCTGTGCGCCATGGCCACACCGCCATCCACGCCGCGTTCCTCACTGCTGTGCCTCCCATGGCGTGGTGACCGCAATCCGCCGACCATTCGCGCCGTTCCCAGCGTGTCTCTGCTGTGCTGCTCGCTACAGCGCATCTCCAGGCCGCCTTCCTCCCACCTCGGCGTCACGAGAAAGTTCAAACGAGTGCTGTGATACTTAGCCTTGTGCTGCCCCAATTTCGACGCCTACTTTCCGTCGTCGCGACGTTCTGCTCATAGGCCATGTCCTAGCAGAGAAGTAAGTAATGGGTGTGATGGAGGATATGCAGGAACACACCTTTGACACCATGGTATCGACAACTGGTCCAAGGTTAGCTTTGATTTTGCAAGATTGATTGGATCAGTGACTGCAGCTAAGGTGTTCGATGAAATGTTTACGAGGGATGAACCAACTTCGTTGATGTTCGGAACTGGTCTGTGATGCAGGGGTAGAATGATGTGGCAATTGACAAGGACATGTGCCAAGATGCCCTTTGAATGGTGATGACGCGATGGAACTCAAGTACACACCAAGATGTTCGGCGAAATGCCTACAAGGTGAGCCTTGCCCTAAAATGTCTTGCTTGACGTCACCGACGTCCGTTCGTGGTGATCACTAAGATTACTCATATGTCGTCAAGCCGTACGTCCATGTTCCGCGTTAATATCATTTCTATAGGAATCCCTAAGTAGACCTCTTGTGTCGTTTGTATCACACTGGCCTGTCCGTACGTGCTCGTGATGCTCCACCATGAGCCGCGTCGACGTCGTTGACCATATGACGTCGTCGTGACGCTCCGAGCCGTCATCGTGTCCTGGCATCGAGATGAAGTATGCTTGTGATGTGTGTGGTGCTGAAACACCAGCACGACTCATCGTACAATGGTCATTTAGCCAAATTAGGGTTTAGTCGAGGTGAGACTCGTCAAGTCCTAGGTGTAGCTAGGGTGCTCGATGAAATGCCTTCTAGGTCAAACCAAGTGGTTCGGTGATCACCGATGACTTGGAGTAGAGGTATGCAATAACGTTGCGACCAACAAGGAGAACTAGACCAAGGGGGACCTTGGATAAGAGTTCCTTGGTTGTGTTGAGGATGTTCCGTAGCCGATCACAGGATTGGTTAACTAGGTGTGCCATTTCATTGACGGCAGGTTCGTCGAGTCGCTTATCAACAACCGAGTCGACATCACTAGCCTTAAGACTCACAAGGTGGTGTTCGAGATTCCGCTCACCCCTTTGATGAGCCCGGGTTGTTGTGGACGCCACTAAGACGATCTTCTCGAGATGGCGAAGCATGACCGTCACGACAAGGTCTCGCATCATGTTCGAGTTCCAGGAGTTCACCGAGCTCATCTGGACAATCTTGCAAAGGACACTGCAATAGTGTCACGTAAGCACTTGAACGATGCTCGAGAAGCTTGCCGTAGAAACTACTTTATCTAAAGGTCATTTGAACATTGTCTCAATACTCATGTTAGGCTAACAAGGCTCGTTATGACGTTTTAAGTCCAAAGAATGTTGACCTCACTTCACTCCCAAGTGTCGCTAGGGTTTCATCCTGGTTCATCCTTATCAGGACCCTGTGATCACACTTGTCACGTAATTAGGTTTACTCCTTAATGAGTTTGTGTAACTTCACTGGTCGACTTCTAAGTCACAACCTCTTGTTGCACAATTCACTCATGCCTTAAGCTTTCAATGCTCCATCTTGACTCTTAGGTCATCCTTACCCTACCAGTCCAACACTTTCACACCATTCAGCTGTATCGTCCTTGAGTGGCATAGCGTCGAGTGTTGAGTGCCAAGTTGCAACGTGTGCTCACATTGCACCTTTCAATTCACATCTCGCTACTACTATGACCACTTGACTCCATCCTTTGTTTATCCACACAACAGAGGCATATCTGTCCTTCCTATTCGAACTCCTCATTCTTAGAGTTTACACAACCCTGTGGAGTCTTTTCTTAAATTACTTAATTACTTAATTACTTATATGCATATCATGTCGATAGGAACGTGCTGATAGGTGATCGACAAGAAGCTTCACTTGGAGGAGAAGGCCAAGGTGTTTCCACTGAGGTTCCATGGCAGGTTCTTCGGAGGAAGATCAAGCCCTAACAATTGACATTTGTTCAGTCGCAAACTAAGGCAAGCCCCGGTTTGCATTTAAGTCGTTTATAAACTTTTGCTTTATCACTATGATGAGTAGTATATGAATTGTGCATTACGTTTAGGGTGAATGATACTCCACATGCATGACCAAAAATCCCAGGGTTTATTTGGCACGAGTTACAGTTTGACCTGTAGTAACTGCTTTGCTAATGCATAGGAAATCCGGTAGAAGTCGAGTAGTTGGAATCTACTCGCGAGAGATGTATCTCACAGGATTGGTTGAAAGGAAAATGGTTTAATATAATGAAATTGAGACCGGGCAGGGAATGGATAGGAAGCGGCGAGAATTGAGTCTCGGTCGCATAGCCCTGCCTGTGTCGATTAAGGCCCGTCCGTATGCAGCCCCTTCGGACAAGCTTGAATTGTACCGGCAACATAATGGACATATGGAATCCAATAAACTGACGTAGCTTGGTCACTTGGGTGTCGAGGCATACCGTTCCGTTTTATAGGTGAGGGTTGAGGGTAGCAAGGTGTAAATCCGCTGGTGGGCACGTCAGAGTACGCCCCACGCAGGGACCTCCTGCCCGTGACGGATCGACCGGTTCGGCATTTGAGTGTCTTGCGAAAGGTTGCCATATACGACTAGTACTGAAGTGCTACGTAGGTACTGCGCGAAGTGCTCGCTGGCATTTCCGAAAGTGCGTATGTGTCGTGTTGTCCGGGTGCGTCCTGATTGCAATCACTGTCCCTCGCAGTAATAGAGTACCACTTGTTCACTGAGCGGTGACGTAGTAAATACTAAAGAAGCCAGAAAATCATATTGTATTGAATTAAAATTACTTTGCAACCTTGTATGATTTAGAGATAGTATAATTAAAAGTTTTCAATTTCCCCATACTTTAGCTGTAATAGCATTATGTGTCTCGAGCATGTCATATCATTGTTAAAGCGTTTCTTGTTTGATTGTGGAGCCCATGATGTGCCGTGCTTGGGAAATGTCATTTGCTACTTAAAACTTGATTATAAGGATCCACTTGTAGGCGAGTCATTTATGCTATTCCTTACCTATGTTTAGTGTCCCCTTGCATCTGTCTAGTGAGACGGTTAAGTCTTGCTGAGACTTATGCTCACGTTTGCGCTTTAACGATTTTTGCAGGTATTAGTTTTATTTCTGCTGTTCAGGTTGTACATGAGACTCGAGGTGTCGAGATAAATCTCATGTGAGCCACGCCGCTGCTGTATGTTCTTCGTGTTGCTAGTGAGAATCGTCCTAGGGCATGGACGTCTTCTCTCCTGCTTAGTTAGGTGAGTTTTTGAGTATGTATTTTCCGCTGCGTGTGTACCCTTGTTGTACACTCTTTTGTAAACTCTTCTTATTATGAAATGAAAACTTTATATGTTTTGGTATCCTTTTCGTGTGTGCTGTTAGGTGCCGCATCACACGACACCACCCAATGAGATCCTCGGATGTGTGGACTCTGGTCCCCACATCCAATTTGGATTGAGTCTTAGTTATAGACTTCATATTAATAAAGTGTATCGGGTGTTTTACTTTCACTAGTGTTTCTGGTTGAATCTTTTGTTGTTGATCTTCAAAAACTTGGTGTATCAGTGTTGTGGGGACGAGAATCCTGACCTCCTAGGATCTCATTGGGTGGTGTCGTGCGATGCGACACCCAACAATATACAAGAATAGAACGAGAACAAATTTACAATACCAAGTCTTTATATAAAAGCACAGCGGAAGTTTTTAAAATACTAGAGGAAGAGAAAAGAACACAATAGCGACAATGAAGAGGTATGTCCTACTTGCGAAGAAATGTGTGATGCTATTTCTGGTGTCACTATTATTGTTAAGAAAAAGGACAAAAAGCTTAAGGATAGTGCTGCTAAAATTGAATCACTAGAATCTGAAATCAACCATTTAAAAACTTTGATTCCTAGTGATGATGCATGTTCCTCATGTGATTTAATATATGAACAATTTTCCTCATTAAGAAGTGTGCACACCTCCACACTTGATAAACTTGAGTTAGAAATTGAAAAGAACAAAGAGCTTGCTGCACTTAATGATAAAAGCTTGAAAGATGCTAGCTGTTCTACAATTGATTTGCATTGTTCTACTTGTGACGATCTTGATAAGAAACTACAGGATGCTATGAATGAAATTTCTATATTGAACAATGCTTTACGTTCTCATGAAGTTAAATTTTGTTCAAATTGCAAACTAAAAGGAAAAACTTCATATGAAAATTGCCTTGATCTGTCCAATAAACTTGATGACATGCATATGACATTAGATCGGTTTTGTAATGGGAATAAGAACCTAAACTTACTGCTGAATTCTTCCAAGTCTTGCAATGATAAAACTGGTTTAGGTTTTGATTCTCATGCTCATTCTAAGGCACATCCACCTAAAATTGTAAAGTCATTAGGAAGTGGTTTGATTCAAACAGTTCCTAAACAAAAAGGAGTGGTATTCAAATCTGTAGGAGTGTTGCCTCATTCGGTTTCAAATAAAAATATTGCTTGCTCATCTAGACATGAACACAAAGTTAAATTTCATTGTACCTTCTGTGGTAGAGATAGTCATGTCATAGATTTTTGTTATAGACTAGCTAAACAACAGAAAAGGGAAAGAATAGTTGCTAGATCTCATAACTTTCATGCAAAATTTGTTGCACACATTAAACCGAATGTACAACCTGCTGTTTTGAGTCAAAAACATTCAAAGTTTACCTCCAGACCTTCTGTTTTTGCCTCCGGAGCTACTGATTTTTGTGCTACACAAGTAACACCTTATAGGTCAGTAGTCAAGAATAAAAAATCTCAAACTTTGACTCATAAACCTGTTGTTTTGTCTCAGCGTTCGCGTGTTTTTCCTGCTGCACGTCGCGTGACTCAGTACTGGATTCCTAAATGCCTTTTGACTAACCCCAGTATTGACTCAACGACGTATTGTGCTTTTATGTAGGTTACACGTCTGAGGAAGGAGAACATTTGGATTGTGGATTCAGGTTGCTCACGCCACATGACCGGTAACAAAGATTGGTTCTCCTCCCTCTCTTTTGTGTCACGTGTAGAGAATGTTACTTTTGCCGATAATTCTTCAACTCCTATAATTGCTAAGGGTTCGGTTAGAGTAAATGATCACTACACTTTGAAGGATGTGGCAGTTGTCAAAAATTTGAAATACAACTTGCTTTCTGTTGCACAATTGCTAGATGAAAATCTAGAAATTATTTTCAATAAAAACTACTGCAAAGTTGTAGGTTCAAATAGTGAGCTTATTTTTAACATGTCTCGGTTTGGAAGAGTTTTTAAAGCTGATTTTGATATGTCATCCTCTAAGCATAGGTGTCTAGTTGCTAATGATTCAAAGGACTTATATTTTTGGCATCATAGACTTGGTCACGTAGGCTTTGATCACCTAACGCGTGTTAGTGCTCTTGATCGCATACGTGGGTTGCCTAAGCTTAAAGGGGACAAAGAAATTGTGTGCTCTTCTTGTGGACATGCTAAGATGGTTGCAGGTTCACATACTCCTATCACAATGATCATGACAACTGAACCATGTCAACTTTTGCATCTTGACACCGTAGGACCTTCACGCGTTCAATCCTTCGGAGGTAAATGGTATGTTCTTGTTATCGTTGATGATTATTCTAGATACTCTTGGGTTTACTTTATGGCATCTAAGAATGAAGTTTTTAGTCACATTAGAACTTTATTTCTTAGATTATCAATTGATCACCTAGGATCATTAAAAGCAATTAGAAGTGATAATGGAACTGAATTTAAAAATCAATTTTTTGATCACTTTTGTGCTGAAAATAGAATAGATCATCAATTCTCTTCACTATATGTACCTCAACAAAACGGTGTTGTAGAAAGAAAGAACAGAACCTTAGTTGAGATGGCTAGGACTATGCTTGATGAATATCAAACTCCTAGGAAATTTTGGGCTGATGCGTTAGCAACCGCTTGTTATGTCTCAAATCATGTTTTCTTGCGTGCTAAGCTAGGTAAAACACCATATGAGCTCCGGTTTGAACATAGGCCTAGTGTTACACACTTTTGGGTCATTGGTTGCAAATGCTTTGTTAAGAAACATGGTAATCTTGATAAATTTGAACCTAGATCCTTTGATGGCATGTTTCTTGGTTATCCATCTCATACTAGAGGCTACCGTGTGCTTTTACTTGACACTAACAAATTTGTGGAGACTTGGGAAGTGTCTTTTGATGAAGCTAGCCCAGGTACTAGCTCCGGTGTTGCAGGACCAGATCCGTATCCTCAGGGGGAGGGTATTTTCGAAGATGAAGAAGAGCCGGTGATATTGCCTGGTAATTCCAAAGTTGACACGTGTCCAGCTCCGGACATTGAACAAGCTCCGGCTATCACCTATGCTGGTCCTGATCATCCTCAAGCCACAAGCTCATCGATTTGTGATGAACATGAAGAAGAAGAAGCTTGTGAGACATATGTTCCCCTACGGTTTTACAAAGATCATCCCCAACAACAGATGATTGGAAGCTTGCACGAACGAGTCACAAGGTCCAGGTTTTGCGATCCAAACTCTCATGCTCATTCTACTTTTCTTGCTTCTTTTGAACCCAAAGATATATCACACACACTCACTAATGAATGTTGGATTATTGCCATACAAGAAGAGTTAGAAAATTTTGAAAGAAATAATGTTTGGAAACTTGTACCTCCACCTCAAGGTCACACTTTAATTGGAACTAAATGGGTATTTAAAAATAAACAAAGTGAGGATGGGGTTGTGGTTAGGAATAAGGCTAGGTTGGTTGCTCAAGGTTTCACTCAAGTTGAAGGTCTAGATTTTGATGAAACTTTTGCTCCCGTTGCTAGATTAGAAGCCATAAGAATTTTGTTAGCTTTTGCAGCATCTAAAGGTTTTAAGCTATATCAAATGGATGTTAAAAGTGCTTTTCTTAATGGCTACATAGATGAGGAGGTTTATGTCAAACAACCACCGGGTTTTGAAAATCCAGATTTTCCTAATCATGTTTACAAACTGTCCAAAGCCTTATACGGCCTCAATCAAGCCCCTAGAGCATGGTATGATAGGCTAAAAACATTCTTACTTGAAAAGGGGTTTACCATGGGCAAGGTTGATAAAACTCTTTTTGTGCTTAAACATGGCAATGACTCATTATTCGTTCAAGTGTATGTGGATGATATTATCTTTGGTTGTGCTTCTCATGATCTTGTGAATAAGTTTTCAGCAATGATGAGTTCCGAATTTGAAATGAGTATGATGGGTGAACTCACTTACTTTTTGGGGCTGCAAATCAAGCAAACCAAGGAGGGTACCTTTGTGCATCAAACGAAGTATACCAAAGACCTCCTAAGGCGCTTCAACATGGACAAAAGCAAGCCTCTTCGGACACCAATGGGAACAGCAACAACACTTGAACTTGATGAAGATGGTGAACCCATGGATCAAAAAGAATATAGAAGCATGATTGGATCACTTTTGTACCTTACGGCATCAAGACCGGACATACAATTCAGCGTATGTCTTTGTGCACGGTTTCAAGCCTCCCCACGTGTTTCACATCGTCAAGCCGTCAAAAGGATTCTCAGGTACTTACATGGAACTCAAGAATTTGGCATTTTTCTTCCTTCTTCCTCAACCGTTACTTTGAAAGTTTTTTCGGATGCTGATTTTGGGGGTTGTAGGATTGATAGGAAAAGTACTTTCGGTGCTTGTCATTTTCTTGGTAATTCTCTTGTTGCTTGGTCCTCTAGAAAACAAAATTCAGTTGCACAATCCACAGCCGAATCTGAATATGTAGATGCTGCTAGTGCTTGCTCACAAATTCTTTGGATTGTTCAAACACTTAAGGACTATGGGGTTGATCTAGATAGTGTTCCACTATTCCGTGATAACACTAGTGCCATTTGCATTGCTAAAAACCCCGTGCAACATTCTAGAACTAAGCACATTGACATTAGGTATCACTTTCTCCGAGATAATGTTGAAAAAGGAAACATTGTGCTTCACCATGTAGATACCGAACAACAATTGGCTGACATTTTTACAAAACCTTTGGATTTCACTCGTTTTTGTTACATTCGTAGTGAAATAGGGGTTATGCATCCTCATGGCTTAAATTCAGGGGGAGTTTTTGAAACTTGGGAAGTCTATGTGTGAATCTGAAATTAAAATAATATGAGCATAGTATTTCATACATATATGACTTTGTGATTCCTTTTACATGCTGAAAGTTCTTACTACATTACTCGTGTTATACATTTTGTAGT
This sequence comes from Tuctoria greenei, assembly GCA_036927565.1. NCBI lineage: Eukaryota > Viridiplantae > Streptophyta > Magnoliopsida > Poales > Poaceae > Tuctoria > Tuctoria greenei. Next base: position 69,849,649 of record JAYESD010000008.1, read on the forward strand.
TTTTGCCATGTCTAGTAATTGGAATAATTACTTACACTGAAATTGGTCATGGTCAAACTTTCTTGCCGTTTTGAACTTGTTACATGTTCACAAGTGCTTTTAATCATTAAGAATTAATCAAGTAATCAACTCACATGTTGAGTTTTTATGAACAAATATAAATTGAGAAAAGATCAAGAGAATATGCATGCATCGCACTTCTTCTTTTGAGATGGCTTATCATTGCACTTAGATATGAACTTGGAAGAAGTTGTGTATGACTAAAACCATGTCCTTAAGCTTCTGATTGTCAAATGACATAGGCTTGGCTTGGTTGGTTAGAATAAGGCAGATGCCCATATAATATCTTGCAAATATCATATGATCCAAATTTATGCTTTTAAAAATGATAAAATGCAGCAACTAGTGTCATGTTTTCAGGTTTTGAAATAGTTAAGTTTGTGAGATCATGACTTGATTAAATTGAAAATTACATTTGATATCTAGCATGGCTTACACTACTTTATGTATTTCATTGATGTGATAATGTAAGGTACTTGATAGTATGACTTGGATGAGCTTTTTTTATATGTACATGTTATAATATGCTCATAACAACTAAAGGGGGAGAGGTAATTTGTTTATATCTCATGACTTGCTGAATACATTGTCAAAGGGGGGAGATAAGCATGAAGAGAGAGAGAATATGTGCATACGGAGAGATAATAAAGGGGGAGAGATAATATGGGATAATTTTTCTTCTCATTTACTTTTGATTTACAAAGGGGGAGAAATTGTCTTCAAAACTTTTATGTGAATAAGCCAATGTTCGGATTTTAAATGTGTTGCCAATGCATTCATCAAGGGGGAGATTGTAAGACCTATGTGTGCTGAATACATTGGCTTGTAGTGAATACACTTGGCTTTGATGATAAAAGTTTTGAATATCACCAAAACACCTTTTTATCAAGGTCTGACTCTAGCTCTGAGCTACAGCAAGGTCCGACAGTAGGTCCGGCTTGGTTTGGGTAGCTCCGGTTATGTTCGATGCTAGGTCCGACTAGCTTTGGTCAGCTCTGGTGCAGTTTTGTCTTTAGTTCCGGCATGTCTTTGATAGCTCCGACGTGTTTTTGCTAAGCTCCGAGTTGATTTTTCTAGCTCCGGTTTTTGGGTTTACTAGTTCCGACTAGTTCTGGTTAGCTCCGGCGCTAGGTCCTGCTAGTTTTGTAAGCTCCGGCGGGAGCTTGGTTGTACTAGTTTTGGTAAGCTCTGGTGCTAGGTTCTACTAGCTTTTGTTAGCTCCGGCTCAAGGTCCGGGTTGCTCTGGCAAGGTCCGGAACTTGATCGTAGTGCTTATGCTTTTCATTTGCAATGTTTCGTACTTGCTTTACATTGTTGGAAAGATTGCTTAGTATTCATTTGCTAAGTTTTTGGTGTGTTTTGGTTGATATGGATGATATCGTGTTAATGTGGTTTTGCAACATGCTTATGTGAGGTGCTCACGTAAGGTGTTGTGTTCGGAACTAACTTGAGTCAAGTCAAGGACTTGGGCTCGTATGGATTCGTTGTTTATTCATGTGCATGTGTTGCTTGAGTTCAAGACATGGCTGGTGATGGGATCCATTGGACTAGTCTCAGGGAGGAGATGAGGTTCCAACAACCAAATTCAGGAGGAATTGTGGTTGAGCTGATCAGGAGGTTGCGCAGCATGATTGAATCAAGAACAATGCATATGAAGGTATCGTGGATGTCATTGGAAGATGTTTGCACGTGTGCAAGGAGTGCATGGACATGGCTACATGGTTCCGAGACGTGATGAAGAGATGTGGACGTAAAGAGTTGGTCGGAAAGGTCCAACCGACTAGGTTATGGACTCAGGCTGCGGCTGAGTCGGGTTTGACTCAAATATGGAAAGATTTGAGTTGGTTATGATAGGATTTCGTGTGGGTCACGAATTTGAGTTGTTTAGGAATATGGGATACGTTCCTAAGGTGTTTGGAAGTCTTAAGATTGCTTCTATCTGCGTATAGAAGAATCCTAAGCAGTTATGGAAAGTTACGATTTGTGAACAGAGTAGGATTAGGTTCCTGATTTGAGTTGAGTTGGCTTTCGAGCTGGTTATATAAGCAAGGGAGCCCAGAGCTCGTGGTGCACGACTTTGGGGCTGTTCCTCTTGTGTTCTATTGAATAAAATTCGTAGTTTGAAGGAACTTTTGTGCCTTGTTCGTCCGACTTGTTCAAGACAAGTTTTACTCGTCGAGTTTCTGGACAGCACTACCTTTCGTCGGTGGTTTTATCATAACTCGAGTTTTACAGATCCAATTGACGTGATTCTTTTTGTGTTGTCTTTGTGACTTGATTCTCTCTGATATCTATCACCTTTGTCACGGTGAAACACGTTTAGATTAGTCTCACACACGATTTATTTAACAGATCGTTTTTCTACTGAAAGGGTTTGGGGTTTAATTGTTTCCGCTGCGTAAGATTTTTAAATCTACCATTCACCCCCCCCCCTCTAGTAGCTTTTCACGTCCTCTTCGATCCTACATAATCCCATAGTCGTCGGGGAGCCACCTGTCAAAAGGGATAACAGGGGGGCCACCCGTCAGGTCGGCCGACCCCCTTGTTCGGTCGACTAGGGGAAAGGGCAATTATGGCTCTCTCTCCTCCAACGGCTACATTTGGTTCCCTAGTGACCGTTGGGGAGTGCACAAAGTCATTATTGCACAATTGGTGGCCGTCAGGAGCATTTCTCTTCACACTTCACCTACCTTCATACCTCCCCAAAGTCACTATTGCTCAAATTGTTTTTGTTTCTCTTCGTTGAAGTACTCTTGATCAATCTCCAACTCAAAAAGATTTGCTTTTGTTTGAATTTGCAATTTGCTCTCAAGTTCTTCAAAGGAAAATTTGTCGAGGGTTTTGCTTCCACTAACATAACCTCATTCGAGTTTTTGCCTTGTTGTATTCTTGTTTGTTGTGACCATGAAAGGACCGAAGAGGTTGTTTAGAAAGAGGAACAAGGCTGCAAGCTCAATCCATGGTGGAGATTCAAGTGCACACCCCTCTTCCGTTGCTCACGGAGGAAGAGTGTAGGAGAGGACACTCCCATGGGTGAGAGGAGCAACCCTCATCAACTTCTTCACGACGACGACCTCAACATCCAAAGTGAAGTTGGAGATCAAGCATGCAAGCTCCTCCAAGATCTTGAGTTTTCTCATACAAAAGCTCATTATCCGGATTTGATGTTCAAAACAGGTATAGATTATGAATTCTTTTCCATTTGGCATGCATTAGGATGGGAAAACTTTGCTCACATAGAGGAGAAAGGTTCACCCATTCTCTCCATAGAATTCCTTTGCACACTCAAAATAGGATTTGATGGTATTACTTTTAGATTTTCAAAAATAGTACAACATCCTATGGAAAGAATTATGTGAAATCCTAGGCTTCCATAAACGTTGTTTGCTAGATTTTGACACTTTGCCTAAGTTTAACAAACAAAGTTTTTGTTAAGATTTAACTGGAAAGGTCAGATGTAGTGCACCTAGGAATAGCCACTTGCACAACCCTACTTTTTGCTTCATGCATAGACGGGTGGCTTTTACTATATTCCCTAGAGGAGATGTAAGGGTAGTGCGTGATGATGAGCTGAAAATTTTATTAGCCATGACTAAAAGATAAAAGTTGCTCTAGTTATTGCCATGATGACATAATGGTTATATTACATTCCAAAGGTAGGGCCAATTGAATGAACTTCATTGATTACCCGTATTGCTACTAGGGTAGGAGCACTAGAATATTCTTCATTTGAGTATATTGAAAACGAAAGAGAATTAAATGATGAAGATTATTTAGTGCAAGGACATACCCTTAAGCATGATCAAGATGGATCTTCGATATTTTATTATCTCGGCTTTGTTAATGAACTTTGGTTACCTAACCCGGATTATCATTTGTACAAATGTCAGAAGCTAACCATTGACCTCCTTCCCATCAAGGAAGCCGGAAGAAGTAATATCTCTGGCAGTGTAACTAGAAACCATACAAGGAGAGCGGCTATGCCCCCGACAACCTCCATGGTCCATGATACGAAGAGGAAGAGAACCCAACGGGTGATGCACCCGGATGGACTCAACCTCCATCGTATGAGACCAAAGGTCCGTCTTGGCAAGGATGGCTAAGTGCCACATGGGAGCCGCCCCTATCCACTTCAAGCCATAGCAGCTTGCCTCCATCGTCCATGAGAAGATGTCGTTCCTCTTCGGCTAGAAGTCATCATGAATATAGCCAAGGAATGACAGATCTCACTAGACGTATGGATGAGCTTGAAGTAAGAGCGGGTGAAATCTACAACACTCTCTAAGGGCATGTCCAAGGTACCCAAGACTGGCAACAACACATGGATGCTCAATTCGGCATTTTCAACTCCACGCTACAACAACAACAAGCCAATCTCGCGGCATACTTCCGTCATCAAGGTTCAACCCTCGACATAGAGGTGACTGAAAAACAAGGTTGGGGGAGGACCCCCACTTGAAGTAAATTGTATCAACCCCTTTGCATATTTAATTTCCAACATCTGCCTTGCATATAAAAAAATGTAGGATAGATTTGTTTTTCAATAAAATAAATGATGTGCGGTAAGAACGGTTTGGAATTCACATAGATGAAATGATGAATAGTTACTTTGTTTTAATTTCCCTATGTCCCTAGTTTCCAACTTACTGCTCTCCAAAATATTCGTCTCATTAGCTAAGATTGCTTTTGCCTTGATTTTGAAATTGTATAGCAAAAGCTTAATCCATTCTAAGTTGTTGTGATATATGATATAGTGATAGGGATGCTACTCCTAGTTTGAAAGTGAAACTTAGATTTCTGTAGAAATTCTAAAAAGATTTAAGTTACTCTCATTTTATTGGAAATACCTACCAAATCCATATGATATATCACATCGATAGACCTTATGCATATGCTATTTGTCTTACAATTGAGCTTTGTCAAACTAGTATAGACCTATGTGAGATTTCATTCATTACTTTTTGAATTCTAGACTTCACTTGCACATGCTATACTTCTACAATAGAAGAAAGCAAAATTCCACCATACCACCATTCCACAATAAAAAGAGAAACTCCATATCATTCATGCTTACTACTCTCTCCATAATTTCTTGCATAAAAAGGTAGTAGAAGACATGGTTACAAGAAAAAGAAAAAGAAAAAGAAAAAGAACAGGAAAAAAATGCATGCTTACATCATAAGCTTGAGAAAAAAAAGTAGCCATGTTTCATCCTTGCAGAATAAGAGAGTCCACTCAAAAAAGTTTCATCTCAATATCCAGATCCACTCCATTGCATCACACATGCACAAGTCTTGAATCAAATTGTTTTAAATTGATTTATCCCAAGGCTTACTCTTTTGGCTTAGCAATATTATGTGTTGCAAATATGCCTACTATATTCCCTACCAAGCTCCACATATAAACCTTATATAGAGGTAGGATGAATTATGCAAAATGCCTTGGTGAGGATATATTTCCACTACACACAAAGGATAGTTTTGAGAGAATCAAATTGGGACACATAAAATCTAAATTGAACTCGCAGGAATTTGAGTGGAACTATATTTCTCGGTTATGTGTGCTCCATTTGTTGTTCTATCTTTCAACCACCCATGAATAGGAGATGGCATAAGACCAATAATGACTTAATATGGGTGAAGTACCGTGCGATTTTTGCACTAGTAGGTAGATTATTTTGTTGTGCACATGGTACTTTTGAAAAGTAGAACATTGTAGCAACTCCTGATCATCAACCTAAAGTCTTGACTTTGCTCTGGACGATCAAAGGACATGCTTGGGGAGTTTTTTGACGGCTGTTATATACCAATTTCACCGGTCAATATAACTCAATTATGTGAAGGAAATATCATTTCTTGCACACATCACCTTTCTATTTAACCTATTTCCACTTGTCCTTGAAGAAAGTAATGCATGCAGGAATTCTATGCAGAATTGAAGTGAAAAGGGGATGGATCCTATAAAATATCATTCCAACCAATCAGGCAATGACACGTGGCACCACATGGATCAAATGGCCCACAAACAGAAGTATTCGAGGCCATCCAACAGTATAGCACCCATATCAGTCAATGGGACCCACCTGGAAGTCATCCCGGGGAAGCACGCCAGTAATGGTCAACATTTCTGTCGGCCGACTACGGGGTTCGGCCGAACCCTTCCTGGCGCCAAACTCGATCAGCTTCCACGTGTTGACTCCCTTTGGTGCCCTGGTCAAGATGAAGTCTGATTTGCGTGCTTTTGGTGGTGGGAACCAACCCGGCTCCAAGCTATAAATAGGACCCCTCACCTCTCACTTCAACACAAACCACTTGAGTGTTCATCCATTGTATCCACTACTCCCTGTAGGTTTAGAGGAGTACAGGCTATAGAGAGGAGACTCTCTAGTCCATAGTCCAAGTAGGAGAGGAGTAGAAGGAGTCTCTTCAAAGATGGGAAAGGTATGGCTCTTATATTCCTATTTGTATTTGTGACTTTGTTCTTAATAAAGATATTATCTTTAGTATTCCGTTGTTCATATACTTGGATGAAGCGTTTCTTGTTTGATTGGGGATTCCATGTATGTGGCAGTAGTAGTATTTAAGATTATGCAATACCATTCTCAATATATCATCATACACACTATAAACCTCCACTATAGTATAATTAGCTATGATATGATTATGTTAACATGAATCACTTATGCTATGAATTAGCATTGGTTCAACGATGATTTAGTTCATTGCCTAGGATGGCTTGTGCCTAGGCTCTTAAGGTAATTACTTAATATGCTAGCATGGTGCTAGGATAGCGAGTAGCATTGAATATCTCGTGGACCCACGGATTGAAGAGGTAGGCAGTAGGTGGTGATAGCCCTATCTGTCCTTGGTAATCCTCCACGTTCGGCTATGCCACAAGCTCTTGCCAGGAGTCATCCTAGTATTGCTGGGAGTAAACCCGTGCCCAATGTGTTAATCCACTTAGCATGAGAATTCATAATTTACATGGTCATTAGTAACTAACGTAGGCTATTTATATGTACATTAGAAGCATAGTAGGAGTCTCTACCTAACTCTTAGCCTAGTCCCTCTTTACCCTATTTATCCCCTTAGGATAGAATGCTCTTGTGTGCGTCACACTACTCAAAAACATCATTTATCCATCCTTGCTGGAACCTTACCTAGGCCAACATAGCGTCTCCACTTGATGATGTTTTACTTCCATCTAGCCTTCCTTTGGGAGAATATAAATGACACCCTTTGGGAATACTCTTAGAGAGGAAATGCTACAACGATACTTTCTGTGCGCTTGCAGATTTATATGTATAATCTAAAATATATTAACAAGCATTTCTTGCACTACTGCTAGAGATGAATTGTTAGTAGCTCGTAGGAACCGTCAACACTTATGCACCTCAATGTACCGAGTCTTGGCGTCGTGGAGTACTTCACTGATGAAGTACACCGCCCGCTGTACAGTTCGGACCTTTTCAAGTAGCCCGGAGCTTCCTCTTCATCAATCTGAACCCTCCTGGGAGGGTCAGGAGCTTCTTCTTGTTCGGCCCGAACCTTCCCAGGGGGGTCCAGGCCTTCTTCTTGAACAACAAGAACTCCCTCGGTTGAGAGAGGTTGATCCACAAGCATCTTGCCTATAGGATCTGTGACTGGGGGCTAGGACACAGACTCGCCTTCAAGTAACCCCGGACCCTCCTAGAGGGGTCTAGGCTACTGAGCTGATGATGGCTCTGGTCTCTCCGCAACCAGAACCATGCTGACAACCTCCATAGTTGCCTAAATATAAAGTAGAAGAGGCTCACCAGGTTCCGGAGCTACCAAAACTGGTAGTGTCGTGAGGAGCTGCTTGAGCTCTCAGAATGCCTCCTCCACTTCTTCAGACCATTGGAATGGTCCAGACTTCCTCAATAATTTAATGAAGGGAACCGCCCGCTCTGCTAGCCTTGAGATGAACCGGCTGAGCGTATCTAGAGACCCAGTTAGCTTCTCGACGTCCTTGACGTGGGTTGAAGGCCGCGTCTCTTCAATGGCCTTCATTTTGGCCGGCTTTGCCTCAAATCCTCGGTGAGTCACCATGAAACCAAGGATCTTTCCAGAGTTAACCCCAAAGACGCACTTGTTCGGGTTGAGCTTCGTACGGGTCAAGCACAACTTGTCAAAGACGGCTTATATATTGTCAAGGAGTGATTCTTTGTTCTTCACCTTGATGACGATGTCATCGACGCAGACCTCCACCAAGTCCCAGATGAGCTCTCCAAATGTTTTGTGCATGGCTCGAACAAAAGTTGAAGCAGCATTTTTGAGACCGAAAGGCATGGCAGTATAACAGTACAACCCATCTACTATAATGAAGGAAGTATGCTCTTCATCTTCCCTAGACATTTGAATTTGATGATATCCAGAATATGCGTCTAGGAAACATAGTAATTCACATTCGGAGGTAGAATCCACTATCTGATATATCCTAGGAAGTGGAAATGGGTCTTTTGGGCATGCCTTATTCAAGGTGGTGTAGTCAATGCACATTCGAAGCATCTCGCTGGCCTTTGGTAAAACGACTGGGTTTGCCAGCCACCAAGGATGGTGAACCTCCCAAATGAAACCTGCATTGAGCAGGTTCTTGATTTCTTGTCTCATGTAGTTCTGCTGCTCGACAGGAGTCTTTTGGGGCTTCTGATGTACTGACCAAGCATCGGGGTATATCTCCAGGATGTGCTCGATAACCTCCTTAGGGATCCCACGCATTTGTGACACTTGCCATGCAAACATGTCAACATTCGCCCGAAGAAAAGTAACAAGCACGAGTTCCTATTTGTCATCTAGACCTCCCGAGATATGAGTGGTCTGGGCAGCATCAGAACCAATTTGGACGACTTTGACAAGGTCGTTAGTGTTGCAGCTTGGTTGCACGCAAGGTGCAGAGGTTGAGCCACGCTGACAAGAGCTCGAAGGTGGATGAGCTGGTCGCTCTTGGCCAGATTCTTCTTGCACTGTTGCGAGCGCATGAAGTTCTTCCAGCGCAATTACTCCAGCAGAGCGATCCTCACGGATCTGAAGGACGCCTGAAGGAGTTGGAAACTTAACCACCAGATAGCCGTAATGGGCTACGACCATGAACCCTTACAGGGTTGGCCTGTCTAGGATGGCGTTGAAGGGAAGGCTGATGTGTGCAACACATCAAACACCAGCTTCTCATACCTATAGTTGTCCCGAATCCCGAAGGTCAATGGGAGTGTAACTGATCTGAGAGGAGTGATGGCTCCAGACCTACTCCGAAGAAAGGACGTGAGGGCCTAAGGTCCGATAGGATGAGCTGTAGCTTCACAAAAGTTGTGAAGCTAATGAGGTTGAGCACCAAACCTCCGTCCACCATGACATGGTAGAGATGAATGTAGTTGATAGTAGGGGAGAACATCCAAGGTAACTGACCAGCTCAGGTCATGTTCTTCAGGCATTAAAGGTGGTGGCAGTATCCATCCACTTCCAATGAGGTTCTGCCTGCAGTGGGAGCAGCGACATCCATATCCCGACACATTTTCTTGAGGATACGTCGGGAGGTAATATCCCAGGACCATCCATATATCATATGGAGAGTCTTCCGACGCTCATTGTCGAAGATATCATGGTCGTCGTCGACGGTGTTGTAGACGACGTTCAATGACTTCTTGGCATCCTAAAATCCTAGCTCCTGATCAAACGGAGCTTCGCCAACTTTCTGTTTCCCTTCCTGTTGGCGGAAAGGACTTTCTTCTTGGCGCTTGTTGTTGCGTTCAAAAAGTCACTTGACCTCTCAACAGTCTTCAAGGTTATGGGTGTTCAATTTATGAATTGGACACCACATCTTCTCTCTATCGCCGTCATTGGATGATGGTCGGGGTCGTTTTTTGGGGCGTGGCCCACGGCCACCAAGAGTTGCAACAGCAGCAGTAGGCGTGCCGGCCAACGACTTCTTCCTGCCGTTGGACTTCTTCTTCTTATTTCCACTGCTGGAGGCAGTATCTTCATCCTTGGAGGAAGGTCTACTAGCCTCCGCGGCTGGTTTGGAGTGCATCTCTCGGCCCTCCGCAGCTCTAGCACATTTGTTTGCCAGGCTGAAGAGCTCCGTGACACTTCTGAGATCTTTGGTTGCTAGCTTCTCCAGCATCTTCTTGTCTCTAACTCCCTATTGGAATGCAACAATGACAGAGGCATTGGAGATAGAAGGAATCCTATTCGTACCTGAGAAAATCGCTGGATGAACAATCATAGCGACTCTCCAACCTTCTGTTGTACGGTGAACAAATCCAACTCAGTGCTAGGCCAGGCGTAGGAGCTACCGAAGTTGGTGATCAACTAGCGACAGAGTTCCTCCCAACTGTAAATGGAGTCAAGAGGTAGACTAATGAACCAGGATCTTTGTTGACATTTCTTATGTCACAGATCATCTCTCGAAAGAGATAAGGTCCAAAGTGCACGGAAACTATCGTGCAACATTTCACCCAAGAGTACTCTCAAGGGTATCATTTTTATCCCAAAGGAAGACAATGGAGTAAAGTAAACACTACTCTTATGATCAAGCTAAGGAATACTAATCAATTATCAAGACAGGGGTAAGATGATAATATATGGGTAGTGTGACACCCACATATGAAATCTATTCTAAGGTGTAAAAGGGTCTTAGTGGAGGTTAGACCTAGAGTTGGGGAGTTGCTCCTACAATGCTTCTAATATACATATACATAGCCTAGGTTAGGTACTAATGATCATGTCAATAGTATATACTTATGGTAAGTTGTTCAACACATCGGGCACGTGTTTACCCCAAGCAACACTAGGCGACTCCTGCCAAGAGCCTGTGGCATAGCCGAACATGGGGCATTACAAAGGAAAGATAGAACTTTCACCACCTACTGCCTACCTCTTGAATCCATGGGTCTACGAGACATTCAACGCTACTTTCTATCCTAGAACCGTGCTAGCATATTAAGTAATTACCTTAAGAGCCTGGGCACAAGCCATCCTAAGGCAATGAACTAAATCATCGTTGAACCAATGTTGATACATAGCACAAGTGATTCATATTAACATGATCATATCATAACTAATTAGACTATAGTCGGGGTTTGTAGTTTTTATGATGATAGATTAAGAGTGATATGACATAATCATAAAGACTACTCCTACCACATACATGGAATCCACAATCAAACAAGAGATGCTTCATCCAAGTGTATGAATAAAAGAAGACTAAAGATAATATCTTTATTGTGCATAAATTCACAAATATACTAAAAGATACATGAGCCATACCTTTCCCAACTTGTACTTGGGACTAGAGGCTCTCCTCTCTATAGCCTAACTTCACTAAGGTCTAAGAGAACTAGTGTATAGAATAGAATGATGCTCAAGTGATGTGTGTTGAAGTGAGGGGTTAGGGGTCCTATTTATAGCTTGGAGAAGGGTCAGTTCCCGCCACCAAAAGCGCGCGAATAAGTCACCACTGACTTCTTCAAGTGGATAGGAGCCAACACGTGGCGTTTGACCACGTTTGGTGCCAGGAAAGAGTCGTCTGACTAGGGGGTTTGACCGACCTGGTTTCACTTCAGTTCTGTATAAAATGCCTGCAGGCACCAATTTCTCCAAGTACAAGTGGAAATAGATTAAATAGAAAGGTGATGTGTGCAAGAAATGATATTTCCTTCACATAATTGAGTTATATTGATGGGTGAAATCGGTATATAACAGCCATCAACAAACTCCCTCAAGCTTATCCTTTGTTCGTCCCGAGCAAAGTCAAGACTTTAGGTTGATCATCAGGAGTTTCTACAATGTTCTACTTTTCAAAAGTACCATGTGCACAACAAAATAATCTACCTAGTATTGGAAAAATTTGCATGACTTCACCCATCTTAAGTTATTATGGGGCTTATGCCATCTCCTATTTATGGGTGGTTTAAGGATAAAACAGCAAATGGAGCAAACATACCCTGGAAATCAAGTTCTACTCAAATTTCGGAGACTTCAATTTAGATTATAAGTAACTCAATTTGATTCTCTCAGTGTCTCCTTTATGTGTAGTAGAAATATGTCCTCACCAAGGTATTTTGCCTAGATTCATCCTATGTGACACCCGGTTCCGAATAATAAACCAAGTGAACGCATATGTGTGCCCAGGACGTTCAACACACATACATGAGTGCATTCACAAAAGGATATACAGAAAATTACCACAGAACAAGATTAATTAACCACTTTTATTACAAAATTCAGAATACCCTCGAATACAATCTCTAATGAATATTAATGTCAAGATTGAACTAATGCAGTGGAAATAATCTAAACTGAGCAAACTAAGCAGCTAAGCAAATAGGGTATATCGCAGCTCCAAACAACACCACGAGCAAAGCTGACAGCAGACACGATCTAGAACTCCGCATTATCATCATTATACTCCCAATCCTTACCTGCAACTGTTGGTGGGGGAATTGCAAGGGTGAGTACATGTCGTACTGAGCAAGTGTGGAAAGTATGACATGTAGCTCATTCAAATGACGAGTATAATAATGGGTAAGTGCTGAAAAGTACATTAAAACATTTGAAAAGCAATATATTATATGTATGTGAAGTAAATTCATCGTAAACTATGAAGTTATCATAATACCAGTCCATATTTCATATCCATTAGCATATACCAGATTTCATCATTACGAGTAACCATATTCAATACCAGAATTTAGTCCATAACCAGTACCAAACCATAACCATCCCAAATCCCAATACCAAACCATCCCAATACCAAAACCTCTCTAATCATGTAGGTCATCCAGGTGCTCATAACCGGGAGCATGGCTGTCATGATAGTTTAAGACTCTGCAGGGTTTGTATTGCTTTACCCACATGTTTATGATTTCATCACCCGTCGGTGACTAAAGAAAACCTCCATTATTCCAAAACACTACAATAGGTTTATGGCCAAGAGATCACAAAATAGCATTTACAAAGGGACTACTAGCATGTAAGGACCCACTGAGGTTTCACTGACAGCGATGTCTCTAACTGAGCACATCTTCAACCAAGGGCCCCCTCTTGTGCCATTCGAATCCCACGGAGTCCCGCCAACCATATCCAAACCTAATCTTACTCCTCTTCCCCAATGCGCCAAATTATCCGCGCAATACTAGCAATACCCTAATTAATCAGTTATGCCGCACCCATACTTGGCCTCGTGGTGGCACTATAGTCCTAGCTTATTCTCGCATGAACCGGTCCTTAGATCTAAAGCAAGCAACCACCATGTCTTCCAACCCATCCACATACCAAGCTTGCTTAGATAACCCATGACCTTATCATATTAACCAGTTCATATTAACCATAATATCATTAATGCATAATTAAATAGTATAGTTGTTTTCCCATCCCAAGTAGTTAAACGAAGAAAAAAGGTAAAAAGCCCCTCCCGACTCTCTACCATATATTCCAGGTGACAAGGATGGTAAAACAGGACTAGTAAACTTCCTATCATAGCAATCCCATTAAATTTACACAAGCATGCAGTTTTGCAAACAAAACATTTACTTTAAAAACAGGATCAATATGATCAAGGACACTTGCCTTGCTCTTGAGCTTGGTTTGGATCAAAGACTTCAGATTCTTGGTGCTGGAGATCCTTTGCGGCACTCTATAGCGCAAATCCGTCTATACCGCACAACAAACATACAAGACAAGAATTACAATTAATAAGTGCAAATATATTACTCAATACGACATGACATGCATGATTAATGCAAATGCGAAGCAAAACTAGTTAATAAGTTGTTAATAATGTCTATTAATCAATTACAATGGTTATTAAGAAGTCTACACAGGTTTGGAGTTGATTCAATCTAATTTTGGAATTAATTCAACACAATTTAACCAAGAAAATCAGACTAGTCCGCTAGGGACCAGACTAGTCCGCACTTCGCGTAACTAGCGAACTAGGGTTTCTAGATCGACGTGAATCTAGAGATTTGGGGTTGAATTCATGTAAGGTAGAGGAAGTAGAAGGTATACCAGGTGTCCAAGACTCCAAAGAATCAAGGGTATTGGAGGCAACACTTAGATCTTGACGATCTAGGGTTGATGAAGAACTTGATGGTAAATCGTTGATGAAGAACAAAAACTTGATGGAGATCTTGACCCTCTTTCATTTCCACCTCTTCTTCTTCTTGCTCTAGATCTCCTTCTACCTCCTTGGTGGCAGCTATTCACGAGCTAGGTTTTGGGTGTGGTTGAAAAGTGGCAAATAGATGTCAAGCCAAGGGTGGGGTTGTTTATCTAGAGGTGGAGGGCTAGAGTTGGGTGGATTTCGAGTTTGAGATGAGTAGGGGTCAGTTTGGAGTCCAGCATGGGCTATAAAAGAGTTAGGCACGACGTCCCTAGGCCAACTTAATGTAAAACCCAAGAAACAAGTCGTGAAACAAAGATCAACTCGGAGTCGCGATTTACCGGACAAGTCCGAAAAGGGTCGGACTAGTCCAAAGTTAGACAGAGAGATATCAGACATGTTCGGACTGGACATCGAACAAGTTTGAACTTATTCAGAGCGGAAAAATAGACAAGTCTGGCCAAAATCAGACAAGTTCGACTTTAGTCAGAGGGGAAAACGGACAAGTCCGCTGGGATACCGGACAAGTCCGGGCAAGTCCAGGGACTTAGCAAAATTCCAAGGATTCCTGTAATACCGGACTAGTTCGCAACAGACCAGACAAGTCTAAAACTTTCCAGAGGCAAAAATAGACTAGTGTGCAGCAAAAATAGACTAGTCTAATGGAGGTCAGAGAGAAATGGGACTAGTCCGCACAGAAAACAGACTAGTCCACACTTCTTAGGATTCTTAAGTGCGGTTTTCCTCTAAATTAATTTTAAACTTGTTCTGTTTTACATGGATTAATTTTAAACATGTATATGAACTAATGCAATGCATGATGGATGAAAAATGAGGGTGTTACAAACCTATCCCCGTTAAAATGAATCTTACCCTCAAGATTCGATGCGGAAGAGAAAAGATAGGGAAATTCCTTCTTGAGATCGTCCTCCAGCTCCCAAGTTGCTTTCGATTCTATGTGATGCTTCCATTGAACTTTACACCATCTAATAATCCTGTTTCTCGTGATCGTTTCCTTGGTTTCCAAGATTTTGACCGGTTTCTTGGCATAAGTCAAATCTGCCTCTAATTCCAATTCATCTATTGGCACCTGTTCTTCCGGCACTCTTAAAAACTTCTTGTGTTGGGAAACATGAAATACATCATGAACATCCAACAAGTGAGCTAGCATCTCCAACTTATATACCACTTCTCCTCTTTTGTCAAAAATTTTGAATGGCCTAATGTAACGAGGTGCTAGCTTGCCTCTTATGTTAAACCTCTTATGACCTCGTATAGGTGACACCTTTAGGTAAACGAAGTCTCCCACTTCAAAGGCTAATTTCCTTCTCCTATTGTCCGCATAACCCTATTGCCTAGATTGAGCAGCCCTCAAGTTTTCACAAATAATCTAGACTTGTTTTTCAGCTTCTAGCAACACATCCGGACCAAATACTTGAGTTTCTCTGGTCTCACTCCAGAATAAGGGTGTCCTACACTTCCTTCTATATAGTGTTTCATAAGTTGACATCTTCAAACTGGCTGGGTAACTATTTGTTATATGAGAATTCTACATATGACAAGCTCTTGTCCAAACTTTTCCCACGCTTCAAGGCACAAGCTCTTAACATATCTTCCAAAATATTATTGGTCCTCTCAATTTGTCCATCCGTTTGAGGGTGGTACTCTGAACTGAAATTCAACCTTGTTCCCAATGCTTCATGCAATTTTTGCCAGAACCGGAGGTAAATTGAGAACCTCTATTCGAGACTATCTTCTTCGGAACCCCATGTCGGCACACAATGTGCTCCATTTATAGCTCTGCTAGCTTTGCGGTGGTATAGGTGGTCTCGAATGTGGCCTAGTGGGGGATGAATAGGCCTTTTTGATTTTCTGTCGAAACCTGCAACACTTAACAACCAGATCAAATCTCGAGATATAGGACTAGTCCGGTCAAGTGCGGACTAGTCCGGTGTGTACCGACTAGGTTAATCAATTTGATCAATTAACTTGATCCTAGGATGTGAGCAGCGGAATTATACTTGTAATTTAAGCGTTGCACAACTATGAACTAGGATGTATCACAATTTAATCTTATACTCAATGTTTCAATGTAAAGTGAGCAAGATTGATCGAAACCCTAGATGTATATGAAGTGTAAGAACAATGAGCACAAAGGAAGAACACAATAATTTTATCTCGTGGTTCGGTTCCCACAGAGGCAACATACATCCACGTTGAGGAGTCCACAAAAGGATCGGGTCTTCTCCAAACCTACCCTCATCGGATCGCCACGGAGGCCAATCCTCTTCACTAATCACAAAGGGGAAATAACGAAATTCAAGGGGCCTTCTCACAAGTTGAGGGCTCTCAAAGATTACAACAAGAACACCACCAAGAACACACTCAAAAGATCACAATGAAAACCACATGAGTGTGTTAGGGAAACAATCCAAGAGCTCAATGAGTGATGAACCGTGTCTCTCCAATGATCCAAAGTGTATCCTCAACGGATTGATCTTTGTTGTGTTTGATTTCGTGGAGAGATGTGTTTGAAAGGCTCTTGGGAGGTGTGACGGCGCTAGGGGTCGAGTCTCAATGAAAGATGGGCTGTGTACACCTATTTATATGGGGTTCCCAAAAGTAACCGTTAGGGTTTAGAAAGATCGGACTAGTCTGTGGTGGACACCGGACTAGTCCGGTGTGCTGTGTGTAGCAAACCCTAGGTGTCCCAAAATATCGGACTAGTCCAGCTAGAAGCGGACTTGTCTGATTTTGGTTCTGGAAATCTTCAAACTAGTCCGATAGATATCGAACATGTCCGGATAAGTGAAACCTTAAGTGAATTTGGGGAAAAGTTCACACTTGGATAACTTGTCCGATTTAGGTTAGAGGGTTTTTCGGACTAGTTCATGCTAATATCGGACTTGTCCGATTTTGTGCAACTTGTGAAGTGTTTGGAGAACTAGTCCGCACTGGGGGGGACTAGTCCGATTCTAGTCATAGAGATATTGGACTAGTCTGTGGTGATATAGGACTTGTCTGATCTTGTGCAGAAAGATATCGGACTAGTCCGGGGTCAGTCGGACTAGTTCGGTCCTATATAAACTTGTGCAATGTGTGTGATTGTTTGTGCTTGAGCTCTTTGGGTATGTTTCCTTAATACACTCCATACACAATGATCTACTACACTTGTTCCTTGAGCTGTTTTCCACATTGCTCCTCATTCTCCTTTCTTTTTGGCTCTTTGCTCATTTTCTCATTAAAACCTGTGCTCATCTCAATAAAGTAGTTAGGATCTCATTTGCTTGTCATAAATCATCCAAAACACACAAGGGATTCCTAGATGCACTTTCAATCTTCCCGTTTTTTGTGATTGATGACAACCAATTGAGATTTCACAAAATATGATGAAAAGTTGAGATTTTCATAAAGTGTGCACATATGAGTTTAAAACACATTAAGCATTGAAAACATGATCCATATGTGCACTCTTTATTTTGGGATGCAGAACTATGTGTATAGAAGCAATAATCATGATGAGAATGACATAATTGACATTAACACATCATCAACAAGCATATAAGTCATTCTTATAGCAAAATCACAGATTTCATCAATTTCTTCATAAGTAGTTCAAAACATTGCATCAAAGGACCATAAGTATCATAAGAGAATATTAAAAGTTTTACAACCCACAAAATAGACAAAAGACACAGAAAGAAGCTCTCCTCGCATCCTACAGCTAAGACCTAAGACTCCTCCTCAATCTCTCCCCCTTTGGCATCAAGACACCAAAAGGATAGGGGAGAGGGACCTAAAGTCTTCAAGCCTTGTTGTCGGTCCTCTCATCGTCTTTATCTTCATCTTCTGGCTGATGAGGAGGAGGAGGAGGAACAGAGCCACTCGAGTCCCCAATGCCAGAATAGGCAAACTCGGAGGGAGTCAAGGGCCCGAGCTCGGTGTAATCAGAGTCGGAGTCATCATAAATTACTGGAGATCCAATGGGATCGATCTCCAGCTTTTGGCAAATCTGCTCATGTTCTCCTTGACATATCTCATGTCATCCTTTCTTCTTTTGTTGCGCTTGTGAGCCTTCACTTCGGCCTTTTTGCGGGAGGCAAAAATGGCAGTCAGGTACTTCAAGATACCACTCGGGGACCCCTTTTGAGGAGGGGCCCTAGTGCCGGGGGCAGCCCTAGCTCTGACACTGGCTCTGGCTGGAGCCTTAGGTCTAGAAGCCAGAGATGGAGCAGCTTGAACACTTGACTTTTGAGGCATCTGGGGCCTCAAGGGAAGGTGCTCCACATCCTTGACAAACTCTATGTCTGTGACCTTCTCAGTCATGAACATGAGGTAAGGTGCGTAGTCACAGGACCTATTTGGCGTGTAGGAGATGTTCACCATGTCGTTCCAGATATTGTCAAAGACATCAAATTTCCTGTCTTTGCTAATGACCTTCATCAAGGTCCTGAGGTACCCCTGCACACTTCTAGCATCCCCATCCTTGGGGGCAATTGTCTTCCTTAGAACCCTGTTCAACACCACAAAGAAAGGCTTCATATTCTTGGTACACTGGGGGTTGAACTTGGAGTTGGGTTCATAGAGAAACTTCATCGTGTCCTTCTCAATGACACCAATGTTGTGGATGATCGAGTTGTCATTGCTTGAGGTGTCAAGATGGAGCATCCTTGCAAATTCTTCATAAGTGATGGTGTACTTGGATCGATGAGTCATCCAAGTCACCCTTTCTTCCTCATCACTTGCAAAATGGCAAGTGGCATAAAATTGGGCGATGACCTCATCATTCCAATTGTTCCTGAAAGAGAAGATATCCTTTAGGCCATGCCATTCCATTGCCTCGACCACTTCAACAAAGGGTAAGCAGCCGTTCTTTTTAAAGTGCGCCCAATCTATCCATTGGCTGTGCACCACGGGCATGTTCATTGGGAGATAGACGGTCTTGTAGAAATCTGCATGAAAATTGCTCCAAAACCTCCCATCGGCAGCTTGCTTCGGACGGCTGTAACATTCAACATTTCTGAACTTGGCCGCCGTGTCACTGCCCTTTCTGTTGAATTGCTCCTCTGCGGGATCCCTGACCCCTTCCCTTGGAGCTGACAGCTTTAGAGGGCCAATCAGGCCTGTTGCAATTCCTCTGCCCTTGCCCTTGGCTTCGCGAGGGCCACCTCCAGCTGAAGCCTTGGATGTTGTCTTCTCCGCGTGCACTTTTCTTCAAGCCTGTGGAGGAGAGGGAGCCGGCTCGGAAGGACGCTCTTGGCGCTTCTTGCCAAGGCTTGTCGAGGACTGAAGCACGGCTTCGTGGTCCATCTCGGCCTCAAAGTCAGAGATTTTGTCGTTGATGCTCGACATTGTCTTGAGAATAGATTTCACAAGGCATGGATGAGAATAGATGACAAGGAATTGCATTGAGGAATTGAGAAGTTAGGGTTGAGTCCAGAAAAATCGGACTAGTCCGGTGTACATGTATGGACTAGTCCAATTGATCGGACTTGTCCGTGCATGGGTCGGACTAGTCCGGTGTTCAACCTCTAAAACCCTAACTACGAGATAAATGGTGATTCGTACTGCACAACTAGCTTAGAATCAATGTAATACATCAAGGAAGCATGTATATGGTGATAGGAACCAAGCTAGTTGATCAACATTGAAGGAAATAGCAATTTCTAGGGTTAGGGAGGAAAATTAACCAAAATTGCTTGATTCGCTGAGATGTAGGTGTTGAACGATCAGACAAGTTCGTGGTCTTCAATCCCTACGCGAAGAGGGTCAATTTCCACCCAAACTTGCGAAGTTTTGATGGAGGAAACGAAGAATCGCCATGGGGAGCTCGAGCTTGGAGAGAGAAATCTTGAAGCAAGTGTGGGGTGGGGGAGATTAGGGTTTGGCGGCGGCTAGGGTTATGGACACAAAAAATCGGACAAGTCCAAAAATGATCGGACTAGTCTAAACTTTTCCAGAGACTATATCAGATTAGTCCGTGGTCTGTCGGACTAGTCCGACCTAACCGTCACTTTGCGGACTAGTCTGCACGGGCGGACTAGTCCGGGCAACCACAGACTAGTCTGTGGTCACCAGGGAAGAAATGCTTAGCCCATTCGTATATATTCGAATGTACTTATTTAGAAAATAGGGAGGCAAATCAAATCAAATAATCTTGATGAATATGATCAGTAAGCATACAACAATTAAGCAATGATCATAATTCACCGAGATCTAGTAATTGACATGGTTTTTTCGGGAAAATTGAGAGAGATGACTTTCACAACACAATCAATGAATTTTGAAGATAGCATTCAGGTATACAGGATTTCAAGCCACACTCCGAGCATCGAGGATATTAAGTTCATTTCGGAGCTCGCAAAAGCGTTTTTCATCAAGTGGTTTGGTGAATATATCGGCTAGTTGCTTTTCAGTATTGACATGTGAAATGGCTATGTCTCCCTTCATTGAATGGTCTCTCAAAAAATGATGCCAGATGTCTATATGTTTGGTTCTAGAGTGCTCAACTGGATTATGGGCAATTTTAATGGCACTCTCATTATCACAAAGGAGTGGAATGCGGTTCATATTGTAACCGTAATCCCTTATAGTTTGTCGCATCCAAAGGAGTTGTGCACAACAACTCCCGGCTGCAACATACTCCGCGTCGGCCGTGGATAGGGCAATGGAGTTTTGTTTCTTGGAGGACCAAGAAACTAGGGATCTTTCTAGGAATTGGCATGTACCGGAGGTACTTTTTCTATCTACCTTGCATCCGGCATAATCTGCATCAGAGTAGCCAATGAGATTGAATTTTGAACCTTTGGGGTACCAAAGGACTAGGTTGGGTGTATGAACTAAATACCATAAGATTCTCTTAACGACTGTCAAATGACACTCTTTTGGGTTGGCTTGAAATCTTGCACACAAGCATACACTCAACATAATGTCTGGCCTATATGCACATAAGTAGAGTAAAGATCCAATCATGGAGCGATATACCTTTTGATCGACATTTGATCCATCTTCATTGAGATCCAAGTGGCCATTCGCTGCCATGGGAGTCTTTATGGGCTTCACCTTGTCCATTCCAATCTTCTTGAGTATGTCTTGAGTATACTTAGTTTGTCTTATGAACGTCCCTTCCTTTTGTTGCCTCACTTGGAATCCAAGAAGTACTTTAGCTCTCCCATCATAGACATTTAAACCTATCTGTCAAAATTTTACTAAATTCCTCATAGAAAGATTTGTTAGTTGAACCAAAGATTATATCATCAACATAAATTTGACAAATAAAGAGATCATTGTGAAGGTTCTTTGTAAATAATGTATAATCTTCTTTACCGATCTTAAAACCATTTTCAATTAAGAAATCTCTAAGACACTCATACCAAGCTCTAGGAGCTTGTTTGAGGCCGTAGAGAGCCTTACACAGTTCAAATACGTGGTCGGGGAACTCTTCATCTTCAAATCCGGCGGGTTGCTCCACATATACCTCCTCCTTGATTGGTCCATTAAGGAAGGCACTTTTCATATCCATTTGATAGAGCTTGAAATCATGGTGAGTAGCATATGCAAGTAATATTCTAATAGACTCATGTCTAGCTACGGGAGCAAAGGTCTCATCGAAATCCAAACCTTCGACTTGTGAATACCCTTTGGCCACAAGTCGTGCCTTGTTCCTTGACACCACCCTATGTTCGTCTTATTTGTTGCGGAAGACCCATTTGGTGCCGACAATGTTGAATTTGGGTCTTTCGACTAGTTCCCACACCTTGTTCCGCTTGAAATTGTTGAGTTCTTCTTGCATGGCCACTACCCAATCTGGATCCTTCAATGCATCTTCAATCCTGTGCGGTTCCAAAAAGGATACAAACGAATAGTTCTCACAAAAATTAGCTATGCGTGATCTAGTAGTTACTCCCTTTTGGATGTCACCGATGATGTTGTCGATTGGGTGACCCCTTTGGACGCATTGGTGTACTCTTGGGTGTGGCACTTGCTGTCTTGAATCTTCATGATCATCTTCTTCTCCCCCTAAATGGTTGCCCTCATTGACTTGTTGATAATTTTTGCTTTCTTGAGGTTGATCTTGTATGGAAACTCCCCCTTGATCATTGGCCTCCTCTTGTGGTTCATTTTCCTCATGGATATGTAGAGGTCTTGTACTCATGCAAGAAACCTTCATCAGACTTCGAAGCGAACATTGAAGTCCTAGGCTTCTTGTTTAAAATATAGCATTTGGAACTGAAAACTCAAAAATATGAAATATTAGGCTTGTTACCGGTGAGTAGCTCATAGGATGTTTTCTTGAGTAGTCGATGAAGATAAAGTCGATTTATCGTGTGGCAAGCAGTGTTTACCACTTTCGCCCAAAATCGATCTGAGGTCTTGTACTCATCGAGCATTGTTCTCGCCATCTCTATGAGAGTTCGGTTCTTCCTTTCGGCAACACCATTTCGTTGAGGAGAGTAAGGAGCTGAAAACTCATGCTTTATGCCTTCTTCATCTAGGTACTCCTCAACTTGTGTGTTCTTTAACTCCGTGCCGTTGTCGCTTTGAATGTTCTTGATTGTCAATGGAAACTCATTTTGAGCACGCTTGAAAAATTTCTTCAAGATTCCTTGTGTTTCTGCCTTATCTTGTAAAAAGAAAACCCAAGTGAAGTGAGAAAAATCATCGACAATTACTAAACCATATTTGTTACCGCCGATGCTTATGTAAGCAATTGGACCAAATAAGTCCATGTGAAGTAGCTCGAGCGGTCTTGTTGAAGTCATGACATTCTTAGTAGGATGAGGTGCTCCAACTTGCTTCCCGGCTTGGCACGCGCTACAAGGCCTATCTTTCTCAAAAACAACATCCTTCAAACCTCGGATGTGATCGCCCTTGAGAAGTTTTTGAAGGTTCCTCATACCAACATGCGCTAGCCGTCTATGCCACAGCCAACCCATGTTGATCTTTGCAATCAAGCATGTGTCAAGTTTGGCTTTATCTTTGTTGAAGTCAACAAGGTAAAGCTTTCCCTTTAACATACCCTTGAATGCAATGGAACCATCACTCCTTCTAGAGACGGTCACACCCTCGTTAGTGAACAAACAATTATAACCTTTGTCGCATAATTGAGATATGGACAGCAGGTTATAATCTAAGGAATGAGCATGTAACACATGAGAAAGAGTATGTTGTGATGATATGGCAATTTTACCGGTACCGAGCACCTTTCCTTGACTATTGTCTCCAAAATAGATGCCCTCGCTTGGGTCCTCATTTGCTTCATACTCCACAAACATCCTTCTTTCTCCGGTCATGTGGTTGGTGCAGCCACTATCTAGCACCCATTTTGATCCACTGGAGGAATAGGCCTACAAAAACAAGTCATGCCTTGGTTTTAGGTACCCAAGCTTGCTTGGCTCCTTTTAGGTTAGTCACAAGGGATTTGGGCACCCACACATGAGAGTTGATGTTCCCATGGCGTGGCCCAACATAATGAGCATAAACTTTGCCAAAATTACTTCTCATTAAGACATAAGATGCATCAAAAGTTGTAAATAGCAACTATTGTTGGTTATATACAAGACTAGTCTGGGAGATCGGACTTGTCCGGAGGACTGGACTTGTCCGAATCCCGACCGGACAAGTTCTATGGTCATTCGTGTTGGATGCATTAACTTCGGATTTTCCAGTTTGAGAGGGTCTTCCCTTTACAAAGGTAATTCTTTCCTTGTTATTCTTATGGCTTCTAGCATTTTGCTTTCCACCATTGGAATACCCAATGCCATATTTGACATTAGGAGGTCTTGTGGCCAAGTATGCACTACGTGCATATTTGACCTTCTCGTTGTCAAATATGCCACTTTGGGCAGGATGCTTACCCTTGGTAGAGGTTGACTTGTTTTTCAAGCTGGTGTCAACTTTACTACATGAACAAGTAATGATAGCTTCAGTTTTAAGTGATTGAGAAGGTGAGCTTGAAGAGGATGAAGGGTCACCTTGCTTGAGTGACTCAACTTGTACTTCAAGAATCTTGTTAACCTTGATTAGATTAGCAAGTTTGACCTTGATTGTAGCATTTGAGTCACTTAACTCCAAGCAAGCTTCCTTGCTTGAAGCTAACTCAAGCTCTAGTGACTTGCTTCGCTCCTTTTCAAATCCTAGAAGGTTGTCAAGTTCAACATATTCCTCCTTTTGGGAGATAATCATGTCTTCTTGATGGTTCATCAGCTTCTCCTTCTCAACGAGTTGATCAAGTAAAAATTTCATTTTAGCGGTTGTTTTCTTATCTAATCCAATTAGTATATCTTCATTATCACTATTAATTTCACTATCACTAGAATAGGAATGCAAGGAAGAGGATTTTGTTTTTACCTTGCGTTTAACTTCCTTTGCCATGAGGCCAGTGACGTTCCCTTTTCGTGCACCAAGAGTGGGGAAGAGAGTGTACTTCATGGATGTCTTCTCGATAGCTATGCTAGCCATCTCCTCTTCTTCTTCGGATGAGGACTCATCATTTGAGTCCCACTCTTTCCCTAGATGTGCTTGTTAAGTTTGCTTCTTCTGCTTGAAGAATTTCTTGGGTTGAGGCTTCGCTTCTTTGGTCCTCTTATTGTTCTCTTCATATGGGCAATCAACTATATAGTGTCTATAATCACCACAATTATAGCATGCCCGCCTCAACTTCGGTCTTGATTTTTCCTTGTACTGCCCTTCACTCGATTTAGCCCCTTGTCTTTTCTTCATCATTCTTTTTAATTTTTCATGAATAGTATCATGTCATTTTCATCCAAATCACTGCTCTCATCATCACCATCTTCTTCTAGTTTAGCTTCTCGAGATTCTTTAGACAAGGGCTTGAGGGTGGACTTTAGAGCGACCCTTTTCTTCTTTGCCGAGGTGAGATCGGCAATCTCCTTAACATGTTTGGCTTGTTTTTCCATCATCCCAAAGTTAATGATTTTCCCATGTAGCTCATCTGGGGTCATCTTCTTGTACCTGGGGCTTTCTCGTATCATCGAGCACAAGGTTACAATACAAGGCATGAAGGCTCTAAGAATGAGCTTCACCACCTCATGGTCGTTCCACTTCTTGTTTCCGTATGCTCACACCTTGTTTATGAGCGTCTTTAGTCGGTTGTACATATCTTGTGGTGACTCATCTTCTTCGATGGCGAATCTTCCCAGCTCTCCTTCGATCATCTCAATTTTTGCTTCTTGCACATGACGATCGCCTTCATGTGCGGTTTGTGAATGTGGCCTAGAGGGGGGGTGAATAGGCCTTTTTGAAATTTGTCGGAACACTTAACAACCAGTTCAAAACCAGAGATATCGGACTAGTCCGGTAAAGTGCGGACTAGTGCGGTGTGTATGAAGTAGGTTGATCAAGTTTGATTTATTAAGTTTGATTTTAGGGTGTAGCAGCGGAAATATACTTGTAATTTATGTGATGCAAGATTATGGACTAGGGTATATTACAATTCAATCTTGTATTTAATGATTCAACGTAAAGTATGCAATGATTGAAACCCTAGATTGTTGTGATGAATAAGAACGATGAACACCAAGAAAGACACAAGGATTAATCCCGTGGTTCGGCTCCCACAGAGGCAACCTACGTCCACGTTGAGGAGTCCACAAAAGGACCGGGTCTTCTCCGACCCTACCCTCGCCAATCCTCTTCCACTTATCACAAAGGGGTGAATAACAGAATTCAAAAGGGGCCTTCTCACACGTTGAGGGATCTCCTAGATTACAACACGAAATACCACCAAGAACACACTCAAAAGATTACAATGAAATCACAAGAGTGTGTTAGAGAATCAAGCCAATAGCTCAATGAGTGTTGAAGGTGTCTCTCCAATGATCTAGAGTGTATCCTCAAAGGATTGATCTTTGTTGCACTTAATTTCGTGTAGAGATGTGTTTTTGAGGCTCTTGGGAGGTGTGACGGCGCTAGGGTTCGAGAGAGTTTAAAGTTGGGCCATGCACCTCTATTTATATGGGGTTTCTAAAAGTGACCGTTAGGGTTTAGAAAGATCGAACTAGTCCGTGGTGGACACCGGACTAGTCCGGTGTGCTGTGTGTAGCAACCCTAAGTGTCACGAAATATCGGACTAGTCCGGCTAGGAGCGGACTTGTCCGATTTCGCTTCTGGAAATCTTCAGACTAGTCCGATGGACATCGGACTTGTCCGGACAGTGAAACCCTAAGTGGTTATGGGGACAAGTCTGCACTTGGAGGACTTGTCCGATTTAGGTCAGAGAGTTTTTCGGACTAGTCCGTGCTAATATCGTACTTGTCCGATTTAGATCACAACGAATATCGGGCTTGTCCGATGGTGATCGTACTTGTCCGATCTATGTGTTTGGTTCTAGAGTGCTCAACGGGATTATGGGCAATTTTAATGGCACTCTCATTATCACAAAGGAGTGGAATACGGTTGATATTGTAACCGTAATCCCTTAGAGTTTGTCGCATCCAAAGGAGTTGTGCATAACAACTACCAGCTGCAACATACTCCGCTTCGGCTGTGGATAAGGCAATGGAATTTTGTTTCTTGGAGGACCAAGAAACTAGGGATCTACCTAGGAATTGGCATGTGCCGGAGGTACTCTTTCTATCTACCTTGCATCTGGCATACTCTGCATCAGAGTAACCAATGAGATTGAATTTTGAGCCTTTTGGGTATCAAAGACCAAGGTTGGGTGTATGATCTAAATATCTCAAGATCCTTTTTATGGCTGTCAAGTGACATTCCTTAGGATTGGCTTGAAATCTTGCACACAAACATACACTCAACATAATATCTGGCCTAGATGCACATAAATAGAGTAGAGATCCAATCATGGAGCGATATACCTTTTGGTCGATGCTAGGTCCATCTTCATTGAGATCCAAGTGGCCATTTGTTGCCATGGGAGTTTTTATAGGCTTCGCCTTGTCCATACTAAACATCTTGAGTATGTCTTGCGTGTACTTGGTTTGGCTTATCATCATCCCTTCCTTTTGTTGCCGCACTTGGAATCCCAAGAAGTACTTTAGTTCTCCCATCACTGATATTTCAAACCTATCTGTCATGATTTTACTAAATTCCTCACAAAAAGATTGATTAGTTGACCCAAAGATTATATCATCAACGTAAATTTGACAAATAAAAAGATCATTGTCAAAATTCTTTGTAAATAGTGTATAATCCACTTTGCCAATCTTAAAGCCATTTTCATTTATGAAATCTCTAAGACACTCATACCAAGCTCTAGGAGCTTGTTTGAAGCCGTAGAGAGCCTTACGCAATTTAAATACATGGTCGGGGAACTCTTCGTCTTCAAAACCGGGGGGTTGCTCCACATACACCTCCTCCTTGATTGGTCCGTTGAGGAAGACGCTTTTCACATCCATTTGATACAGCTTGAAATCTTGGTAAGTAGCATATGCAAGTAATATTCTAATGGATTCAAGTCTAGCTACGGGAGCAAAAGTCTCATCAAAGTCCAAACCTTCGACTTGTGAATACCCTTTGGCCACAAGTCGTGCCTTGTTCCTTGTCACCACCCCGTGTTCATCTTGTTTGTTGTGGAAGACCCACTTGGTGCCGACAATGTTCGCATTGGGTCTTGCCACGAGTTCCCACACCTCGTTCCGCTTGAAGTTGTTCAATTCTTCTTGCATTGCCACCACCCAGTCCGAATCATTCAATGCATCCTCAACCCTGCGTGGTTCAAAAAAGGATACAAATGAATAGTGCTCACAAAAGTTAGCTATGCGATATCTAGTGGTTAATCCCTTTTGGATGTCACCAATAATATTGTCGATTGGGTGATCCCTTTGGATGCATTGGTTTACTCTTGGGTGTGGCCACTTGAGGCGTTGTATCTTCATGATCATCTTCTTCTCCCCCTAAATGGTTGCCTTCATTGACTTGTTGATTATCTTTGTATTCTTGTGGTTGATCTTCTGTGGAAGCTCCCCCTTGATTGTTGACCTCCTCTTGTGGCTCATCTTCCTCATACACGTGTAGAGGTGACTCTTGTGGTCGAACTTCACCTAAGGTCATTCTTTTCAATGCTTGACAAGGAGCTTCTTCTCTACCTAGTACACATGGATCAACTTGCTCCTTTTGGGAGCCATTAGTTTCATCGAACACTACGTCACGTGCTACTTTAATAAGTCTGGATGTCTTGTTGAAAACACAATAGGCGTAAGTGTTCGAATCATAACCCAGCAAGAAACCTTCATCGGACTTTGAAGCGAACTTTGAAGTCCTGGGCTTCTTGTTTAAAATATAACATGGAGAACCAAAAACTCAAAAATATGAAATATTAGGCTTGTTACCGGTGAGTAGCTCATAGGATGTCTTCTTGAGTAGTCGATGAAGATAAAGTCGATTTACAGCGTGGTAAGCGGTGTTAACCGCTTCCGCCCAAAATTGATCTGAGGTCTTGTACTCATCGAGCATTGTTCTTGCCATCTCTATGAGAGTTTGGTTCTTTCTTTCGCCAACTCCGTTTTGTTGAGGGGAGTACGGAGCTAAAAACTCGTTCTTTATGCCTTCTTCATCAAGGTACTCCTCCACTTGTGTGTTCTTGAACTCCGTGCCATTGTCACTTCGAATGTTCTTGATTGTCAATGAGAATTCATTTTGAGCTCGCTTGAAGAACTTTTTGAGTGTTCCTTGTGTTTCTGACTTATCATGCGAAAAGAAACCCAAGTGAAGCGAGAAAAATCATCAACAACTACTAAACCATATTTGTTACCGCCGATGCTTATGTAGGCAACTGGACCAAACAAGTCCATGTGAAGTAGCTCGAGCGGTCTTGTTGTAGTCATCACGTTCTTGGTGGGGTTAGGTGCTCCAACTTGCTTCCCGGCTTGGCATGTGCTACAAGGCCTGTCTTTCTCAAAAACAACATCCTTCAAACCTCGGATGTGATCGCCCTTGATGAGTTCTGAAGGTTCCTCATACCAACATGCGCTAGCCATCTACGCCACAGCCAACCCATGTTGGTCTTTGCAATCAAGCATGTGTCAAGTTCGGCTTTATCCTTGTTGAAGTCAATAATGTAAAGCTTTCCCTTCAACATACCCTTGAATGCAATGGAACCATCACTCCTCCTAGAGATAGTCACACCCTCGTTAGTGAACAAGCAATTATAACCTTTGTCACATAATTGACATATGGACAGCAGGTTATAATCTAAGGATTCAACATGTAAAACATGAGAAAGTGTGTGTTTAGAAGATATTGCAACTTTACCGGTACTGAGCACCTTTCCATGGCTATATCTCCAAAATAGATGCCCTCATTTGGATCCCCATTCTCTTCATATTCTATGAACATTCATCTTTCTCCGATCATATGGTTGGTGCAGCTACTGTCTAGCACCCATTTAGATCCACCGGAGGAATAAGCCTGCAAAAACAAATTATGCTTTGGTTTCAGGTACCCAAGCTTGCTTGGGTCCATGGAGGTTAGTTACAATACATTTGGGCACCCACACATGAGACTTGGTGTTCTCGTGGTGTGGCCAAACATAATGATCATAAACTTTGCCAAAATTATTTCTCATTAAGACATACGGGACATCAAAGGTTCTAAAGAATAACTATTGTTGTTTATGTACAGGACTAGTCTGGGAGGTCGGAGTTGTCCGGTGTACCGGACTTGTTCGGACCCCGACCGGACTAGTCCGGTGTTCATGTGTGACTAATGTTTTAATTTTTGACTTTCCAGTTTGAGAGGGTCTTCCCTTTATAAAGGTAATACTCTCCTTGTTATTCTTATGGCTTCTAACATGTTGCTTTTCACCATAAGAGTAACCAATGCCATATTTGACATTTGGGGGTCTTTTGACCAAGTATGCACTACGTGCATATTTGATCTTCTCCTTGTCAAATATGCCACTTTGGGCAGGATGTTTATCCTTCATGGAGGTTGGCTTTTCTTTCAACCTGGTGTCAACTTTATTACATGTACAAGCATAAGCAACCTCAGTTTTAGTGGGTTGAGAAGGTGAACTTGAAGAGGATGAAGGTTCACCTTGCTGGAGTGACTCAACTTGCACTTCAAGGATATTGTTAACCTTGATGAGGTCAGCAAGTTGGTCCTTGATTGTAGCATTTGAGTCGGTTAACTCCAAGCAAGTTTCCTTGCTTGAAGCTAACTCAAGCTCTAGTGAATTGCTTCGTTCCTTTTCAAGTTCTAGAAGCTTGTCAAGTTCGACATATTCCTCCTTTTGGGATATGATCATGTCTTCTTGACGATGTATTAACCTCTCCTTCTCAACAAGTTGATCAAGCAAAAATTTCATTTGTGTGGCTGTTTTCCTATCTAGTCCAATAAGCATATCCTCATTATCACTATTGATTTCATCATCACTAGAATAGGAATGCACAGAAGAGGGTTTAATGGTTACCTTACGTTTACCTTCCTTTGCCATAAGGCAAGTGCCACCTCCCTTCCATGCGCCGAGTGTAGGGAAGAGAGTAGACTTCTTGGATGTCTTCTCGATGGCTATGCTAGCCATCTCTTCTTCTTCGGATGATGAGGACTCATCATTTGAGTCCCACTCTTTCCCAATGTGCACTTGTTCGGCTTGTTTCTTCTTCTTGAAGAATTTCTTGGGTTGAGGCTAGGCTTCTTTGGTCTTTTTCTTGTTCTCTTCATATGGGCAATCAACTATAAAGTGGCCATACTCACCACAGTTATAGCATGCCCGCCTTTGTTCTTTCCTTGTACTTTCCTTTGCTTGATTTAGCACCTTGTCTCTTCTTCATTATTCTCTTGAATTTCTTCATGAACAATATCATGTCTTCTTCATCTAATTCACTGCTCTCATCATCATTTTCTTCTTCTAGCTGAGCTTCTCGAGCTTCTTTAGATAGGGGCTTGAGGGTGGACTTCAAAGCAACCCCTTTCTTCTTTGCCGAGGTGAGGTCGGCAATTTCCTTGACGTGCTTTGCTTGTTTTTCCATCATCTCGAAATTAATGATTTTTCCAAGTAATTCATCCAGAGTCATTTTCTTGTATCTGGGGCTTTCTCTAGTCATTGAGCATAAGGTGACGTTGCAAGGCATGAAAGCTCTAAGGATGAGCTTCACCACCTCGTGGTCATTCCACTTCTTGCTTCCATAATATCAAACCTTCTTGACGAGTGTCTTTAATCAGTTGTTTCATATCTTGAGGTCACTCGTCTTGTTCGATTGCGAATCTTCCTAATTCGCCTTCGATCATTTCGATCTTTGCTTCACACACATGTCGGTCACCTTCATGTGCAGTTTGCAGTGTGTCCCATATCTCCTTAGCAATCTCGAGTCCATCCACCTTGGAGAACTTGTCCCGACTGAGCCAAGAGGTGATTACTGCCGCGGCTTGAGCATTTCGGTGAATTGCCTGCTCTTGGCTTGGTGTGATCTCTTCGTCGTCGTCCAGGATATCTATCCCTGTGCACACAATTTGCCATAAACTTGGATTGAGGAAAATTAGATGCATTTTCATATTTTGCCTCCACATTGAGTAATCACTTCCATCAAAGTGTGGGGCTTTTCCAAGTGGGATAGACAAATAATGATTGTTGTTGGAATTGAGATGATCATAGTCAAAAGCATATCGGGAGTAGTTAGTGTGACTACTCCCCTTCTTCTTTTTTTTCAATCTTCACTTTCCCTTTGGAAAGTGTCTTCTTTCTTGGGAGCGCCTTTAGTTCTAGCGTCTCCTCATCGTCGTCCTCAAAGTCTTGAATGGCTTTGAGGAGCTTCTCCACCTTTAGGTTCTTGTCATCATCAACCTTTTCTTGGTTGTTGCTCTTGTGGATGTCCTTCATGTCTGACATGATCTTCTTCGAGCGGTTAGTATCTTTCTTGAAAAACATGCTCTGATACCAATTGAATGTGGCCTAGAGGGGGGGTGAATAGGCCTTTTTGAAATTTGTCGGAACCTGCAACACTTAACAACCAGTTCAAAACCAGAGATATCGGACTAGTCCAGTAAAGTGCGGACTAGTCCGGTGTGTACGGACTAGGTTGATCAAGTTTGATTTATTAAGTTTGATTTTAGTGTGTAGCAGCGGAAATATACTTGTAATTTATGTGTTGCAAGATTATGGACTAGGGTATATTACAATTCAATCTTGTATTTAATGATTCAACGTAAAGTATGCAATAATGATTGAAACCCTAGATTGTTGTGATGAATAAGAACGATGAACACCAAGAAAGACACAAGGATTTATCCCGTGGTTCGGCTCCCACAAAGGCAACCTACGTCCATGTTGAGGAGTCCACAAAAGGACCGGGTCTTCTCCAACCCTACCCTCTTCGGATCGCCACGAAGGCCAATCCTCTTCCACTTATCACAAAGGGGTGAATAACCGAATTCAAAAGCGGCCTTCTCACACATTGAGGGCTCCCCTAGATTACAACACGAAATACCACCAAGAACACACTCAAAAGATTACAATGAAATCACAGGAGCATGTTAGAGAATCAAACCAAGAGCTCAATGAGTGTTGAACGTGTCTCTCCAATGATCTAGAGTGTATCCTCAAAGGATTGATCTTTGTTGTACTTAATTTCGTGGAGAGATGTGTTTTTGAGTCTCTTGGGAGGTGTGACAGTGCTAGGGTTCGAGAGAGTTTAAAGTTGGGCCGTGCACCTCTATTTATATGGGGTTTCTAAAAGTGACCATTAGGGTTTAGAAAGATCGGACTAGTCCATGGTGGACACCGGACTAGTCCGGTGTGCTATATGTAGCAAACCCTAAGTGTCCCGAAATATCGGACTAGTCCGGCTAGGAGTGGACTTGTCTGATTCCGCTTCTGGAAATCTTTGGACTAGTCCGATGGACATCAGACTTGTCCAGACAGTGAAATCATAAGTGGTAATGGGGACAAGTTGCACTTGGAGGACTTGTCCGATTTAGTTCAGAGAGTTTTTCAGACTAGTCCGTGCTAATATCGGACTTGTCCGATTTAGATCAGAACGAATATCGGACTAGTCCGGTGGTGATCGGACTTGTCCGATTTTGTGTGACTTGTGAAGTGTTTTTAGGACTAGTCCGCACTGGGGAGAACTAGTCCGATTCTAGTCAGAGAGATATCGGACTAGTTCGATGGATATCGGACTTGTCCGATTTTGTGCAGAGAGGTTATCGGACTAGTCCGGTGACATTCGGACTAGTCCGGTCCTGTATAACTTTGTGCAATGTGTGTGTTTAATTGTGATTGAGCTCTTGGGGTGTGTTTCCTTAACACACTCCATACACAATGATCTATGATTCTTCTTCCTTGAGCTCATTTCCACTTTGTTCCTCATTCTCCCTTCTTTTTGGCACTTTTCTTATTTTGCTATTAAAACTTGTGCTCATCTCAACAAATAGGTTAGGATCTCATTTGCTTGTCATAAATCATCCAAAACCCACAAGGGATTCCTAGATGCACTTTTAGTTTGCAATGTATCCCATATTTCTTTTGCGATCTCGAGTCCATCCACCTTTGTAAACTCATCGCGACTTTGTGACGAAGTAATGACTGC
The DNA here is from genome assembly GCA_036927565.1 of Tuctoria greenei. Classification (NCBI taxonomy): domain Eukaryota; kingdom Viridiplantae; phylum Streptophyta; class Magnoliopsida; order Poales; family Poaceae; genus Tuctoria; species Tuctoria greenei. The sequence goes on from JAYESD010000008.1 coordinate 69,883,332, forward strand.
AGCAGCTTGGGCATTTCGATGGATCGCTTGCTCTTGGCTAGGTGTGAGCTCCTCATCATCATCCGGGATATCTATTCCTATGCATACTATGTGCCACAAACTCGGATTGAGAGAAATCAAATGCATTTTCATTTTTTGCCTCCACATTGAGTAATCATTACCGTCAAAGTGTGGGGCTTTTCCAAGTGGAATAGATAGATAATGATTGTTATTAGAATTTAGGCGATCATAATTAAAAGGATATCAGGAGTAGTCGGTGTGACTACTCCCCTTCTTTTTCTTCTCATCCTCGATCTTCACCTTTACCTTGGAAAGTGTTTTCTTCCTTAGGAGCGCCTTGAGTTCCAGCGTCTCCTCATCGCCATCCTCAAAGTCTTGAATGGCCTCGATGAGCCTCTCCAATCTCCGGTTCTTGTCTTCCTCAACCTTCTCTTCGTTGATGCTATTGTGTACGTCCTTCATGTCTGACATGATCTCTTCGAGCATTTAGTCTCCTTTTGAATAACCTTGCTCTGATACCAATTGATTGTGGCCTAGAGGGGGGGTGAATAGGCCTTTTTGAATTTCTGTCAGAACCTGCAACACTTAACAACCAGATCAAATCTCGAGATATAGGACTAGTCCGGTCAAGTGCGGACTAGTCCGGTGTGTATCGACTAGGTTAATCAATTTGATCAATTAACTTGATCCTAGGATGTGAGCAGCGGAATTATACCTATAATTTAAGTGTTGAACAACTATGAACTAGGATGTATCACAATTTAATCTTATACTCAATGTTTCAACGTAAAGTGAGCAAGATTGATTGAAACCATAGATGTATATGAAGTGTAAGAACAATGAGCACAAAGGAAGAACACAATGATTTTATCCCGTGGTTTGGTTCCAACAGAGGCAACCTACGTCCACGTTGAGGAGTCCAAAAAAGGACTGGGTCTTCTCCAACCCTATCCTCGTCGGATCGCCACGGAGGCCAATCCTCTTCACTACTCACAAAGGGGAAATAACCAAATTCAAGGGGCCTTCTCACAAGTTGAGGGCTCCCCAAGATTACAATAAGAACACCACCAAGAACACACTCCGAAGACCACAATGAAAACCACAAGAGTGTGTTAGGGAAACAAACCAAGAGCTCAATGAGTGATGAACCGTGTCTCTCCAATGATCCAAAGTGTATCCTCAAGGGATTGATCTTTGTTGCGTTTGATTTCATGGAGAGATGTGTTTTTGAGGCTCTTGGGAGGTGTCACTGAACTAGGGGTCAAGTCTCAATGAAAGATGGGTCGTGTACACCTATTTATATGGGGTTTCCAAAAGTAACCGTTAGGGTTTAGAAAGATCGGACTAGTCCGTGGTGGACACCGGACTAGTCCGGTGTGCTGTTTGTAGCAAACCCTAGGTGTCCCGAAATAACGGACTAGTCCGGCTAGAAGCGGACTTGTCCTATTTCGGTTCTGGAAATCTTCAGACTAGTCCGATATATATCAAACTTGTCTGGATAAGTGAAACCCTAAGTGAATTTGGGGACAAGTCCGCACTTGGAGGACTTGTCTGATTTAGGTCAGAGGGTTTTTCGGACTAGTACGAGCTAATATCAGACATGTCCGAATTTGTGCAACTTGTGAAGTGTTTGGAGTACTAGTCCGCACTAGGGAGGACAAGTCCGATTCTAGTCAGAGAGATATCAGACTAGTCCGTGGTGATATCGGACTTGTCCGATCTTGTACAGAAAGATATTGGACTAGTCCGAGGCTAGTCGGACAAGTCCGGTCCTGTATAAACTTGTGCAATGTGTGTGATTGTTTGTGCTTGAGCTCTTGGGGTGTGTTTCCTTAACACACTCCATACACAATGATCTACTACACTTGTTCCTTGAGCTCTTTTCCACATTGCTCCTCATTCTCCTTTCTTTTTGGCTCTTTGCTCATTTTCTCATTAAAACCTATGCCCATCTCAACAAAGTAGTTAGGATCTCATTTGCTTGTCATAAATCATCCAAAACCCACAAGGGATTCCTAGATGCACTTTCAGGTCTTGACAGGAATAAAATGAGCTGACTTGGTCAATCGATCCACGATTACTCAAATTGAGTCATAACCGAACTGTATACATGGCAATCCAACTATAAAGTCCATACTGACCTCTTCCCACTTCTATTCCGGGATCTTCAATTGCTGCAATAATCCTGCTGGCCTTTGATGTTCCACCTTAACTTGTTGGCACACATCACACACTGCTACATATGCAGCTATGTCCTTTTTCATGCTAGCCCACCAATAGCACGTCTTCAAGTCTTTGTACATCTTCATACAACCGGGGTGAATCGAGTATGGCGAGTCATGTGCCTCTTTTAATATTGTCTCCGAATATGCTTCACGTTGGGCACGACGATCCTTTTTCCAAGCCATAAGGTACCATAATCATCCTCATTAAACCTGAACTCTCTCCCCTCCTGGGTCCTTTCTTTGATTTATTGGATTTCCTCATCCTTTGTTTGACCCTCTCAAATATCATGCTCCAAGGTCAGATTTAACTCCATTATTCCCATCTCATTCACAAATCCGAGATTCAACCATTCAAACTCCTTGCATAGCTCGGATGGCAGCTCTCGAACCGCGAGTTGATGACTTACTCCTTTTCTACTCAATGCATTGGCCACAACATTATCCTTCCCTGGATGATAATTGATTCCCACATCTTAATCCTTGACGAGTTCCAACCATCTTCGTTGCCTCAAATTCAGGTTTGTTTGTGTGAAAATATACTTAAGACTCTTATGATCCGTATAAATTTCACACCTATTTCCATGGATATAGTATCTCCAAATCTTCAATGCGTGTACCACGGCTGCAGGTTCCAAATCATGCGTTGGATAATTCTGCTCATGTTTCATCAATTGTCTTGATGCATAGGATACCACTTGACTTTCTTGCATCAATACACATCCAAGTCCTTGTCTTGATGTGTCACAATATAGGTCAAAACTCTTGCTCATGTCTGGCAATATAAAACTGGGGTTGTTGTTAACCTTTTCTTCAACTCCTAAAAACTCTCTTGGCAAGCTTGGGTCCATTGGAAAGCCATCCCGTTCATTAGCAACACCGTCATTGGCTTCACTATCTTGGAAAAGTCCTTCATGAACCTGCGGTGATACCCAGCAATCCCGAGAAAACTCCTTATTTCCTTGACATTCTGCAGCAGTTCCCATTTCAACACATCCCTCACTTTTCCGGGGTCAATCGATACTCCTCCCGAGATGATATGACCCAAAAGTGACACCTCTTTCAACCAAAACAGGCACTTGCTGAATTTTGCATATAATTGGTGCTCCCTCAATTTCTGCAATGTGAGCCTCAAATGTTCCTCATGTTCGTCCTCGCTTTTGAAGTAGTACATTATGTCATTAATGAACAAAACAACAAACTTATCCAACTGCTCCATGAAGACCTTATTCATGAGGTACATAGAATACGCAGGTGCATTGGTCAAACCAAAGGACATAACTGTATACTCCTAGGATCCATACCATGTCCGAAAAGCTATCTTGTGTATGTTCAATGGTCTAATCTTCATTTGAAAGTATCCTGACCTCAAATCAATCTTGGAGAAGACACATGCACCCTTCATCTGATCGAACAAATCTTCTATGCGTGGCAAGGTGTACTTGTTCTTAATCGTTACCTCATTGAGAGCTCGGTAATCCACACACATCCTTTGTGACCCATCCTTCTTATCCACAAAGAGAACTGGCTCCCCAAGGTAAAGAGATTGGGCGAAAAAAACCCTTCTCTAGTTGCTCTTGAATATGCTTCTTGAGCTCCGCTAATTCCTTATGAGGCATCCCATACAGGCTACTAGCTATAGGTTCGGTTCCAGGTGTTAAATCAATAACAAACTCAATGTCTCGATTATGTGGCATACCTGGCAACTCATCTAGAAACACATCCAAAAATTCTCACACCACCGGGATCTCCTCAATTGCGGCACCGTCCATGTGATTCAGCTCCAATTGCTTTGGTGCGTGTTGAGATGCTTCAAACTCTGTAGTGATCCCTTCCTCATTGGTCAGCTTCACCATATTCGTGGCACATTCAATGACTCCATTGTGCTTCCTCAACCATTCCATACCAAGTATAATGACCAATCCTTGAGAATCCAAAACAATGAGGTTGGCAAAGAAGTCTACCCCCCCCCCCCCTTATTCTAAGGCTTACTTTTGGACATACTATATTTGCCCTCATCTCCCCTCCTAGAGACTTAACCAATAAAGTAAACTTCATATGAGAGATAGGCAAACTATAGTTGGCAACATATTTCAATGCAATGAATAAATGCGATGCTCCATAATCAAATAACAAAGTCGTCGGGTTGGAGTTCGTGAGAAACATACCAATGACCACGTCATCCACTTGTTGAGCATCCTCTGTAGAGACATGGTTCAAGTTGCCACGAGCAAAATTATGCTGTTTGCGGCTCCCTTGTGGCTGTCCTCCATTGGGTCTTGGGTTCTGTCTTGGCGCATTGCTTCCTTGATCAAGGCGTGACTTAGGACATTGATGTGCAAAATGTCCTGCTTCTCCACATGTATAGCACTTCCTTGCTGCAGTAGAATTATCGGGACGGGCCTGATTTTGAACATTTGCACGAGGAAAATTGGCACGAGGTGCAAAAGGCATTGGAGGTCTAGGTGCTCGCACGACAGGGCGCTGCTGCACAAACTGAGCTGGGCGTGGTACATAACCAGGACACTGTACAGGAGCTGCAGAGCTATAATAAGGCGCAATGGGTGGCGCAAAGCGAGCGGGCACATTACTTCATTATTGTTGTCCTTGATATGGCGCCTTCCTCTTGTTATCTAGCTCCATCTCATGGACCTTGTTCTCTACAACAATTGCTTTGTCCACAACCTTCTGGAAGTTGGCATAGTCACAATTCAGCAATTGTACTTAGATTTCGTTGTTCAAGCCCCTCATGAACATGTATTGCTTCCGGTTGGCCCGGCTCACATCCTCAGGCGCATACCTTGAGAGTTGCGTGAATTTGTTGAGGTATTCACCCACACTCGATCTTCCTTGCCTCAAGTTCTCAAATTCTTGCCTCTTCAAGATCATAACACCTTCGGGCACATAATGAGATCGGAAACTCTCCTTGAACTCAGCCCACGTAATCCTCTCTTGGTTCTCATGATCGTTGCATAAGGAATCCCACCAATCGGCAGCTACTCTAACAAGTTGATTAGATGCGAATAGCACCTTATCCCGGTCATTGCATTGGACAATAGCTATCTTCTTCTCCATAGATTTTAGCCAATCATCGGTGTCCATAGGGTCAGCGGCTTGAGCGAAGGTTGGCGGCCTAGTCCTCACGAACTCTCCTAACCTATTATGAGGAGGTGGGGGTGGCAGTGGAGGCATGTGGGGCTGATTGTTGTTGTTACCAGCCTGCAACTGTCCCATATTTTGTATCATGGTCTGTATGAGTTGGTTTTGCATCGTGAAAAGCTGCTCAAGGTTGATAGCTCCCTGGGCAGGTCCTTGTCCATTGTTGTTCTGAGGTACTCCATTATTCTCCACCTCATCGTTAGAATCCCTCTGGTTGCGAGTCCTCACCATCTGAAGAAAAACAAGAGATAAGAATTTAGAAAATGTCCCCAACTATATGCATCAAGGGATATGAAGCTAAACAACTGACTATAATAGCCTAGGTGAACATGGCAATGCTAAAGGATCACAAAGTCCTCTACTAAGCACACAAGCAATAATACATAGCAATCAGCACACCAAACAAAAACACGACGATTCCTGGGTGCTCCTATGTGCTCTAAAGTGTCCATTCTATCTAGGCTGCATCCTACGCTCAACCTGTAGCTCTGATACCAATTTGTGACATCCGGTTCCGAAAAATGAAACAAGTGAATGCGTATGTGTGCCCAGGACGTTCAACACACATACACGAGTGCATTCACAAAAGGAGATACAAAAAATTACCATAGAACAAGATTAATTAAACACTTTTTTTACAGAATTCAGAATATCCTCGAATACAAGTTCTAATGAATAGTAATGAAAAGTTTGAACTAATGCAGCAGAAATAATCTAAACTGAGCAAACTAAGTAGTTAAGCAAACAGGGTATAGCGCAGCTCCAACCAACACCACAGGCAAAGCTGATGGCAGACACGGCCTAGAACTCTATAGTATCATCATTATACTCCCAATCCTGACCTGCAACTGTTTGTGGGGGAATTGCAAGGGTGTGTACATGTCGTACTCAGCAAGTGTGAAAAGTATGACATGTAGCCGATTCAAATGACGAGTATAATAATGGCTAAGTGCTAAAAAGTACATTAAAACATTTGAAAAGCAATATATTATATGTATGTAAAGTAAACCCATCGTAAACCATGAAGCTACTGTGAGACCTATGTGTGTTGAATACATTGGCTTTGACAATAAAAGTTTTGAATGCTGCCATAACATCTTTTTAGCAAGGTCCGACTCTAGCTCTGAGCTTCTGCAAGGTCCGACAAAATGTCTGACTTTCTTTGTCTAGGTCCGACATGTTTTTGGGTAGCTCCGGTGAGCTTTGTCTTTAGCTCTGGCATGTCTTTGTTAAGCTCTGATATGTTCTGCTAGGTCCGACTTATGTTGGTTAGCTCTGACATATTTTTCTAGCTCCAACTTTTGGGATGACTAGTTCCGACTAGTTTGGCGCTAGGTTCGACTAGCTTTGGTAAGCTCTGACGCTAGGTCTGACTAGTTTTGGTAAGCTCCGGCGCTAGGTTGTACTAGCTTTGGCAAGCTCCAGCGCTAGCTTTGGTATGCTCCGGCTCAAGCTCCTGTTAGCTTTGGCAAGGTTCGGAGTTTGATCGCAATGTTCCTGCTTTTATCTTGCAATGTTTCGAACTTGCTTTATATTCTTAGAAAGATTTCATAGTATTCATTTGCTAAGTTTTTGGTGCGTTTTGGTTGATATTAATGATATCGTTTTGATATGCTTTGCAACATGCTTATGTGTGGTGCTCACGTAAGGTGTTGTGTTCGGAACTGGCCTGAGTCAAGTCGTGGACTTGGGCTCGTACGGATTGGTTGTTTATTCATGTGCAGGTGTTGCTTGAGTTCAAGACATGGCTGGTGACGGGATCCATTGAACTAGTCTTAGGAAGAAGATGAGGTTCAACAACCAAGTTCGGGAGGAATTGTGGTTGAGTTGATTGGAAGGTTGCACAGCATGTTTAAATCAAGAACAGTGCATATGAAGGTATCATGGACGTCATTGGAAGATATTTGCATGTATGCAAGGAGTGCATGGATGTGGCTACATGGTTCCGAGGCATGATGAAGAGATGTGGACGTAAATAATTGGTCGGAAAGGTCCAACCGACTAGGTTATGGACTCAGGCTGCAGTTGAGTCGGGTTTGACTCAAATATGGAAAGATTTGAGTTGGTTATGATAGGATTTCGTGTGGGTCACGAATTTGAGTTGTTTTAGGAATGTGGGATATGTTCCTAAGGTGTTTGGAAGTCTTAAGATTGCTTCTATCTGCATATAGGAGAGTCCTAAGCAGTTACAGAAAGTTTTGATTCATGATCTGAGTAGGATTAGAGCCCTAGTTGAGATTGGGTTGGCCTAAGGGCTGGTTATATAAGAAAGTAAGGCTAGAGCTCGTGGTGCACGACTTTGGGTCTGTTCCTCTTGTGTTATATTGAATAAACTTCGTAGTTTGAAGGAACTTTTGTGCCTTGTTCGTCTGACTTGTTCCAGACAAGTTTTACTCGCTGAGTTTCTGGACAGCACTACCTTTCGTTGGCAGTTTTATCATAACTCGAGTTTTACAGATCTAATTGACATGATTCTTTTTGAGTTGTCTTCACAACTTGATTATCTACCATCTGTCAAAATTTCACGGTCATTGTATTTGTGGTTTCTGATCTACACGAGTTTCTTTGCCGTATTTCAGAACTGTTTTTCTCGGGTAGGACAGATTGACCTTTGTTCGATCTTTCGATCATAACTTGAGTTTCTCTCAACGGATTTGAGTGATTCTTCTTGTGTTCTCTTCGTGACTTGATTCTCTCTGATATATATCACTTTTGTCACGGTGAAACACGTTTGGATTAGTTTCACACACGATTTCTCTAACAAATTGTTTCTCTACCGAAGGGTTTGGGATTTAATTGTTTCCGCTGCGTAAGATTTTTAAATCTACCATTCACCCCCCTCTGGTAGATTTTCACGTGCTCTTCAATCCTACAATTGGTATCAGAGCCAGGTTGCTCCAATCATTGTGATTTGCACGTGTTTTTGACTAATCATCATGGAGAAATACTACGCCAAACCTTGTGTGTTTGCTGGTATTGATTTTTGGGTTTGGAAGGCACGTATGGAGGCTTTCATCCAGGCGCAAGGCTTCGCAATATGGGAGAAGGTGCACAAGCCTTACTAAGTGCCACCTAATGATCAAGTTACGGATACAAACCTACGGGACGTCAACAACAACAATAAAGCCCGAAACTTGGTCATCCAAGGACTCACTCAGAGTGACTTCGACCGCGTTGCACATCTCCGATTGGCATACGATGTGTGGAGAGCACTTTGTGACTATCACGAAGGATCCAACACGATCAAGGAGGTAAGACAAGACAAGTTCAAGAAAGAATACATATGCTTTGAGATGCAACCCGGTAAGTCCATCGATGATCTCTTTGATCGCTTTAACAAAATTCTCAGTAATTTGCGTAGTGTCAACGTTAATATCTCTGATGCTGAACATGGTAGGCAACTTCTTAGTGCATTAGACATGTAAATCTAGGAGATGAAAGTTATTTCTATTCGTGAATCTACTATCATGAGTACACTTACTTTAGATGTGCTTTACTCTAAACTCAAAACTCATGAAATTGACATATTATCACGTAAGAACCCAAATAAGTCTATTGCATTTGTCTCACAACATGATATGCCTAGCTCCGGCCAATCATCATCTTGCAATACTCTTGCTTTGTTGTCCTCACCAACCCTGGAGCAGATCGAGGAATTTCCAAAGGAGGAGCTAGCACTTCTCTCTACTAGGTTCTCAAAAGCATTGCAAAATGTGAGAACTAGAAGGAGAGGAAGCTCCGGACCTCAACGATGCTTCGAATGTGGTAAGATAGGACACTTTCGTACAGAATGCCCTAACCTTTCAGGTTCTACTTCCCGGGAAGAAAAACAATCAAGGACGAAGCACTCCTCAACAAATGATAAGAAGAAGAATAAGAAGGGCTTTAAGGTCGCCAACTGGTGAACAGTTTTATCTCTGCACTCCAGGAACTTGGCTCAAGCGACATGGACATTGGAAGTGACGAAGATGAAGATGATTTGGCCAACCTATGCTTCATGGCAAGCAAACACAAGATCAAGATCAATTCAGGAGGATGCAGAACACAACAGTGACGACGATGAGGTATGTTCTACCTGTAATGAAATGTGTGATGCAATTTCTCGTGCAACTATTATTGTTAAAAAGGTACAAAAAGCTTAGGGATAATGCTGCTAAAATTGAATCACTAGAATCTGAAATCAACCATTTGAAAACCTTGATTCCTAGTGATGATTCTTGTCCCATGTGTGATTTAATTTATGAACAATTGTCCATATTAAGAACTGCACATTCCTCTACTCTAGATAGACTTGAACTTGAAATTGAAAAGAACAAAGAGCTTGCTGCACTTGACATTGGAAACTTAAAAGATGCTTCTTGTTCTATAATTGATTTGCATTGTTCTAGTTGTGATGATCTTGAAAAGAAACTAAAAGACGCTATGAATGAAATTTCAATATTGAATAATGCTTTATGTTCTCATGAAGTTAAATATTGTTCCAATTGCAAATTAAAAGGAAAAACTTCATGTGAAAATTGCCTTGATCTGTCCAATAAACTTGATAACATGCATAGGACATTAGATCGGTTTTGTAATGGGAATAAGAACCTAAACTTGCTGCTGAATTCTTCCAAGTCTTGCAATGATAAAACTAGTTTAGGTTTTGATTCTCATGCTCATGCTAAGGAACATCCACCTAAAACTGTAAAATCATTAGGAAGTGGTTTGATTCAAACAATTCCTAAACAAAAAGAAGTGGTTTTCAAATCTGCAAGAGTGTTGTCTCATTCGGTTTCAAATAAAAATATTGCTTGCTCATCTAGACACGAATACAAAGTTAAATTTCATTGTACCTACTGTGGTAGAGATGGCCATGTCATAGATTTTTGGTATAGACTAGCTAAACAACAGAAAAGAGAAACGATGATTGCTAGATCTCATAACTTTATTGCAAAATTTGCTGCACATATTAAACCGAATGCTAGGAACATGCAACCTGCTGTTATGAGTCAAAAACATTCAAAGTTTACCTCCGGACCTTCTGTTTTTGCCTCCGGAGCTACTAATTTTTGTGCTACACAAGTAACACCTTATAGGTCAGTAGTTAAGAACAAAAAACCTCAAACGTTGACTCATAAACTTGTTGTTTTATCTCAACTTTTGCGTGTTTTTCCTGCTGCACGTCGTGTGACTCAGTACTGGATACCTAAATGCCTTTTGACTAACCCCAGTATTGAGTCATCAACGTATTGTGCTTCTATGTAGTTACATGCTTGAGGAAGGAGAACATTTGGATTGTGGATTCAGGTTGCTCACGCCACATGACCGGTAACAAAGAATGGTTCTCCTCCCTCTCTTTTGTGTCACATGTAGAGAATGTTACTTTTGCTGATAATTCTTCAACTCCTATAATTGCTATGAATTCGGTTAGAGTAAATGATCACTACACTTTGAAGGATGTGGCACTTGTTAAAAATTTGAAATACAACTTGCTTTCTGTTTCTCAGTTGCTAGATGAAAATCTAGAAATTGTTTTCAATAAAAACTACTGCAAAGCTGTAGGTTCAAATTGTGAGCTTATTTTTAACATGTCTCGCTTTGGAAGAGTTTTTAAAGCTGATTTTGATATGTCTTCCTCTAAGCATAGGTGTCTAGTTGCTAATGATTCAAAGGACTTATATTTTTGGCATCGTAGACTTGGTCACGTAGGCTTTGATCACCTAACGCGTGTTAGTGCTCTTGATCGCATACGTGGGCTGCCTAAGCTTAATGGGGACAAAGAAATTGTGTGCTCTTCTTGTAGACATGCTAAGATGGTTGCAGGTTCACATACTCCTCTCTCAATGATCATGACAACTGAACCGGGTCAACTTTTGCACCTTGGCATCGTAGGACCTTCACGTGTTCAATCCTTCGGAGGTAAATGGTATGTTCTTGTTATTGTTGATGATTATTCTAGATACTCTTGGGTTTAATTTATGGTGTCTAAGAATGAAGCTTTTAGTCACTTTAGAACTTTATTTCTTAGATTATCAATTGATCACCAATGATCTTTAAAAGCAATTAGATGTGATAACGAAACTGAATTTAAAAATCAATCTTTTGATCACTTTTGTGCTGAAAATGGAATAGATCATCAATTTTCTTCACCATATGTACCTCAACAAAATGGTGTTGTAGAAAGAAAGAACAGAACCTTAGTTGAGATGGCTAGGACTATGCTTGATGAATATCAAACTCCTAGGAAATTTTGGGCTGATGTGATTGCAACCGCTTGTTATGTCTCAAATCGTGTTTTCTTGCGTGCTAAGCTAGATAAAACACCGTATGAGCTCGGGTTTGGACATAGTCCTAGTGTTATGCACTTTCGGGTCTTTGGTTGCAAATTCTTGTTAGGAAACATGGTAATCTTGATAAATTTGAACCTAGATCCATTGATAGCACGTTTCTTGGTTATCCATCTCATACTAGAGGCTACCATGTGTTTTTACTTGACACTACATAATTGTGGAGACTTGTGAAGTGTCCACTCCACTCCGGGTTTTCAAAATTCATACTCCACAACAAATTATTGGAAGCTTGCACGAATGAGTTACACGTTCCAGGTTTTGCGATCCAAACTCTCATGCTCATTCTGCTTTTGTTGCTTCTTTTGAACCCAAATATATATCACACGCACTCACTAATGAATCTTGGATTATTGCCATGCAAGAAGAGTTAGAAATTTTTGAAAGAAATAATGTTTGGAAACTTGTACCTCCTCCTCAGGGTCACACTTTAATTGGAACTAAATGGGTGTTTAAAAATAAACAAAGTGAGGATGGGGTTGTGGTTAGGAATAAGGCTAGGTTGGTTGGTCAAGGTTCCACTCAAGTTGAAGGTCTAGATTATGATGAAACTTTTGCTCCTGTTGGTAGATTAGAAGCCATAAGAATTTTGTTAGCTTTTGCTGCATCTAAAGGTTTTAAGCTATATCAAATTGATGTTAAAAGTGGTTTTCTTAATGGCTACATAGATGAGGAGGTTTATGTCAAACAACCATCGGGTTTTGAAAATTCAGATTTTCCTAATCATGTTTACAAACTGTCCAAAGCCTTGTACGGTCTCAAACAAGCTCCTAGAGCTTGGTATGATAGGTTAAAAAAATTCTTACTTGAAAAGGGGTTTACCCTGGACCAGGTTGATAAAACTCTTTTTGTGCTTAAGCATGGCAATGACTCATTATTCGTTCAAGTGTATGTGGATGATATTATCTTTGGTTGTGCTTCTCATGATCTTGTGTCCAAGTTTTCAGCTATGATGAGTTCAGAATTTGAGATGAGTATGATGGGAGAACTCACGTACTTTTTGGGACTGCAAATCAAGCAAACCAAGGAGGGTACCTTTGTGCATCAAACGAAGTATACAAAAGACCTCCTAAGGCGCTTCAACATGGACAAAAGCAAGCCTCTTCGGACGCCAATGGGAACAACAACAAAAACAACAACACTTGAACTTGATAGAGATGGTGAACCCGTGGATCAAAAAGAATATAGAAGCATGATCGGATCACTTTTGTACCTCACGGCTTCAAGACCGGACATACAATTCAGCGTATGTCTTTGTGCACGGTTTCAAGCCTCCCCACGTGCTTCACATCGTCAAGCCGTCAAAAGGATTCTCAGGTACATACATGGAACACAAGAATTTGGTATTTTTCTTCCTTCTTCCTCAACCGTTACTTTGAAAGCTTTTTCCAATGCTGATTTTGAAGATTGTAGGATTGATAGGAAAAGTACTTCCGATGCTTGTCATTTTCTTGGTAATTCACTTGTTGCATGGTCATCTAGAAAACAAAGTTCAGTTGCACAATCCACCACCGAATCTGAATATGTAGCTGCTGCTAGGGCTTGTTCACAAATTCTTTGGATTGTTCAAACACTTAAGGATTATGGGGTTGATCTAGATAGTGTTCCACTATTTTGTGATAATACTAGTGCCATTTGCATTGCTAAAAACCCTGTGCAACATTCAAGAACTAAGCACATTGGTATTAGGTATCACTTTCTCCGTGATAATGCTGAAAAAGGAAACATTGTGCTTCACCATGTAGATACCGAACAACAATTGGCTGACATTTTTACAAAACCTTTGGATTTCACTCGTTTTTGTTTCATTCGTAGTGAAATAGGGGTTATGCATCCTCATGGCTTACATTGAGGGGGAGTTTTCAAACTTGAGAAGTCTATGTGTGAATCTGAAATTAAAATAATATGAGCATAGTATTTCATACATATATGACTTTGTGATTCCTTTTACATGCTAAAAGTTCTTACTACATTACTCATGTTATACATGTTGTAGTTTTTGCCATGTCCAGTAATTGAAATAATTACTTACACTAAATCTGGTCATGGTTGAACTTTCTTGCTGTTTTGAACTTGTTGCATGCTCACAAGTGTTTTTAATCATAAAGAATTAATCAAGTAATCAACTCACATGTTGAGTTTTTATATAAGTTGAGAAAAGATCAAGAGAATATGCATGCATCGCACTTCTTCTTTTGAGATGGCTTATCATTGCACTTAGATATGAACTTGGAAGAAGTTGTGTATGACTAAAACCATGTCCTTAAGCTTCTGATTGTCAAATGACATAGGCTTGGCTTGGTTGGTTAGAATAAGGCAGATGCGCATATAATCTCTTGCAAATATCATATGATCTAACTTTGTGCTTTGAAAAATAATAAAATGCTGCAACAAGTGTCATGCTTTCAGGTATTGAAATAGTTAAGTTTGTGAGATCATGACTTACTTAAATTGAAAATTACATTTGATCTCTAGCATGGCTTACATTACTTTATGTATCTCATTGTTGTGATAGTGTAAGTTACTTGATAGTATGACTTGGATGAGCTTTGTTTTATATGTATATGTTATAATATGCTCATAACAATTAAAATTTCTCTTTTGATCCTTGCTGAATACATTGTCAAAGGGAGAAAGATAATATGGTGAATTATACAAGGGGGAGAAATATGTATAGGGGTGGGGGGAATTTTATTTCTCATTTGATTTTCAAAAAGGGGGAAAATTGTTCTCGAAACATTTCATGCCAATGTTCGGATTTTAAATGGTGTTGCCAATGCATTCATCAAGGGTGAGATTGTGAGACCTATGTGTGCTGAATACATTGGCTTTGACAACAAAAGTTTTGAATGCTGCCATAACATCTTTTTAGCAAGGTCCGACTCTAGCTCCGAGCTTCTGCAAGGTCCAACAAAAGGTCCGACTTTCTTTGTCTAGGTCCGACATGTTTTTGGGTAGCTCCGGTGAGCTTTGTCTTTAGCTCTGGCATGTCTTTGTTAAGCTCTGATATGTTCTGCTAGGTCCGACTTATGTTGGTTAGCTCCGACATGTTTTTCTAGCTCCGACTTTTGGGATGACTAGTTTCGACTAGTTTTGGTTAGCTCCAGCGCTAGGTCTGACTAGCTTTGGTAAGCTCCGACGCTAGGTTCGACTAGCTTTGGTAAGCTCTAGCGCTAGGTTGTAATAGATTTGGCAAGCTCTGGCGCTAGCTTTGGTAAGCTCTGGATCAAGCTCCAATTAGCTTTGGCAAGGTTCGGAGCTTGATTGCAATGTTCCTGCTTTTATCTTGCCATATTTCGAACTTGCTTATGTTATTATAAATATTGATTAGTATTCATTTGCTAAGTTTTTGTTGCGTTTTGGTTGATATGGCTGATATCGTTTTGATATGCTTTGCAACATGCTTATGTGAGGTGCTCACGTAAGGTGTTGTATTTAGAACTGACTTGAGTCATGTCGTGGACTTGGGCTCGTATGGATTGGTTGTTTATTCATGTGCAGGTGTTGCTTGAGTTCAAGGCATGGCTGGTGATGGGATCCATTGAACTAGTCTTAGGGAGAAGATGAGGTTCAACAACCAAGTTCAGGAGGAGTTGTGGTTGAGTTGATCGGAAGGTTGAGCAGCATGTTTGAATCAAGAATAGTGCATATGAAGGTATTGTGGACGTCGTTGGAAGATGTTTGCACATATGCAAGGAGTGCATGGACGTGGCTACATGGTTCCGAGGCGTGATGAAGAGATGTGGACATAAAGAATTGGTCGGAAAGGTCCAACCGACTAGGTTATGGACTCAGGCTGCGGCTGAGTCGGGTTTGACTCAAATATGGAAAGATTTGAGTTGGTTATGATAGGATTTCGTGTGGGTCACGAATTTGAGTTGTTTTAGTAATGTGGGATACATTCCTAAGGTGTTTGGAAGTCTTAAGATTGCTTCTATCTGCGTATAGAAGAGTCCTAAGCAGATATGGAAAGTTTCGATTCATGATCTGAGTAGGATTAGAGTCCTAGTTGAGATTGGGTTGGCCTAAGGGCTGGTTATATAAGCAAGGAAGGCCAGAGCTCGTGGTGCACGACTTTGGGGCTGTTCCTCTTGTATTCTATTAAATAAAATTCGTAGTTTGAAGGAACTTTTGTGCCTTGTTCGTCCGACTTGTTCCAGACAAGTTTTTCTCGTCAAGTTTTTGGACAGCACTACCTTTCGTCGGTGGTTTTATCATAACTCGAGTTTTACAGATCCAATTGACGTGATTCTTTTTGGGTTGTCTTCACAACTTGATTATCTATCATCTGTCAGAATTTTCACAGTCATTGGATTTGTTGTTTCTGATCTACATGAGTTTCTTTGCAGCGTTCCAAAACTGTTTTTCTCGGGTAGGATAGATTGACCTTTGTTCGATCTTTCGATCATAACTTGAGTTTCTCTTGACGGATTTGAGTGATTCCTATTTTGTTCTCTTCGTGACTTGATTCTATCTGATATATATCACTTTTGTCATGTTGAAACATGTTTAGATTAGTTTCACACACGATTTCTCTAACAGATCATTTTTCTGTCGAAGAGGTTGGGATTTAATTGTTTCCGCTGCGTAAGATTTTTAAATCTACCATTCACCCCCCCCCCCCCCCTCTGGAATCTTTTCACGTGATCTTCGATCCTACAGTCACCATAATACCAGTCCATATTTCATATCCACCACCATATACAAGATTTCATCATTACCATTAACCATATTCAATACCACAATTTAGTCCATAACCAGTACCAAACCATAACCATACCAAATCCCGATACCAAACCATCCCAATACCACAACCCCTCTAATCATGTAGGTCATCCAGGTGCTCATAACCGGGAGCATGGCTATCATGATAGTTTTAAGACTCTACAGAGTTTGTACCGCTTTACCCACGTCTTTGTGATTTCATCACCCATCGGTGACTAAAGAAAACCTCCATTATGCCAAAACACTACTATAGGTGTATAGCCAAGAGATCACAAAATAGCCTTTACAAAGGGACTACTAGCATGTACGGACCCATTGAGGTTTTACTGGTGGCGATGTCTTCAACTGATCACATCTTCAACCAAGGGCCCCTCTTGTGCCATTCGGATCCCAGGGAGTCCCGCCAACCATATTCAATCCCAATCCGACTCCCCTTCCCCGGTGCGCCAAATGATTTGTGCAATATTAGCAATACCCTAATTAATCAGCTACGCCGCAGCCATACTTGGCCTCGTGGTGGCACTGTAGTCCTGGCTTATTCTTGCATGAAACGGTCCTTAGATCTAAAGCAAGCAACCACTATGTCCTCCAACCCATCCACATACCAAGCTTGATTAGATCACCCATTACCTTATCATATTAACCAGTTCATATTAACTATAATCTCATTAATGCATAAACAAATAGTATAGTTGTTTTCCCATCCCAAGTAGTTAAGCGAAACAAAAAGGTAAAAAGCCTCTCCTGACTCTCTACCATATATTCCAGGTGACAAGGATGGTAAAACAAGGCTAGTAAACTTCCTATCATAGGAATCCCATCAAATTGACACAAGCACGCAATTTTGCAAACAAAACATTTACTTTAAAAATAGGACAATATGATCAAGGACACTTGCCTTGTTCTTGGGCTTGGTTTGGATCAAAGAGTTCAAATTCTTGGTGCTGGCGATCCTCCGCGGCACTCTCTAGCGCAAATCCATCTAAATCGCGCAACAAACATACAAGACAATTATTACAATCAATAAGTGCACATATATTACTCAATATGACATGACATGCATGATTAATGCAAATGCGAAGCAAAACTAGTTAATAAGTTGTTAATAATGTTTATTAATAAATTAAAATGGTTATTAAGAAGTCTACAAAGGTTAAGAGTTAATTTGATCTACTTTTGAAATTAATTCAACACAATTTAACTAGGAAAATCGGACTAGTCCGCTAGGGACTGGACTAGTTCGAACTTCGCGGAACTAGCGAACTAGGGTTTTCTAGATCGACGTGAATCTGGAGAGTTGTGGTTGAATTCAAGTAAGGAAGAGGAAGTAGAAGGTATACCAGGTGTCCAAGACTCCAAAGAATCAAGGGTATTGGAGGTACCACTTGGATCTTGACGATCTAAGGTTGATGAAGAACTTGATGGTGAATCATTGATGAAGAACAAAAACTTGATGGAGATCTTGACCCTCTTTAGTTTCCTCCTCTTCTTCTTGCTCTAGATCTCCTTCTCCCTCCTTGGTGGCGGTTATTCATGAGCTAGGGTTTGGGTGTGGTTGAAAATTGGCAAATAGATGTCAAGCCAAGGGGTGGGGTTGTTTATATAGAGGTGGAGAGCTAGGGTTGGGTGGATTTCGAGTTTGAGATGAGTAGTGGTCGGTTTGGAGTCCCACATGGGCTCTAAAAGAGTTAGGCACGAGGTCCCTAGGCCCACTTAATGAAAAACCCAAGAAACAATTCGTGAAATAAAGATCAACTCAGAGTCACGATTTATCGGACAAGTCCGAAAAGGGCCAGACTAGTCGGAAGTTAGACAGAGAGATATCGGACAAGTCCAGACTAGACATCGGACAAGTCCGAACTTATCCAGAGGGGAAAACAGACAAGTCGGGCCAAAATCAGACAAGTCCGACTTTAGTTAGAGGGGAACACGTACAAGTCCGCTGGGATACCAAACAAGTCCGGACAAGTCCAGGGACTTAGCAAAATTCCAAGGATTCCTGGAATACCGGACTAGTCCGCAACGTACCAGACAAGTCCGAAACTATCCAGAGGCAAAAATAGACTAGTCCGCAGCAAAAACAGACTAGTCTCATGGAGGTCAGAGAGAAATCGGACTAGTCCGCACCGAAAATGGACCAGTTTGCACTTCTTAGGATTCTTAAGTGCGGTTTTCTTCTAAATTCATTTTGAACTTGTTCCTTTTTATGTGGATTAATGTTAAACATGTATATGAACTTATGCAATGCCTGATGGATGAAAAATGAGGGTGTTACATCCTTTTTATGTGGAGCTTGGTAGGGAATTTAGTAGGCATATTTGCAACACATAATATTGTTAAGTCAAAAAAGCAAGCCTTAGGAGAAATCAATTCAAAACTATTTGATTCAAAATATTGTGGATGTGAATATTTGAGATGACTCCTATGTATGTAGACTCTCTTATTTTGCAGAGATGAAACATGGCCACTTTTCCTTTTTGTTTTTTGCTCTTTTTTTCTTCTTCTTTTTCTCATGCTTATGATGTAAGCATCCATTTTTTTTCTTGTAGCCATGTATTCTACCCCCTTTTATTCAAAAAGTTTGGAGAGAGTACTAAGCATGAATGGTATGGAGTTTCTCTTTTTATTGTGGAATGGTGGTATGATGGGAATTTTTGCTTACTTCTAGTGTAGAAGTATAACAAGTGCAAGTGAAGTCTTGAATTCTAAAAGTAATAAATTAAAATCTCACATAGGTCTATACTAGTTTGACAAATCTTGATGTGAAGACAAATAGCCTCTGCATAAGGTCTATGTAATGTATCATATGGCTTTGGTAGGTATTTCCGATCAAATGAGAGTAACTTAAATCTTTTTAGCATTTCTCCAAAAATCTAAGTTTCACTTTCAAACTAGGAATAGCAGCCCTATCACTATATCATATCTCACAACAACTTAGAATGGATTAAGCTTCTGCTACCCACAATTTCCAAATCAAGGCAAACGATATATTAGCCAATTAGAGCAATATGTTGGAGAGTAGTAAGTTGTAAACTAGGGACTTAGAAAAATTAAAACAGAGCAACTATTCATCATTTCATCTATGTGAATTTCAAACCATTCTTACCGCACATCTTTTATTTTATTTTGAAAGCAAATCTACTCTACTTATTTTTAAGTTTTTTTTATGCAAGGTGAATGATGGGCGAATGGAAAATAAATATGCAAGGGGTGTGATACAAGTTACCTTAAGTGAGGGTCCTCCCCCAAGCTTGTTGTTGGTCAAGGTCCGCGATAGGGGTTGAAATCCTAAC
The DNA here is from genome assembly GCA_036927565.1 of Tuctoria greenei. NCBI lineage: Eukaryota > Viridiplantae > Streptophyta > Magnoliopsida > Poales > Poaceae > Tuctoria > Tuctoria greenei. The sequence goes on from JAYESD010000008.1 coordinate 69,903,060, forward strand.
AACGGATGTAGGCTATGAGGTTGGCCTAACCTTGTTTGCAGCATGGCTTTGACATTGGAGGAGTCGTTGCCTTCCAAGGGTTCCACAAGTGTGTTCGAGGAGAGTGTTGTCGATTTTGCTTATCCACACTTTAAGGTTTCCATAGGTTGGATGTATGTTGTTATTCCTTGGCTAAGGTAGTGATAACCCTTAGAACAAAGGCATGACGTGCACTCAACATGCATTGAGTGTGTTCCGTCACTCTTTGACTAAGGTGTATCATACCTTCTTGCCATAAAGGAATAACTTGTACCCCTCATGCATTGGTGTGATCCGTGATTCCTTGGCTAAGGTAATGATAACCTTTAGCCACAAAGGAGTTACATGTACCCAACATGTGTTGAGTAGGATCCGTTATTCCTTTGCTATGATACAACATACCTATAACCACAAAGGGATGACATGCACTCAACATGGGCTGAGTGTAATCCATTGTTCCTTGGCTAAGGTATAAAATACCTTCTAGTCACATAGGAACAACTTGCACGGAATATACATTGGATGTGATCTTGTCATTTCCTTGGTTAAGGGGCATCATACCCTTTGGCCACAAAGGAATAACTTACACCCAATGATGGCAGCAATTCCCTGGAGCTTGAATGAGTGCTTAGAATAATTGAGAGTATAATGTTCTTACATATTCGTAGCAGCCCATTGGTTGCTCACAAAGGGTTTCCATGTCAAATCTCCAGCCTCATATAGTTATGGTTGACCTTTGGACTTAATTTCCGGTGGGTAGCAATCATCATAATTTACTCCTTGGCCAAGAGATATTGAAATGGAATCCACTTAGGGTTTCCAACAATCGAATCTTTGAATGCCTACATAGTTAATTTACTCCTGCAAACTTCCTCTCTATGATAGAGAGGGATGGTTAGCTCCCGATACTTGTACAAATGAATTTTCGGGTTAGGTAAACAAATTTTCATTTGTACGCATAGGGAAGAACAATACCAAAGATGCATTGGGTCCAATTTCAAGTGTATTCATGAACAATGTATGAATCATTTCTAGGAGTGGAGCTTTAGGGATAAATCAATTTGCACATTTTCTAAAGCTTCTACTCATAGCAATGCAAGTGATATAAATACACTATATGGATAATCTTCATCTTGTAAAATTTCTAACCATCAAAGTTTTCTTACAAGAACAAATATTTATCATTTGAGTCATGGCAAACAAGATTCTCAATTTTATCCTCCTGAACATTTTTTTGTCTTGCCTATGAATTTGAAATTTACTGATCCATGCATGAATGAGTTTCAAATCAAAATTATGGACATCACTATTCCTAGGTTGATACATACCAATTCAACCATTAAGTATTTCCATAAGCATTACCTAGGCAGAAAATGTATAAGTAAATTTTAGCAATGCCTATGAAATTCTAGGTACTTGTTTAAATTTATTCCCAAGTAAGGTGACATTTCTTTTTTGAAGAATCAAGGTAGCAATGCCAACACATACTTTTGTGAGGGTGCATAAGAATTGAATGATGAGAAGGTGTAAACCTTCCTTACCAATGCAAGCAAAAGTCATTCAATCCTAATGCAATTCAAATGATGTAAAATTTTAAACTTGTACCTTAATTGAAGAGCAATCTAGGTTGAAGGTCATTTTGTGAGAATTTCACGACCATGAGGTTTGGTGTAGCCTTCATCAATGCCAGGTTGAGGTTGGATTTGGATGGGCTACATCTTGTTCCCCCATTGGACCATCATCTTGAACATTCCTCCACCATGAACTCGAAATGAGATCGACGGGGAGATACGCGCTTGATGGGGCCTATCAACCTCTTTACAAATTTTTGCCTGGCTGTACTAAAATCAAGAACAAACAAAACAACTCGAAAACGGGTTATGCTAGCCCAAAAATGTGTTGTACCCTTTGCCAAATTATTTTGCCCAACTTGAAAGAACTTGCAAATGCAATGATTATTTAAGGGAAATATTTTTGGTTTGAATTAGGAATATGAATTCAAGTGGTTACGCCCAAGGTCCATATCCAAATAAATTTATTTCCTAATTCAAAATTTTTGATTTATGATGGTTGGAAATTTTTCCTTCAACATGCAAGTGTGAAAATTCAAAAATGCTAAATGCAAGTGAGAAATTCAAATATGCAATTGGGGAAAACAAATATGGGATAACTACCAAATTACCTATTGGCAAGAACTCACCGAAATTTTAAAATCCAATGATGGGACTTACCTCCGTCTTGTTTGGTGCGATGATTTGTTGTCCAATCTCGGAGTTGAAGATGTGGACAACGTCTCTTTATTGCCATGCCAAATCTCCTACAGCATGTTAGTTCGACATGTGGTCCACATGGTGAGCCTAGCCTCTCCGTCATCTTGATGAAGACTTGTTGATGTAGTGGCGGCTTTTCCCTCTTGAAGATATTCTCTCATGATCATGGTGAGGCTTGTCCTTCTTTAGGGGTGCCACTTCGACCTTATTGATATTCCTTAAGGTGAACCCATACTTTGATCATGGATCAAAAGCTTTCTTGGGCATAATGACATGTGGACTCCATAATCAAACAAGAAATGCTTCATCAACAATGTCACTTTCCCTAGGTCGCATGGGCTTGGTCGAAGGGTAGGAATCCCAACAAGTGATTGTGGGATATCTTGGTTCTTGAATGCTCTTTAAGTTTCTTGTCCTTGGCCATGATCTTCATGTAAATGTTGTCTTGATTTCTTGCATGGCCATGGACAAGATACATCATGGTCGGCTAGTTGAACTTAAATCCTTTGAAATCCTCATAGCCTCCTTGATTACAAGGGTGATATTGGTTCCACCCTTGACATCCTTGTAGGTGATAGCCATTGGAGTTGTGTTTGAAAGGAAGTATCCTCATGGGTCTTAGAGAAATCATTCCCCAAATGGTCCATGTTGACATGGATTTTCACAAATTATGTGAATCTCCATGGCTTATTTCATCCAAACACTTCTCCATTGGCTTGATCTTCATGATACTTCAACGGGAGGTGTAGTTCTATAGCTAACATGTTCACCATGTTAAGTGGTGTGCATGCCAAGCTAAGGGAACTATAGCATTCTTCAATCCACTCCTTGAGTAGAGACCATATTCTCATCCATGATGAATGAGAATAGGACTCCTTCAGCTCCAGCACAAAGGTGGTCATAGATTGGTGGACCAACCCATGACAGGAATGTTGGATGAGGAGCCAACTATCCACCCTATGGTGAAGGCAAACCAAGAAGAACTCTTGGAGCCTCCCACAAGCATGGGAATGTATGACTTTGGTTCCTACTGGAAGCTGAAATTCTTCTGCAAAAGGCAATGGTGTTGCCTATCAGACATTTGTTGAGGTACGCTTTGAATCATCTTGCAGTTGAGCACTTGCATCCTCGTTGGCCATCCCATGAAATGGGGTAGCCAACACTACCCTCTTTCACCACAAAAGGAGAAAACAAACATGGGTAATCCTATCTAATAACTATTAGTACATATAGCTCAATCGCAATTCATAGCTATCCTTCACTTCCTTTGCCTTCCCCGGGATCGGTGCCAGAAATGCTTGTTGACGTTTCTTACATCACAGATCATCTCTCAAAGGAGATAAGGTCCGCAAGTGCAAAGAAAATGTCATGTAGCATTTCATCCAAGAGTATTCCAAAGGTTATTGTATTTGTCCAAAGGAATGCAATGGAGTAAACTAAACACTACTCTTATGATCATGCTAAGGAATACCAATATATCATAAAGACAGGGGTAAGTTGATACTATATGGGTAGTGTGACACACACCTAAGCAATTTATTCTAAGGGGTAATTGGGTCCTAGTGGAGGTTAGACCTAGAGTTGGGGAGTTTCTCCTACAATGCTTCTAATATACATATACATAGCCTAGGTTAGGTACTAATGAGCATGTCAATAGTGAATACTTATACTATGTTGTTGAACACATCGGGCACGGGTTTACCCCTAGCAATAGTAGCCGACTCCCGCCAAGAGCCTGTGGCATAACCAAACGTGAAGGATTACAAAGGACAGATAGGGCTATCACCACCTACTGCCTACCTCTTCAATTCGTGGGTCTACGAGACATTCAACGCTACTTTCTATCCTAGCACCGTGCTAGCATATTATGTAATTACCTTAAGAGCCCGAGCACAAGCCATTCTAAGGCAATGAACTAAATCATCATTGAACCAATGTTGACACATAGCACAAGTTATTCATATTAACATGATCATATGATAACTAATTAGACTATAGTGGGGGTTTGTAGTGTTTATGATGATAGATTAAGAGAAGAGTGATATGGCATAATCATAAAGACTACTCCTACCACATACATGGAATCCACAATCAAACAAGAAACGCTTCATCCAAGTATATGAATATAAGAAGACTAAAGATGATATCTTTATTGTGCATAAAGTCACAAATATAAGAAAAGATATATGAGCCATACCTTTCCCAGCTTGGACTTGGGACTAGCGGCTCTCCTCTCTATAGCCTAATTTCACTAAGGACTAACAGAACTACTGTATACAATAGAATGATGCTCAAGTGGTGTGTGTTGAAGTGAGGGGTGAGGGTCCTATTTATAGCTTGGAGAACAGTAGGTTCCCACTACCAAAAGCGTGTGAATCAGTCACCACTGACTTCTTGAAGCTGGGAGGAGCCAACACATGGCGTTGGTCTGCGTTTGGAGCCAGGAACTAGTCGACTGACTAGGGGGGTTAGCCGACCTGGTCCTAGCTACAAACGACCAGTACTTCCTCCAGGTGACTGATAGGTGGGTCCCATTTTATGATATGGGTGCTACACTGTTGGATGGCCTCAGATACTTGTGTTTGTGCACCATTTGATCGATGTGGTGCCACATGGCGACACCTGATTGGGTGGCATGTTTTTTTATAGCATCCATCCCCTTGTTTCTGTTCAATTCTGTATAAAATGGTTGCATGCACCAATTTCTCCAAGTACAAGTGGAAATAGTTAAATAGAAAGGTGATGTGTGCAAGAAATGGCATTTCCTTCACATAATTGAGTTATATTGATTTGTGAAATTGGTATATAACTGTCGTCAACAATCTTGCAGTCCTAGTTAGAGCCATGGGAAAATAATTAGCCATCACGGCCACATTGCCTCCAGTTGCGAGGATGGCAGTGGAGTAAATCTGAAGAAACTCGATGGGGTTGATTGTCCCATTGTATTTCTCTGGCAAATGAGGCCAGAACTTAGGTGGCCAATTAGCCATGCGAAGATGCATGGAAAGGGCTGAACAATTGGCCCCACTCCCTATGTAAAAGGGTTTCCTCGAGCCTCTTGCCTCTCGCGAGCGCACTCGATATGGACACGGTCGTCCTGCCTTATGTAAGGTCAGTCGAGCTCCGACTGGAGGTCCTGAGTAGGAAGCCTCGATGTCATGTGGGTACGGCAAGCCCCGGAGGGCAGTGACGTCACTTGCTGAGAGAGTGCATGTCTCTTGTGGCGCGATGCCTGAGGACCAAGTCTACCAGACAAGGTCCTGTTCCATGAAGGTGCCTGCCTAGTATGGGGCGGACATTGGTTGCTGATAGCATTGGCTGCAGCTACAACCAAATGCTCAACATCAGCACGCAATTGTTCTAGCACAGTGGGAGGAGCTCCCTGTGTTAGTGGTTGCTAGAGAAGAGTCTGCGCTGCGTCCAGCGCGTTCTCAGGGTTGTTGGTCGATGCAACCGACAGGAACACACCATCTTGATAAGATGGTGGAGGTGGTGGTAGAACGACACCCGCCGGGACAACAACATTGGCTGGCGGTTGCACGTTGGAGGGATTTCCTCCAGCAAGCTGCTCAACCTAACCGTTGGACGAAGCAGCGGTGGAATCTACCGTCCTAGAATCTTGAAAAGTTAATGTGCCCCCCCTACTTGGCGCACCAAATGTCCAAGTGTAGCAATGACACTCCTCCAGTACTACTAAAGCGTAGTCCACGAAGGTTCGTATTTAGGCAGGGACACGTAAGATCAAGAACATGAGGTGAACACCGAGGGTTTTTACGTGGTTCGGGCCGTCTGAGCGTAATACCCTACTCCCACGGGGTGGTTGTTGATTTTATGAGTGTGTATGCGTAGCGAGTGTCTAATATTTCTTGTCCTTTACCGTTTGCCACATCCCTTTTATATACTAAGGACTCGCCGTTACAGTGTATGCCTAGCCTGACAAGTGGCCTCGACTGTCTTAAACACTCTATACACGATCTACTGATGTTATGGGTGATTAACGGTGTTATAACGTGCCTTAATGGCGGTGTTACCAGTCTTGATATCCCTCTGATCTTGTGTCATTAGTACAGCGTTAATGATGCGTTAACCAGATCTGGTAACGGTTGTTTAATACCCCTTGAATGTTCGCGCCGTTGGAGATCTGGCTGTCTTCCTGTTGCAGGCTTAGTTTTGGAGGTCTTACACGTGGCAGCTCTAGAGTTTCCCTCTGCAGAGAGGCAGGTCTGAAGCTACTTAACACGTGGCAACAAAGGAGCTACCCTCTATTGAGGGTTAGGTCTGGAGCTATTGGACACGTGGCAGCACTGGAGCTTTCCTGTGAAGGGAGGTAGGTCCGGCCCTACAGGACACAGGGTAACTCTAGAGCTACCCAAACGAGGGAGGCGGGCACAGTGCTGCGGGACACGTGTTGCCTTCGAAAGTTTTCAACATTGGAGGGCGGAAATCCAAGACTTTATCCACAGTATCAAGGGGTACCTGGTATTCAGGGTACTGATAGAGACCCCTTTATGACAACGGGAGGGAAGTAGAAAGTCAGCAAAGAAGCTTCGTCTCATCAGGAGCTAGGCTTCCAATATGCCGAGAAGGCGTTAAAGGCGGTTTACAACACCATCGACGACGACTCTGATACCTCTAACAATAAGCGTCGTAAGACTCTCCATATGTTGTATGGAGGGTCCTAGGACATCACCTCTCGGTGCATTCTGAAGACTATGCATCAGGAGATGGATGTTGCTGCTCCTGCTGCCAAGGCGGAGCCTCATTCGAAGTGGATGGATACTTCTATTACCTTCGATGCCTCAGAGTGTTCGAAGAACATGGAAGGAGCTAGACAATTGCCCCTGATGGTCTCCCCGACTATCAACAATGTCTAGCGCTTGGTGGATAGACTTGTGGCGCTCAACCTCATCAGCTTCGCAGCCTTTTGAAGCTCTAACTTAGTCTCTCAGACCTCAGGCTCTCATGCCCTTCTCCAGAGTTGGTCGAGATATATCATGCCTCTCGGGTCAGTTACTCTGCCGGTGACCTTTGGGACACCGGAGAATTATAGGTCCGAGAAGCTGGTGTTTGATATGGCATGCATCAATCTTCCCTTCAACACCATCCTAGGCAGCTAGTCCTGTATAGGTTTATGGCAGTGGCCCACTACAGCTACCTCGTGTTGAACATGCCAACTCCGTCAGGCATCCTCCGGATCCGAGGGGATCGCACTGTCGGAGTCACTCTGCTGTAGAAACTTCATGCGCTTGCAACATTACAAGAAGATGAATCTGGCAAGGAGCAACCTGCTCAACAACCACCGAGCTCGCGCTAGCGCGGCTCATCCTCAGCACCTCATGTGCAACCAAGTGGCGACACCGACGTACCCGTCAAAGTTGTCCAAATTGGTTCTGATGCCGCCCAGACCACTCGTATATCAGGAGGTACGGGTGACAATAGGAACTCATGCTCTTCACTTTCTTTCGCGCAAATGTCGACGTGTTTGCATGGCAACCATCACAACCGTCTGGAATCCCCAGGGAGGTGATCGAGCACCATCTGAAGATCTACCCCGATGCACGGCCTATACAACATAAGCCCTAGAAGCAATCTGTTGAGCGGCAAAACGTCATCCCAGAAGAAGTTAAGAAGCTGCTCGATGCTAGATTCATTTGGGAGGTTCATCATCCACGATGGTTGGCAAACCCAGTCGTCGTGCCAAAGGTTGGCGGGAAGCTTCGGATGTGCATCGACTACACCACTTTGAATAAGGCATGTCCAAGAGATCACTTTCCACTACCGAGAATAGATCAGATAGTGTATTCTACCTCCGGCTTGAGCTTCTATGTTTCTTAGACGCATATTATGGTTTTCGTCAAATTCCAATGTATAAGGAATATCAAAAGCACACTGCTTTTATTATGGTAGATGGACTCTACTGCTACACAACTATGTCTTATGGTCTCAAAATGCGCTCTCCACCTTTGTGCGAGCTTTGCACTAAACCTTCAAGGATTCGGGATCTGGTGGAGGTCTACGTCAATGAAGAAAATCTGGCAAATATGAAAGCCATCGAAGTGATGCGGCCTCCAGCCCATGTCAAGGACGTCTGGAAGCTTACTAGATGTCTAGCTTTGCTCAGCCGGTTCATCTCAAGGCTGGCAGAGCGGGCACTTCCCTTCTCCAAGCTATTGAGGAAGTCCGAATCATTCCATTATTCTGAAGAAACAAAGATGGCATTCCAAGAGCTCAAACAACTCCTTACCACACTACCAATCTTGGTAGCTCTATAACCGGGTGAGACTCTTCTGCTTCACATTTCTGCAACTATGGAGGTTGTCAGCATGGTTCTGGTTGCGGAAAGACTAGAAACATCTTCAACTCAGGAGCATAGACCCCTCTGAGAGGGTCAGGAGCTACCTGAAGGTGAGTTTAGGTCCCAACCCACAGGCATGGATCCTAAAGGAAGGATGCCTGTGGATCAACCTCTCTCATTCGGGGGAGTATCTACTGCTCAAGAAGGAGATTCGGACACCTTCGGGAGGGTCCGAGTTGATGAAGAAGAAGCTTTGGACCCTTTGGGAGGGTCTGAACGCCAAGCGACTAGTATACTTCATCAGTGAAGTACATCGTGACACCAAGACTTAGTAAGTTGAGGTCCATAAGCTATTGTACGCAATTCTTATTGCCTCAAGGAAGCTTCATTAATATTTCCATGCCCACAGGATTTTAGTGGTATCCTCTTATCCACTGCGAGATATTTTACATAATCCCAATTCCATGGGAAATATTGCCAAGTGGACAGCAGAGTTGCAGAATTCGACCTCGAATTCTTGTCTCGAGACGCAATCAAGAGTCAGGAGCTGGCTGAATTCAGGGCAGAGTGGACACCTTGTTCAACAAGTTCGGCGGGGGGGGGGGGGGGGGGGGGGGGGGGGGGGGGGCTCAATGAGCAGAAGCCAGAACCTAAGGTCCCGGTCTTCACTGAGCCTCACTGGACTCTCTACTTCAACGGCTCCATGTGAATCCTTCTCCTCGCTACGACCGGGGTGAAGATCAAGCACATTGTGCGTCTTGACTTCAAGGCAAGCAACAACATGGCAGAATATGAAGCTCTCATCTTCGGACTCGAGGTGGCGCTATTATATGGCTTCCAGCAGCTGCTGCTGAAAGATGACTCGCAACTCATTATCAAACAAGTCAAAGGTGAATGTAGTTGCAATAACCCTCAGCTTGCTGCATATCTACTTGAAATCCCAAAGTTATAGAAAGACTTCTACGGCCTGGACCTCTGCCATGTTCAGCATCTCAACAATGTTGAAGCTGATGAACGAAGGCTTCAACCGGGGCTGAGGCACCCGGCAGATGTTTTGTCAGAAGATTACCAACACCTATCGCTCAGCCTGTCGAACTGAGTGATGGGGGCGAGTCCAGCACCCAAAGTTGGCGATCCTAGTGGCCTTGTTACCATGGCATCCACCAAGGATCGTAGGCACTACAAGAAGCTCCGAGCAATCAAGCGTGCAAGATCCGGAAGCTCAACTTAGTCCCAATGCATGGATCTTGAAGGTCAGGGACTACTTGAAGGAAAACATCCTTCCTGGAGACGGTGCGTCCACTGAGCGAATTGTCATATTGACTAAAAGATACATGTTGGTAGAAAGGGATCTCTACCGACGTGGTGCCAACGTATTCTAACATGGTGCATTTCCCGAGAAGATGGCCGCAAAGTCCTCATAGAGATCCATGGAGGCGAGCGCGCGACCATGCACCATCCTGCATGCTGGTCGGTAAGGCCTTCAGACATGGTTTTTATTGGCCTACAACACTCTAGGATGCACTCGAGCTGGTCAGAAGTGCGAAGCATGCAGTTCTACGCAAAGCAAATTCATACACCAGCACAGTCACTGCAAATGATTCCTCCCTCATGGCCATTCGCTATGTGGGGGTGGATATTTTGGGACCTTTCCCAAAAGCCGTCAAAGGGTACCGGTTCTTATACATCGCCGTCAACAAGTTCACAAAGTGCCCGGAAGCTACTCCAGTTGTGACAATCAACAAGCAATCTGCTATCAAATTCTTGCAGTCTACTGTTTGCGGATTTGGAGTTCCGAATAGAGTCATCACTGACAACGGAACCCAATTCACAAGTGCAGCTTTCCAAGAGTACTACAAAGAACCCGACATAATAGTCAGCTACACATCAGTAGCTCATCCACCAAGCCATAGCCAAGCTGAGAGAGCAAATGCAGAAATATTCAAAGGACTCATGACGCACACCTTATGAGTGCTTGAAGAAACATGGCACCAACTGGATAGAAGAGCTTCCATCTGCACTAATGGCGAGCCAGACAACAACCATCTGGGCAACTGGAGAAACACCATTCTTCCTGATGTGCGGAGCTGAAGCAGTCCTTCCTTCGAAGATCACCATGGGTTCTCTTCGGGTCTAGACCTAAGACGAAGCCATGCAGGACCAGCTCCAGTGTGAAGACCTAGACCTCGTCAACAAGGTAAGGTGCCAAGTGTTGACATTTCTTACGTCACAGATCATCTCTCGAAAGAGATGAGGTCCGCAAGTGTACGGAAACTATTGTGTAAGCATATCACCCAAGAGTATTCCCAAGGGTATTGTATTTATCCCAAAGGAAGGCAATGGAGTAAAGTAAACACTACTCTTATGATCAAGCTATGGGATACTATCAATTATCAAGACAGAGGTAAGGTTATAATATATGGGTAGTGTGACACCACACCTAATCAATCTATTCTAAGGGGTAAATGGGTCCTAATGGAGGTTAGACCTAGAGTTGGGAGTTGCTCCTACAATGCTACTAATATACATATACATATCCTAGGTTAGGTACTAATGAGCACATCAATGGTGAATACTTATGCTAAGTTGGTCAACACATCGAGCACAGGTTTACCCTCTAGCAATACTAGGCGACTTCTGCCAAGAGCCTGTGGCATAGCTGAACGTTGAGGATTACAAAGGACAGATGGGGCTATCACCACCTACTGCCTACCTCTTTAATCCGTGGGTCTACGAGATATTCAATGCTACATCTTATCCTAGCACCATGCTAGCATATTAAATAATTACCATAAGAGCCCAGGCATAAGCCATCCTAGGCAATGAAATAAATCATCGTTGAACCAATATTGATACATAGCACAAGTCTTTCATAATAACATGATCATATCATAACTAATTAGACTATATTGGGGGTTTGTAGTGTATATGAGGATAGATTGAGAGTGATATGGCATAATCATAAAGACTACTCCTACCACATACATGGAATCCATAGTCAAACAAGAAACGCTTCATCCAAGTATATGAATAAAAGAAGACTAAAGATAATATCTTTATTCTGCATAAAGTCACAAATATAAGAAAGATACATGAGCCATACCTTTCCAACTTGGACTAGGGACTAGAGGCTCTCCTCCCTATAGCCTAACTTCACTAAGGACTAAGAGAACTAGTGTATACAATAGAATGATGCTCAAGTGGTGTGTGTTGAAGTGAGGGGTGAGGGGTCCTATTTATAGCTTGGAGAAGGGTCGGTTCCCACCACCAAAAGCGCGCAAATCAGTCACCATGACCTCTTCAAGCCGGGAGGAGCCAACACGTGTTGTTTGACCGCGTTTGGAGTCAGGAACTAGTCGGCCACCTAGGGGGGTCAGCCGACCTGGTCCTGGCTCCAAACGACTAGTTCTTCCTCAAGGTGACTGATAGGTGGGTCCCATTCCATTATATGGTGCTACATCGTTGGATGGCCTCGGATACTTCTGTTTGTGCACTATTTGATCCATGTGGTGCCACATGGCAACGACTGATTGGCTGGGATTGGTATTTTATAGCATGTCATCCCTTGTTCACTTCAATTCTGTGTAAAATGCCTGCATGCACCAATTTCTCAAAGTACAAGTGAAAATAGATTAAATAGAAAGGTGATGTCTTGCAAGAAATGATATTTTCTTCATGTAATCTAGTTATATTGACGGGTCAAATTGGTAT